>CM046435.1:18188249-18267467 GCA_025506505.1 Flaveria sonorensis | reverse complement strand
TATTGTCTAGATTAGTGTTTCCAGCTGGCCTTCAAAGTATGGCAGACTGTAAGATGTAGTATAAAGTATCTTGAGTACTTGTAACTTTAGAAGATACGCTTTGTAACATTTAGTAAGAATTTAAAGCAATATACAACATTTTTGAATCTTGTTCTGTTCTTTACTTGTGTTCTTAGTTTCATCATAAAACTGGTTCCCTATTTGATCTGTCAAGTGTTCTAACGCTCTACAAACGTTATGAAATTGTTGTATTGACCACCCTTCATTGGTCCTGCAATTGGCATTAGAGCATTTTGGCTCTTGATTGTAAAATCTCACCATCTTAGGTCTCTTTAGTTTCACAAAACACTTACCAGCTCAAATGGCAGTTATCTCTAAGGCTGATATGGAAACTAGTACCATGATAAAGTCTCCACTGATCGCTCCTGATGACTTTGATACTTGGTGACAAATATGGAAGGGTTCATCAAGTCTCGAGACAGCAGGATGTGGAGATATGTTGTTGAACCTCATATCCCAAGCACATCTTCAGCCACTGCTGGAGGTGGGATGATTCCAAAGGAAATGGCTGACTACTCTGAGAAAGGCTGGAAGAAAATTGATGTAGATGAGAAAGCCATGACTGCTCTCCAAACTGCTCTTCCAAACTCTATCTACAGAGGCTTCAAGAAGTGCAAAACTTTTATGCAGATTTTGGATGCACTTAAGCTTATGTATGAGGGGTCTAAGGAAGCCAAGGAAAACAAGAAAGACCTCATGAATCAGTAGTTTGAGAACTTCACCTACAAGACAGGTGAAACCATGACTCAATAATACTTCAGGTATGTTGAGATATGGATACTCTAATGGATGTTGGAGTAAAACTTGAGAATAGGGACATTATGAGCAAGTTCATGTTCTCACTTCCCAGACAATGGACTCACTACTGTGTGGCCATTAAGAGAACTGAAAACCTTTCTACTCTTACTCTCACAGAGCTGTATGGTATCCTTAGTGGCTACCACATGGAGATGAACATGCAAAATCCATCAAGCAGCTCTTCCAACAATCAGTAGAGTTCAGCCCTTCATGTGGTTGAAAGGGATAGCAGAGAATCACAACATCATCTCATCTGCTACCCTGACAACTCACAAAAGGGTTATTTCATCACCTTCCTTGAGACACCAAGGCAAAGCTACATCCAAGAAAGCCCATTCAAGAGACAAGCTCTGCTCAAGCCTTTGTGTCTGCTAATAAAAGCTATAGAAACTTTCTCTTCACTCTTGAAGACTTGGATTGCATCCATCCAGATGACCTATAGTACATAGAGATAGTCCAGCAGATGGCTCTTCTCACTCATAGAGCCAAAAGGTTCTATAAGAGAACAGGAAGGAAGTTCCCAAGCAATATGGCCATTAGTACGTTTGTTCTGGATAAAAGCAAGGTGAAGTGTTACAACTATAACAAATGAGACACTTTGGTAGGGAGTGCAAGGCACCAAGCACAAATGGTGGCCAAGTACAATCCAGACCAAACTACACTAATGCAGCTCCCAAAACTGAGAAGCCAAGCCAACCAAAACAACATGTTGTTGCTACTATTAAAGAAGTAGGCTTTAACTGGAGCTTTCAAATAGAAGATGCTTCTCCAAACCAAGCACTAATGGCTGATCATGAATAAGCCAAGGTATTAGAACATCTTTCTACTCCTGAATGCATTGCTAAAGTTAATATGTATAGGTCATACAACTTGGAAGTGAGATCCGATCTTGAATCCTTAAACATTTTAAAAACTGATTTTAAAGAGCAAAAATTGATTATAAACTTAAAATTGAAGATTTAGAGAAATCCATTTCTACTCTTAAGCATGAGCATACAAACTACAGGACTGAAATCAAATATCTCATAACCAAGTTAACTGAATGATAGGCTGAGCTTGTGATCTGCAAAGCCAAGACAAAAAAAATGTGTTCTTGAAGAGGAAACCTTCAAGAACATAGTATCCTCATCCTTGCATAGAAAGATTTGTTATCAAAACAGGCAGGGACTAGGGTCAAGTGAGATAGCTCCTCCACACACACTCCTATCTGTTAGATCTCCAAGGTGTGGAACTTGTCAAGATGAGCTGCCTCCTATTGATCCTATCCAGAGAAGGATGAAGAGTGTAGAGAGATTGTGAAGGATGAACTTGAGGTGATGACAAGGTTATCCTAAGAAGGGTCACTATTCTCTTGAAGAGAAGAAGGAACTAGGGATGACCAAGTCTGCAAGGAAGAACTTGATAAGGGCATCCAAAAGAAAATCAAAGAATCCAAGAAATCAAGGCCACTTTTACTCCTAGCAAAGCAAGTTTTCATTTCTACTGATTTGAAGTGGTGAACACTAGGACTCAACCATGGACTCTAGTACCAGGAGTCCTAGTTCATGTCCAAATCATCCTAATCAGGAGAAAAAGGCGGATCAAATATGCATCACACTGCACAGCCTGAACCATCCAGTTCCAAGAGCAAGCCTTACCCTAAGAAGCCTGCTACAACATCTTAAGAGAAAAGGAAAAATGAAAGTGATCAAGCTTACCCTCCTACTCAGAAGAAGACTCTTAGAAGCATGACAACTGAATGCATCATGTGTGCAAGTACTTCTCACTTTGCTAAGAATTGCATCTACAATCCCAAACTATCCACATGACCAAGAAAAACTTTTAAGAAGAAGAAGAAGAAGAAGATAGCTTCAAAAGGAAAATCTCTTCCTTCCAGAAGCTCCAAAGTGAAGAAAAAGATAAGTGAAAAGTTACCTTTGGAAGAAAATTTGGTCTTGGAAGAAAGGAATGCTTCTAAGTACTGAAGTCTGCTGTAGTGGATGCAAAAGCTTTCGAAGGTCCAGTCTCCAAAACTTCCAAAGTCATCAAAACTTTGAAGTATTGAATTCCAGTCTAGTCTTCCAAAGATGTGTGGAAGATGAGGAAGGCCATGTGACTGAAAGTTCTTCATCAACAACATAAATGATCCCCGAGCTTGCATATAGGATCATTACTGTTGTTTATCTTTAGTTCACTTTGACAAGCCTAAGACCAATAAGGCTTGGGCTTCCAAATGTAACTAACCATCTTTTTATGTGCAGGAATAGCTAAAGCCAAAGGAAATGTATGGATCATTGACAATGGTTGTTTCCAGGCACATGACAGGCAATGGCTTTTTGCTTCAGAGCTTTGAGAAAATTGATAGAGGGCTAGTTGCTTTTGGAGGAGAATCAGATGGTTACATCACTGGAAGGGCAGGGTCATAAATGGAAAGCTCAGCATTAAGAAGGTAAATTTTGTTAAGGAGCTAGGGTATAATCTCTTGAGTGTATCCAATTTTTGTGATCAGAGACATAACATGCTCCTTACTGAGCATGAGTGCATTGTTCTCAAGCCTAGGGTGGTCAGTCCCAAGAGCATATCCTGCTCAGAGCCTCCAGGAAAGGGAACATGTACAAGATGGATTTGCAGGAAACATCCTCTTTAGGAGAAGTTTCTTCCTTTCTATCTAAAGCAAATAATGATGAGTCTTTCCTCTGGCATAAAAGAATGTGCCATGTAAACTTTAAAAACATGAATAAATTAATTAAGAATGAGTTGTAACTGGAATGATAAAGAAGAGTATACAAGTGATGACCATTATGTTCATGCCTGAAAGGAAAGCAATACAAAGTGTCTCACAAGCCAAAGGAAATGAACTCCATCACTACTCCCTACACTTATTACATATGGATCTCTTTGGCCCTACCATTGTATTGAGTCTAGGAAGGACCTCATATTTTTTGGTGAACACAGATGACTTCACAAGATACACTTAGGTCTTTTTTCCTTAGAACTAAGGATGAGACCCCTGAGATCTTAAAGAACTTCATTCTTTAAATTGAGAATCATGTGATCACAAGGTCAAAAATCATAAGATGTGATCAACGAACTAAATTCAAGAACCAAATCCTTGATGCATTTTGTGATGAGAAGGTTATTACAAGATAATATGCTCCCAGGACTCCTCAGCAAAACAGTGTTGCTGAGAGGAGAAACATGAACACTTATTGAAGCTGTAAGAACCATGTTATCTGACTCTAACTGTCCATCACCTTCTGGGCAGAGGCAGTCAACACTGCCTGCTATGTGCAGAAACAGAGTTTTAGTAGTCAAGACATATGGTAAGACTCCTTATGAAATTTGGCACAAAAGGAGACCTTTTATTGGTTCCTCAGATCATTTGGATGTCCTTTCACCATCTTGAATACCAAGAATCAAATAGCCAAATTTGCTGTGAAATCAGATGATGAAAATTTTATTGGATACTCTTCCAAACACACACCCAGTATGAAAGGTTCTGGTCTTGATTGGTTGATTGATCTTGATTTAGTTGCCAACTGCTTTAACAAATCTTGTGTAGATGTTTCAGGATCTATAGGTAGCTTATCAACAGGATATTCTGATCCAATATTTGAGCTGAGAAGACCAATGTGTCAAACTACTTCAGCTCAAGTGGTAACTACCCTGCTGTGGAAATCTTGTCAGCACAACCATGACAATTCTTTAGCTAATACATCTGAGGTGGCCTATAATTCCAACATAGAGGCATAAAACTCAAATGAGGAATTTCCAACGTAGGAGGAGATAGAGGAGGTGATGGTATATAAGAATTTCTTGATGCTGATAACCCCTCCATAGAAGACCAACATCAATGATATGACACACTTATTGGATCAAGTTTCTCTTAATAAATATGTTGATGTGGTGGATGATACTCATCACCGATCCGAATTTCACCAATTTAGATCTGTCCAACCAACTTGCTGTGATTCCTCAACTGAGAATCCACAAGTCGCATCCCACCACAAACATCATTGGAATGTTTAAGACAGGGGTGAGAACAAGAGGACAAATCCATGACAAAAATGTTTGTCTTCACTCTTGTTTCTTGTCTTAGATTGAGCCTAAGAAGATTGATGAGTCTTTGAAGGATGGAAGTTAGGTTGAAGCAAAGCAGGAAGAGCTGCTTCAATTCAAAAGACAAAAGGTTTAGAACCTATGTCCTCTTCCTCAAGGGAAGACTACTATAGGTACCAAATGGGTATTCAGGAATAAGAAAGATGATGGAGGACTTATCATCAAGAACAAGACAAGGCTAGTTATTCAAGGGTACACACAAGAAGAAGGGATTAACTACATAGATGTTTTTGCTCCTGTAGCAAGACTTGAAGCTGTTAGGATATTCCTTGCTTTTGCTACATCTAAGGATTTCAAGGTCTACCAACTTGATGTCAAGTGTGCATTCTTATATGGGGTGATTGATGAGATGGTGTATGTCAAACACCACCTGGCTTTGCAGACTCAAATCATCTTGATTATGTCTGCAAGTTTGACAAAGCTCTATATGGGCTGTATCAGGCTCTAAGGAAGTGGTATGAGACACCATCATAGTACCTCTGTCACCATAGATATAAAAGAGGTACTATTGACGGAACACTCTTCATTAAAGGAATAGGAAATGACTTGATGCTGGTTCAAGTATATGTAGATGACATCATTTTTGGTCAGCTAATCCAAAGCTCTACAAAGACTTTGAGAAGCTAATGAAGATAGATTTGAAATGAGTGCCATGGGGGAACTAAATTTCTTTCTAGGAATTCAAGTGAAGCAAGTTGACAATTGAATCTTTATAAACCAGTCAAAGTATGTGCAAGACATACTTACCAAATTTCATCCGACTAAGTGTAAGGTTGCTAAGACACCCATAGCTAAAAACCATTCTCTAGGACCTGATCTTAAGGGAGTATGTTGATGAACATCTCTACAGGCTATGATTGGGTCTTTTATGTACCTCATATCTAGTAGGCCTGATATCATGTTTGCTACATATATTTGTGCAAGATATCAAGCCAACCCAAGATATCACACATGGTTGTTGTCAAAAGGATTCTTAGATATCTTAAAGGTGCTCCCAAACTGGCCTTTGGTATCCAAAGAATACTAACTTCAATCTGTATGCCTATACAGATAGTGACTATGATGGCTATAACATGACTACAAAGTCTACATCTGGGGGATGTCAATTCCTTGGTGGAAGGATAGTCTCATGGCAATGCAAGAAACAATTTTGTATGGTTGCATCAACTGCTGAAGCTGAATATATTGCTCTGCAAGCTGCTGTGCTTAAGTCCTTTGGATTCAGAATCAAATGTTGGACTATGGATTTAACTTCAAGGAGACTCCCATCCACATAGACAACAACAGTGCTATCTCTACTACTAAAAATCCTATGCAGCACTCAAAGACAAAGCACATCAGCATCATGTATCATTTGATTCGAGATAATTTTGAAAAATGATTGATAAAACTAATCAATGTTAATACAAATGAACAATATGATGATCTGTTCATAAAAGCTTTTGATAAACAGAGATTTAAGTATCTTGTAATAGCTATTGGGATGATTAACTTTAAGTAGATTTTCTTAAACAAAATCCAAGATTATTTTTAAATATGTGTATCTTAAGTTGTCTATATCATCACCTATATAAACCTAGTTTACTTTGGAAAGATCTTTTCAAAATGATATCCCTTAGAATTTTGAGAATTTTAGATATGTTTTCCTTCGGAAGACATCAAGTTGTCTTCGGAAGAAAATTATATCTTCAGAACGAATAACTACTTCTGATAAATTTACCTTCGGAAGAAATTCTAACATATCTTCTGAAGCTTACATTTGTCACCAAGTACTTATATGTCTTGAAGGACTATTTTCTTCCAAAAGCAATTAAGTCTCGGAAGCTTTATTCTTTCTTTGAATAAAATTTCTGATATTTGATATCTTCCGAAGCAAAATTTGCCTAAGAAGTAAAAATACTCCAAGTATTTTTCTTCCAAAGCAAATTCTTGAAAAGCTAAGGAATATCTTCCGAAGCCAAATTGACTTTGGAAGTTTTTTTCTCAAACCTTCAAAAGACATATTACCTTCGGAAGATTTTAGACTTCCAAGAAAACTACCTTTTTGGACACTTTTTCAGAGGTGGGACCGACATCCAGATTTTAAAGTTTATCCTTTTGCATTAACTTTTTCTCAAATCCTTACTATATATATTCATATAACGGTTCCATCTCTTTCACCTTCCTCTTCATCTGCAAAAGTTCAGACCCTAAATTCACCCACAAACTGACTTTGTTCTTACCTTTCTTCACTTTAAAGCTACTCAAAATGGTCAACCCTGATCCCCAAAACCAACAAGATTTTTCCATGCATATTCACATGCAACACAATCACGTTGCTCTGTTATCATCTGAGAAAGATCCTGGTTTCTCAGATGTTTGCCGCTTCTTATCTCCCTCAAACTACCTTACTGCCCTCATAATAGACCCTCCACTGTATGAAGATCAACTCCTAGAGTTTTGGAGGACCTGCCAAGAGGTCATCTTGGACGGTGAGAAGGCATTGTCTGCCATAGTGCAGGGGAGGATAATCTTTATCACTCCAGCCACCATCAGCTCTCATCTGAGACTGGATGATGCAGAAGGTGAGCTGTCCTTCCCCAAATCTGTTGTAAACAACTCATTCCGGTAGATGGGCTATGAAGGGGACTACTCTGTAAGAACCTTTAAAAAGGGTAAGGTCTCCTCTTAGTGGAAGTACCTCCTCCATGTGGTAATCCACTCTTTATCCAACAAACATGGAGGTTGGGACCAGATTCCTGAGGACTTATCCTATATAGTCCATAGGATGGTTCAAGGGGTCAAGTTCAAGTACTCCCAGTTTGTTTATACAAACTTGCTTGCCAACTTGGACTCCTTAGAGTATTATATGTTCCTTAGATATGTTCAACACACTCTTAACTATGAATTGGGCTCATAGTTAAGGGGAACATGTAATATTTTAAATTGGGACAGATGAAGCCCGACATCTTCAAAATAATGAAAAAGTCCAATGTTGGCTTCTCAGGGGTAGAAACAACCCTGGTCATAAAAATGTTAAAGCTCATTGCTCAAGGTGATAATTTGGCAGCACCAGCCAACATTGAACCCACACCTTCTATATCTGCACCACCCACACAACCACAAATCACCATCACCTACCAAAGAAAATCCAAACTAACCCCTGCTTAGTCTACTCAGGTTGAGCAGGCCCCCAAATCACCATCCATGCATGAAGAAGTGGACACTAGAGCTCCTACTTCTCTTGAGGAGCAAACCACTCCCATTATTTCTTTGATCAGTGCTGAGGTTCCTCATGCTCAGCCTGATGAGCTCATTAACCCAGCCTTAAGCCTTCACTCTGAGTCTCAAAACTCTAGTGATCAACCTTCAGGGGAAAGCTACCATCCCCAACCGCTAGACGTCAACCAACAAATCCCCAACCTAGAATTCTATGATGATGAGGATATGGGTTTCAGTGAGTACCATGAGTCTCTCTTCTCCACCCCTACTCAAGGAAAGATGAGTGCTCCTAAATCTCCTATATCTAGCCTACATCATCCACCCACAAGTGAGGTGGACCTCCCTGAAAATGTTCAAGATGCCCATATGGAAGAGGCTCTCACTTTTACAAGTGATTACATTATTAAGACCTGAACCATGGTAACCCAGCCTATTGACACTTCTTTTAAAGCTGTCAGTATGCAGGGGAAATCCAGCAGCTAAGAAACACAAGCTGGTGGTAAGGAAGAAAACTTTGGTCCTATTCTCTCATCCCCTATGATTCTTCTGATTAAGATGAGGGGAGTATGCAACTAAAGGTGCAAAAAACTATCAAAACTCTGCACCTATTTAGTTTCTAAGGTTAGTCACCTAGAATTTTAGGTGACTACCTTACAAAGACAGGTTAGTGACCAGCAACTTGAGATCACCTATCTCAAGGGCAAGTTAGCTGAGAGACCTGTAAGGCTAACTCAACCAGGTCTATAAGAACCTGTGGATGTGGTGGACCTAACCCTTAGCTCCCCTATATAAGAAGGTGATGCAACCAAAAAGGGGGAGAAAGTCCTACCTACAATCATAGAACCTGGGAGCCCAGAGTATGGACATAGAGGATTCACCACCCCCACTTGCAGTTGCCCATACTTAACAACCTCCTCAGGCTCACATTGATGTGGATTCATTAATTTAGAGCCTTTTAAGAAGGGTATACCAAGGGCAATGACTACCCCATCCTACCCTGCTGAAAATCCAATAGTGGGATGGAGGTATGATGATGATGATAGGAAAGCCTTGGTAATCTCTAGGTCTCAAGGATAGCAAGAAGTCTTCAACTTTAAAAACCTGAGATACTGTGAGAGCTTCTCTCTAGTTGACTTGCCTCTTGCCAACCCAAGTTAATCCAGGCAAGCTGCAAGGTTAGCTGAGAGAATTCAAGAGAGGGTGCTTGAAGAGTTCAAGAACAGATCCAAACTATATAGATATAGGCTAGCAGACAAAATGTTGGTCAACTAGATGCTGAGGTGGACCCTAAGACTAGCTTCGAAGGGGAAACCTTGGCTGAAGGCCCAGTTGTTGAGCATGTGAACCTTGAGACAATAACTGCTTCAACACCCATTACCCTCAGTGAGGCACCAGCTGGTCCAGGAACTACAATGTTGATGAACTTATCTCTCTCCCCTTGGATGAATTGAATGAACTAGCTGACATGGAAGTGTCAAAGGAGAGGAGGGAAGCTAAGGATGCAGAATTGCTCCTCAAAATCAAAGAAGAAAGGAGAAGAAAAAGACTCTACAAAGCTCCTACTCTCTCCTTAGTTCAGGAAAGTCCTGAGGCAGAGGCTGTGGCCGCTAAGCAACAAACTCCCATAGGTAGGGAACAAGACAGGCAAAACATGATTACCTACCTGAGTGCAACAGGCCTCTATCAGGCAGCAAACCTGCTTCCCTTATCCTATGAGTACATTGAATTTGAATACCTCAAGCAGCTTGAGCAACAAGTGTCGAAAGAGCAAAAAGCTGCTAAGAGGAAGATGAGGGAAGAGGCTGTAAACTCAAGAGCCACCATCAAAGCCAATCAGAAGAAGTCTGCTGACAGACAAAAGATGGTGAGCTTCTTGAAGCTGTATGGATTCTCCGGAAGAATACTTGGTCCAATGTCTCTATCCACCATGGATGAGCACATTAGAGTGATCAAGCAGAAGATTAAAAGGGGTGAGCTAGTTGACTTGCATTCTCTACCAAGTCAGGCTGCACCTGAAGCTGAGGTCAAGGTTGAACCCTAAGAGACAACACAACCTGGACCTAGTATTGCATTACAGCCAATTTCATCTTCTGATCCATAGTATGGTCCTGATCCATCTCCTTCTGAATTTGTAAAGGAAAAGGACCCAACTGAGAAGGATAAACAAGAACCATCTGGTACTCAAGGCCAACCTTCTCAGTTAAAGTATAGAAAGAAGAATAGGATGACCATCAAAAAGGACAAGAAGAAAAAGAAGAAGTCCAAGGCATCCACCTCAGGATAGGTTAGAACATCTTGAGGGTGATCAAGAATAGGCTGCTCATCCAACTCCCATTCAAGTACAACCTCTTACTGCTGAGAGACCCATCGTGTCTTGGATGTTTACCACCAATCCAGACAGATGGTATGTCACTAGAGATCAAGGGGGTCAAGAGATGTACTTCTGGCAAAACATACTTGACCTCCCTCTACATGATCTCTATGACATGAGGAGATACTTTGAAAGTCTGAGGAATCCTAACCAATTAATGATGAAGGGAATGGTTTTGATTCTGACGAGTACTGTCAACAGATGAAGATCAAGCTTTAAAGATCTCTTTCAGTTTTAGTAGCATCAGCTTAGGGGGAGTTTGTAAGGATCACACTTAGAGGCTGATGCAACCAAAGAGATCTCAGCATGCACATGTGAAGTACAAGGAAGTTACTTTGAAAGATTTGATATAACTCAATGAATTATACTAAGTATCAAATCTTTCGAAGCCAAAAGACCAAATCTTCCAAAGCCAAAGATGAAGTCTTCTGAATCAAGCTTCAAAGCTCTCCTTCAGTTTTGGTTGTACCAGCTTAGGGGGATTTGTAAGGATCACACTTAGAGGCTGATGGAACCAAAGAGATCTCAGCATGCACATGTGAAGTACAAGGAAGTTACTTCAAAAGATTTGATATAACTTAGGGAATTATACTAAGTATCAAATCTTTCGAAGCCAAAAGACCAAATCTTTCAAAGCCAAAGATGAAGTCTTTAGAAGCTTTGAGGACAAAGTCTTCCGAAGTCAAAGACTGATTTCTTCCAAAGACAGAA
Organism: Flaveria sonorensis; assembly: GCA_025506505.1. Classification (NCBI taxonomy): domain Eukaryota; kingdom Viridiplantae; phylum Streptophyta; class Magnoliopsida; order Asterales; family Asteraceae; genus Flaveria; species Flaveria sonorensis. The sequence continues at coordinate 18,256,228 of CM046435.1, read as the reverse complement.
AAGACGTGCTTTTTCTGAATCACCTTTTGACAAAAGCTAAACAACTTTCCGCTGCCACTTCTGATGACTCACCAACTTATATGAGTTGGTGAAAAGTCTTTAGTTTTGTTAAACTATAGATTAAGGTCTTTGTTTGTAACTTTCTACTCTTGTACTTATATCCTTTTTGTAATATATTAGGATGTGATCTATGACATGTCATAGCAATCTGTCTTTTGACTCTACATTGATCTTGTTGTCTAGATTAGTGTTTCCAGCAGACCTTCAAAGTATGATCTGTTGTAGGATGTAGTATAAAGTATCTCAAGTACTTGTAACTTTAGAAGATTAGCTTTGTAACACTTAGTAAGAACTTGAGAGCAATATACAACATTCTTGAAAACCTTATTATCTTGTTTTTGTTCTTTACTTGTGTTCTTAGTTTCATCATAAAAGCGGTCCCGTATTTGATCTCTTAAGTGTTCTAACACTCTCCAAAAATTATGAAATTGTTGCATTGACCAAGCTTCACAGGCCCTGCAATAGACATATAGATAATTATTTAATCAAAAGAAAAGTGGGTCCCATGTTTTTTCTCTTTATTTATGTGTTTTGTCATTTAGTACGGGGGTATAAAAGCATTTGTAACTGTTTAACCCTAAAAACTAACGGACATTCACTTTAAAAACCAATAGTATGACTGTTTAGTAAACAGTTGAGATAAATAATATAATTTTTTAAAAGTTGAGAATAACATTACAATATGGATAAATAATATAATTTTTTAAAAGTTAAGAATAACATTACTATACGGACAAACGAACAAACGGTAAGGACCCATCATATTGCTAACCCTTCAAAGTAGTTGGGTTTTCACAAATAGGAACAACAACCAACATTCTAACCCTAATCCATAGCAATCGACTGAATCTACAACCATCATCACATCGATTATAGTAACACGTTACCCTTTAAATCCTCTTCTCTATTGTTTCTGTTTATTTACAAGCATGTTTACGGTTTTTGCAGCCCCTGTGGTTCGAAATTTTTCATTTAGTAAGAATGATATGTCATGTTCGAATTTGTTGAGACTGTGGTTCAATTGCAATCGGATTTGGGTACGATTTTAGTAAGAATGATGTGTTATATTCAAATTTATTGATCTGGAATCTCTCTTTTTATTCGGGGAAGGTTGTTGAATGTGTCATTATACACCGACACTCTCCTCTTATAACGTAAATATAATGTTTATGGTGATTAGGTCTTTTTGTGATCTTGGTTTCCATGTCTTAGAACATGCATACAATGATTATGTGTTTATGCCTTAATCAAGTAACTCATAAGGTCCTTAATGCAATTTGGTTGTATTTTGCAGCATTTTATTTTGTTGACTTTTTAGTTTGCTGTGGTAATATACTTCTGCGATTGAGTTACTAATGGATCAGCTCATTGCAGGCACTAGAGGTCATCCATGAACTTCAAAAACATTTCCCGATTAGTGGTCCTCCATGAGACTTAGGCTAACGTTACCACAAGACAAGTTTGATTCTCTAAGAGGGAAACTTAGTGAGCAATGTTGTAAAAATCGCTAGGCGCTACTCGGGCGGTGAGGTACCGACTAGGGATTAATCGAGATTAATCAGTTGGAGATTCTATATGTATTTTTGTATAAATTATATATATAGTTAAGAATAGTATACTTCAGACATAAATAATTATAAATAAAAATAACAATCAAGTAGTTTAAAGATCAAATAGTTCAAAACATAATAGTTCAAATACTTCAAAGATCAAATAGTTTAAAATTGAGTAAATGGGCCAGATTTATAAGTTAATGTGGTGGCTGGTCGCAGGTGGAGGTCGACTTTTAGGGGTTGGTCGATGTGTTGTCAATGTTGGCTAGGTTTAGAATTGAGTAAATGAGCCAGAATTATAAGTTAAAAAGAACAAATATTTGCGTTGACTGACTTTGACCACCTAGGAAAATTGCTCCAATTACTACCGATTAGTGTCGATTATAGCCGCCTAGGACCGACTACCATTTTTTGTACCGATTAACTAAAATCGACAAGGTAATGAGCCGACTACCGATTAATCCCCGATTAATCTATTTTTACAACACTATTAGTGAGTGGAAAACGGTTATTCTTTCAAAAGATGAATCTTGAAGTGACTTTCTGTTGAAAATTACGTATTATTGGGTCGCACTGATCTTCATTTATTTTGCTTTTTTTAGAAAGCATCGGGTCCTGAGAACTGGCATATAGAATTATGTTCATCTCATGTGGCTATGAATATAAGAATATGAAATTTGCGTTGGTAAACTCTGAGTAATGCATTAGGGATTAATATTTGAGTCAACTGGATGCATAAGATCTATCCTTGCGAATATATATGCAATAATTGTCTTGGTGGTGGATTAGGAACATTAGTAAATGTTTGTTTGATTTATATATGAAATTAAGGACCTCTGTTTATTTTGACTTGTAAGGCAAAAGCTATTATTCTCAGGCATAATTTTTTTCAACTTGTATATACGTGTTCTGATGTTCCTAAATCGATTAAACGTGATAAATGACAGCAAGATCGATATTCAATTGATGTTCTTTCTTTCCAAAGCTCAACAAGTATAAATAATTTTACTAATTTTATGCCTTTAATTTATACTTTATATGCAATGATATATTTGATCTAATTATGCTGTTTGAAATTTTCTTTTGGACATAGATATATTTCTTCTTTTTCTTCTAAAAGGTAATAATAATGTTCAACACGTATATAGTGTTTTAATAACATACCAAAACCTTGATGGTGTTTATCCTCTCATCTCCTACACCCTCTACTTTGCACCCTTTTCTCTCCAATCTCCGACATCGCGACTCTCAACACAAAATCGGACTCCTTCTCATCACTTTAATCCCCGCAGATCGTAACTTCACCCCTCTTAATTTTCTTCTGATTTGCTTATAATCAATCTGCTTTACTTTTGCTAATTCTTCTTTCCTCTCTCTCTCTATATATTATTTATCTCAGACAATGTTTTGTTGTTATTTTGTAGGTGTTTGATTTTGCATAATTGTATCACTGAATCGTGGTTCCGTTGTTATCTGGAAGAGCCTGAGCAGAAGCTGGATAAAATAGAGCTAGGGTTTGGTCGCTCAAAGTTTGTCATCGGTTGATGTCATAGAGCTAGGGTTTGTTCTTGAAATCAAATTTTATCCATAGAAGCCCTATTTGGAAAGGTTTTTGTTAGTAGCATACTAGCATAAGATAATTAGGTTCTGGAAAGTTTTTTTCTTCTCTTTTTTTGATTGTAACAGCATTGGGCTAAACTATAATGGCCTCAGACATACTGTACCATTAAGAAAGATTTATATTCTGACGTTTTTGTTGTTTCTTTTCGTATTTCTTATATGCCTTGAGTTTCTGGTGGAAATTTAGGGGGTCATTGAAGTACTCTATAATTTTGATCAACTTGTTTGAGAACTAACTGAATTTTATCAAGATATGAGTAGCCAAGGCTTTAATAGTCAGAAAAATGGCCAAAGATTGGGCATCACAGAGCCTGTATCTTTGGGTGGACCAAGCGAGTATGATGTAATCAAAACCGGCGAGCTTGAGAAGGTTTTATGTTTCTATAATTTCCAAGAATTGGTTTCGAAATGCTTGACTTTCTAAGTAATCAAGCTTTTGCTTTACATTGAATAGTTTTTGGCTGATGCTGGACTATATGAGAGTCATGAAGAGGCCATAAGTAGGGAAGAGGTTTTAGGATGGCTGGACCAGGTTGAACTACATTTTTAATTTGAATTGTTTGATTTGATCATTTTATGTTTTATTGTTGCTATGATGTTGGTACATAACAGATTGTGAAAATTTGGGTGAAAAAAGTAAGCCGAGCCCGGGGGTTAAATGAACAGCTTGTACAGGAAGCCAATGCCAAAATTTTCACCTTTGGATCCTATCGTCTTGGGGTAACTAAGTATTTTCTAATGCCTTCATGTTTATACCATTTTCTTTAAAACACCTGTTGTCAGTGTTACGGTCCAATGTGCTTATGTAGATAGTAGATTATTCTCAGTTCATTTCATCATTCCAAGTTCACTTTGAGGCAGCAGTCCATGTGCATTACATCCTTAGCTTACCTTTAAGGCCCCTTTACTCTCCTGATTAAGATTCTATGTGTTTTTCCATACCTTGAAATGCACATTATTTCAGGGTAGTTGTATCCCTCTAGAATATATACGATTATGTGCTTTCATCATTCCAATCAATAAATTTTTGTTGACATTAGGTCGAGGCAAGTCCTTTAATTTAATCAGACCTCTTAACCATTCCATTTAACATTTATCTAGCTCTATAAAACAGGCCCTTAGATTTTTCTTATCTAACTTTCAAATTACTTATGGATTCACTTTATTGAACTTTGTTATATTAATAGTTGCATGGACCAGGTGCAGATATTGATATACTCTGTGTTGGACCCAGACATGCCGATCGAGATGTAATATCTGCTCTACCAATTTGCTAATCTTGTAAAATTTGTTGACCCTGATGTTGAGTCAACTGATACTGACTAGTGTTTTTCTTTTTCATCAGGAGGATTTCTTTGGTGAACTTAAAAAAATGCTTTTAGAGATGCCTGATTTAACAGATATGCATCCTGTACCTGATGCTCATGTTCCAGTGATGAACTTTAAGTTGAATGGTGTCTCAATAGATCTTCTATATGCAAGACTTTCACTTTGGGTTATACCTGACGTAAGTAGGTCAAGATTATGATGCAACATAGGCCACACATGTTAAAGATTTAAATAGCAACAAGTTGAAAATTGCTAATTAGTTCTATATTGTAGGATTTGGATATTTCTCAAGACTCAATACTGCAAAATGCAGATGATGAGAAGACGGTTCATAGTCTTAATGGATGTAGAGTTACAGACCAAATATTGCGTTTAGTGCCTAATATTCAGGTTTTGATAATTGTTTTCTTGTTTCCATGTGATTCTATATACAAGTTACCAGTTGCTTTGGTACCGTACCCTTAGAGGTAGCAAGATTGTTAGGTCAGGTGGGTTGAGTAACGGGTGAAAACCTGTCCTTTTAGTACGTTTCAGCATGGTCATTCTGTTTTGGGTGAGCCACACAGCCCATACAACTTTTCTTCATAGTCTATAATGTATCAATTATGATTACAAAAATAATGCAACAAAAATATCTAATTAGTATTATAGACATCGGCTCATTTAGAACCGGCCTGTTCCCCCTTTGTCTATTTTTGTTTTGACCCGTTTGAGATCAAAAACAAACTAGATCTATCCATGGATAAGTAATCCAAATTGTCACCTCTGACTACTATAGTTACTGGGTTTCAGCTTGTTTGACTGTTCCCCTTTTACCTATTTTTTTTTGTTTGACCCTTTTAAGTGTTCTTTCTATTCATTTTGTATGTTTCTTCTTGGATTTGCAGAATTTTCGAACCACACTGAGATGCATGAGATTTTGGGCCAAGCGACGGGGTGTTTATTCTAATGTATGATATCATTATTAGACAATCAGAGTCATGTTTGGTTGTTTCAAAATAATAATTTATTAAATGCATCTCCTTTCTTTTGTGGTCAGGTTGCAGGATTTCTGGGTGGCATAAATTGGGCTTTGCTTGTTGCACGTATCTGCCAGCTGTACCCTAATGCATTGCCCAATATGTTAGTGTCTAGGTTCTTTAGGGTCTACACTCAATGGTGATGGCCAAACCCAGTAATGCTATGTGCTATTGAGGAAGGATCACTTGGATTGCCAATTTGGGATCCTAGAAGAAATCCTAAGGATAAATATCATTTAATGCCAATTATTACCCCAGCTTATCCTAGCATGAACTCTAGTTACAATTTGTCATCAAGTACTTTAAGAATAATGACCGAAGAGTTTAAAAGGGGTCATGATATTTGTGAGGTAATTTCTTATAGTTAAACTTACATTTACTTTATGTACTCAAAAGCGCACATGCCTAGGCGCCTAAAACACACGCAAGGTGAGCTGTGTAATTAGGCGCAATTGAGTCGAAGGCGTGAGGTGCATGCCTGGTCAATACAGGCTCAAAACTAGCCTGAACTGTCTAAAACTAGTTTCAAATGGCCTGGAAAGACTTAACCGCAAAAAATCATTAAATCAAGGATGAACCAGCCTTATAGTTTTTTATCTTGACTTGACTCCCCTTTATAGCTAATTATTTTACATAAGGCATTGTGGAATGAAATCCAAATTGAAAAATATTGGCCTAGGCAATTAATCAAAGTAAAACAAACACTAATTTATTATTAAGAAAACCCGAAACACAAAAACAATTACATTAACCTTCTTTTTATACTAAACATATACTAATTCTAATTTAACTCAAACACTATTATATAATCAAAATAAAACTAACCTGATAAACCGTAAATTAATTCAGAAAATAAACTAACTAATTTTTCTATATAACTTTTAATTCATCTCCTTAATCTTCTCATCTTAATCTTCTTTTCTTTTCACATGTGATCAGCCTTTTTTTTCTTCTTTTTATTTTATTTTATTTTATTTTATTATTATTTTTTTGAGATCCAAATTAGTCCAACAATCTTCTCCCTAATTTGGATCCTCATCCACTCGACCCCTGGTCTTCAATTCCCCATAGACCTTGTAATTCCTTGGTCGTCTCTTTAAGTTCTTTTTAATGTTTGTCTGAACTCTAGTCACGTGTCAACATCTGGTTCTTCAGAATCATCTGTGGACCATACTTACCCTTTTCCCTGCCTGGAAACTCCTGATCATTGACTGAATTGACGCCCTCTAGCTCGATCGTTATCATGACCTCACTTTGATTGGTCCTATGATTGTATGAGCTCGCATTGCCATGCCCTTGGTTTACGATCTTGGTCTTTACTTTGTACCTGTATGTTTTTTGGGTCTCAAGTTCATGAAGTTGCTTTTGTACTTTCATCTGCAATTTCAATGTGTCAGTGAACCACATATTTCTTGTTTTTAATATCCATCTATACTACCTCATCAATAGAAATTGGTTTCTTCTCTGACTTTCCTTCAGAAATATCTGGCTTTTGCCTTGCTGATCTATATTCCTGTAGATGGCTTTTCACATGACAAATAATCAAACCTCTAACATTCATGGACCTTCTGGTGTAGCCTGTTCACTACCACCCAACTAAAATCCAGCCCCCTAGGGCTTTCTGCTTTGGTAACCATGCCTCCCAATATCCAAAAGTTTCTGTTCTATTTTTTCTCCACAGTCGTAATTCTAGGAAGGTGGCATTTATCTGTGTGCAAGCAATCAAAATTGACTGCTCTTCTCGGTTCCTTGCGTCTTTTTTACAAGCTGGCTTTCTTGATGTGTCTAGTTAAGTTCTCCCTCATTTGTTCTAATACCAAATATTGGCCCAGGTCGATCAAAATAAAACGAATACTGTTTAGTTATTAAGAAAACTCGACAAACAAAAACAATTAAATTAATCCTCTGATTATACTGAATTGTACTAATCTCATTCTAACTTAAAAACACTATTAAATAATGAAAATAAATCTAATCTGATAAACCAAAAACAAATTCAAATACTAAACTAAGTAATTTATTCTTAGTGTCTAATTTATCTTATTCTTCTCATCTTTATCTTCTTTTCCTTTCACATGTGATCAGCTATTTTTGTTCCTTCTGATCCAAATTAGTCCAACAAAAGAACATTTTTTTTGTTTTTTATGTTTGGGACCATGATTTAAAGAAAACTATAGTATATTTTATAATATGTTTTATAGAGTAGTATTGAATTATTAAGTTTCTATACTTTATTTTTGTTCTTTTTAGTGTCACACTTTTCTTGTGTGTGTGCTTATTTAATGCGCCTTGCTGCTAGGTGAAATGATAGCCCTTTTTGTCTTGAGTGCGCAATGCGTCTTTATACCTAGCATTTCCTTTTTGATTAAAATCAAGGCCTTCACTTGCTAATTTCGAATTGGTGTAGGCTATGGTGTTAAATAATGGTAGTTGGCTTGAACTTTTTGAGCCCTACCGGTTTTTGAAGCATACAAGAACTATCGATCTGATAGATATAGTTGCAGAAAGTGATGAGGATATGATGAACTGGAAAGGCTGGGTTGGGTCTCGCATGCGCTACCTTGTGTTGAAGGTCATACATGATTTCTTTGGTTGGCAGTTTTGACCGATTTACTTATGAATGGTTGGTTTGGGTTGTGTTCAATTCTAATACTCAAATGGGTGAATCAAAAAGTTTAAAAACCGAGTGTCAAATAGGTTGGAAGTTTGCCGATGCATATCTAGCAGACAACCTCAGAAATCTCTTTTCCTTCTAGATCTGGATTGTCATCTATGACACTAAGCAGTCAATAGCGGCGCTATAGCGGTGCTATAGCGGTGATATAGCGGTTAGCGGACATACGAATCTATATCGGTTAGAATATCGGTCCCGCTAATAGCGGCCGATATGTCCGCTATTTTGCCGATATTTTGGTTTCATATATTGGTTGAAAAAACCGATTTTATCGGCTTGTTTTACTGGGCTAGATTTGTTAAAAAATCTCTCAAAATCCAACTACTAGCCCATCTGTGACTTTGTGATCCATGTCAATAACCCAAAAGGCAAACCTTGTTTCCCTATTGCTACTTTGTTGATGGTAGAGAAGGTGGTCTTCGTTGGTCGGTTGTGCGGGAGGCAATGGAAGGAAACAAAGAAGTCGGGCCAAGTACAAGGAGCAAAAGAGAACGCTACAGAGATGATGACGATGATGAAGTAGTAATTGAAGTGGAAGATCTTGATGAACAATTGAATTGTTTGGGTGATGTGGACTCGGAGAAAGATTTTGTATTTTTTGATTAGATTATGTCATCATGTTTAAATACTAACTATTGACTTTTTAGTTTTTGAGTATTTTGACTATTTACTTGACTATCTTAGTATCTTATTATTAATATTATATGGATTTTAGTATTTATATTCAACATATAAATATATATATATATATATATATATATATATATATATATATATATATATATATATATATATATATATTATGCAATTACCGATATCTCACCGATATATCACCGCGAGAACCGATATATCAAATATCGGTCATTGACCGATATCCGATATTTCACCGATTTAACTGCTTAGCTATGACATCACAGTTAGCATATTGATTATTTCTAAAAGGCACTTAAAAATCAATTGACATGTAGTAAAAATGGCACATATGTTGCCTTTGCTTTTTTTGTTTTTCAATGCCTAACTTTTTTTTTGGTGTGTATGGATCTAGATTGAACGAGACACCTCAAAAATGCTGCAGTGCCACCCACATCCAGGTGACTTTTCAGATAGTTCAAACCCATTTCACTGCAGTTACTTTTTAGGTCTTCAACGAAAAGAGGGCGTACCTGTAAATGAAGCCAAAAGTTTGATATAAGGTTAACTGTCGAAGAATATAAAGCCAATGTCGGTTCATATTCATTATGGAAACCTGGAATGGACATTAATGTAACCCATATAAAGCGTAGGGACATTCCTGCATTTGTTTTTCCTGGTGGTATTCGACCTACACGTCCTGCCAGAGTGAGTGTAGAGGGAAGGCAGGCCCCAGAAATAAGATCTGCTAGCATTGTGGATGTAGCAACTTCTGTTGATGGACCTGATAGTGATTCAAAGAAACGTAAACGGGATGATGATGATGATGACACGTTGACTAAGTTGACAGCACCTGAATCCCTTAAAAATGATGACTTATCATCCAATGGATTTAGTGTGGGTGGTCCTTCTACTGTTATTCCTAAAGGTGTTAATGTAATAGACCAAGCAGGGACATCTGGGATCAAAAATGAGATTTTGGATCAAAACATTGAAGATGTCAGTGGTCAATTAACATCTGGAGAAGCAGAGAAACTGGCAATAGAAAAGTTGATGGCGGGTCCATATGAATCCCATGATAGTTCTCCTCGAGATCTTGAGGAGCTGGAAGAACTTGATAATATCCAAAATAAAAATTTAGGCCAGACCACAAAAGGAACTGACATGCAGTTTCCAGCCGTTGAAAAAGTAGCTAGTTCTGTGGCAGTCAGCGATAATACCTCAGGTTCGCAAGCAAATGGGAATGTAGAAGAGCTTGAGGTTTGTGATTAATTTCATTCATTTACTTGATTTTAATCACTCCATATTAAATCTTAATTCATTTACTTGGTATAAAGGCACCTGAACTTGATGTTCCCCTGCCAAGGCCGACTCATGCTGCGGTTGCATCACAGAAAAAGCCAATTATCAAGTAACCTTCTATATCTTATTGAAATTGCTTTAATAATATATATTTTTTCTTCTGAATTAGAACGTGTAAGTTTGTGTATCGGTCATAATGTCCATCAACACTTTCTTCGTGTATTTTGAATTTGATAAGGGTAAATAACATAAAGAAACCAACATACTTTTTAACTAAAATGAAAAAATTCCTCCACCCAGTTTTGGTGTATTACATGTTGGCCAAAAATGGATGTAAGTACGTACGTATAATTGCACTCATAGCATAGCAGTTTGTAGGGTCTTAGGGTGGACTTTAACCCTATATTTATACTAACAAATAACTTGAAACGGAAGACTTCTACTAAATCTCAAACTCTTAGCAAGCAGCAAACAATTAATAAACTAATACTAATAATTATCTTCTATATGTTTTACTCAATTGATAACTCATAATCTCCATCATCCTTATCTGAATTTGAACTTCAGGATTAAACCTTCATTACAATCACTAAAATTGTCTACAATGCACATGTGGACTTAATTGATAACCCATACTCTCCATCATCCTTATTTGCATTTTAACTTCATTACAGTCTCTATAATTGTCTACAATGCACATACTTGTGAAACAAATAAAGATAATGGCTTGTTACCCCAAAAACTAGTCAATACATACCTGTATAAAAAGCTCCATACCATCTTTAAAGATGTAACAAGTCGTTACTTTAGATCTTTTTTCACCAAACACACGCATTGTGGACATGTATAGAGACTAAAATTGCCATTAGTAGGTTAAGGCATTTCTTGGTTTGTTTAAGGTATTAATGCTTTTGTAAAAATCTACGAGGTTCTATGCATCCAAATACACTTCGACAAAATTTGACCGTTAAAAATATAAATTATAGCCTGGTGCAACTTATAGCTCTTTTTTTGTTATCTATTTACAGATTGAGTTTTACCTCCTTGGCCAAGGCTACTGGCAACACCACTTGAAAGTTGGTATGTATGACTGTATGTGACCGGAGAATCAATCCACTTTGGGGATCTTTGTATAGTAATAAGAGAAATGAGATAAGCATAAGCAGATGAAGTTTCTCTTTTGTTTTGAATTTCTATGTTTAAATAAAATGAATTACAATGTTAACAGTTCTATGTGGGCAATTATGTTAATTTTATATGCTTTGTAACTTTTGAGATTATTGAAGTATGTCTATTGGGTAAAGATGTATTGGGTGACGATTTGGTTACTTTGTTTGTAGCTAATGCTCTTAACAATTCACGTGAAATACTTTGTGATACTAATCCGTGACACTAATCTGTAACACCTATAATTCTAGGGTTGAATTTTCTTTATGTTTTTATTGAACTACTACAAGACTAGTAAATTATCATTCACATCTTATTTCTTATCTTTAATCTTATAATTTAACATAAAAACATACACATCTTTAGAATTTGTTAATCATTTAAAATTCTTCACATCCTAATTTTATACTTAACCCTTATAAATTAAGTAATAGTTGTTTATTTATTTGATTTATTATTGTTTTTTTATGGTCATAAAAGTTATATGGAATGAATATGAAAGTGCTTTGTTAAATATATGAAATGAGAATTTTAGTTCATATAATTAGTCTTATTTTAAAGAGTGAAATGAAATGTTAAACAATTGTATAAAAAATCATATATATTTTTACTTAAATTATATGAAAATGATTAATATACTAAAATAAGATGCCAATGCTCTTGAGGTCTATAAAATATGTTAGGGCCCAATTGCATATGAAGTAAGCTTGACTTGTCCAAACAATTAAATGATTGCGTAGGACCCAAACCCATTGTTAAAATATCCAGCTGCATGGTGACTTAAGCTTTGATTGAGGTGACCATGAAACGACCGAATGGATAACACATCGACTCCAACTGCATCTCAACCTAATGAGTTGATGTCTTATGTGACTAAAAGTCTATAAAGACTTGTTATGTGTATAATAATTACATATACACACAACCCATACATATATACACACACTCAACACTAGAGGTGGAAAAAAACCGGTTACTCGACTAGGCCCGAATTTCCAACCGAAACCATAGTCGGTTAGCAAGTATTAAAAAACCGATCTCTAACCTATTCAAACTGTTAGGATCCGACTAAATTGGGATTTTCAAATGTAAATCGGTTTGTAACCGATTAAAAAACTGGTTTTTCAACAAGTAATAACCGGCTATTACCGTTACCTTTAAAAAAGTTGTTTTAAATCGGCTATATGGCTGTTAGAATTATAATTTTTTGAGCATATTACCTTCATATTTGGTATAAATAAGTATTCATATTAGTTTGATTACAACAAATCTTTACATCTAAAAACACAAAAAACAATCAAATACGTAAAATTGTCTTGAGCACTTTTTGTGCGCATAAGCATCAATAACATACAAAGCATCACACACAAACACAACGTTATTCTCAAACCTAGGTTTATGTGATTACGGAAGTTTTAGGGTTTGAAAAGAATGTAGTATTTGTGCATAGACAATTCGTGCATATAAATACGATTATACAAAAAAGTGTGCATTGTAAGAGCATTCATGTTTCCTATATATTTATGAAAGCATTTCATATATTATATGGAAGAGTAAATTACATGGATAGTCCATGGGTTTTGCACGTATTGTAACATACAGATGCGATCCTAAACTATGCAAAGAGTGCATCTTTAACATCAACAGAGGTTAAGTTTTATTATTTTAAGTGTTTGAAAATAACAAAAATACCTACCTATACACATTAAGATAAAATAAAAGGTTAAATAACTAATAATGGGACCCATTGAAAAATCTAACCGACCCTCCCCTAACCCACCCATCATCTCATCCAAAAATAACCTAAATGCTTTCTAATATCACCAGCAGCACCACCCTATGACGACCACCACCACCACCACCATACGCCTGCCACTGAAATAGAATCTCTGGCATCATCTTCATCATCTCGATCAGTTCATCATCTTCCTCATCATCGATTAGTTTATCATTATAAGAACTGGATCTGGATTGCAATCTAGTTCGAAACTGCCGCCATCGCCGATCATTTCATCAGTGTCACCACCTCCGCAGATCTGGCTCGAAACCGCAACCACCGACCATCGTCTTCCACCTCACTGGATCCTCTCCGCCCGCTCACCATCTTATAAGATTTGAATCTGGATTGCGATGTGCTATTTCAGGGGAAGATCTTTACTTTCAATTTCTATCTCCTAAACCTTGCAAGATTGATGGTGGTGTTGTGTCGGCCCACGAGCAAGGTGACGGGTTCAGGTAGAGGGGTGAATCGGGTCATTAGGAGTAGGATGTTGCTGGAATCACCACAACAGGTCACTACCACCCCCACCGCTCACAATCACGACCATGACAGGTCATTACCACCATTACCGCTCACAATCACCACCACCACAGTCACAATCACAACCATGTTAAAATTAGTAGGAGGCGACGGGGTCCGGGGGGGGGGGGGGGTGGGGTTGGTGGTTTCAGTTAGAAAGAATGGGGTGGTGCTGGTGGTGGTTGTAGGAAGAAAATGGCTTAGGGTGTGATGGTGGTGATGATGGTGTGGAGAGATGAAGATGATGGTGGTGTGGTGGTGATGGCGACGGCTGCGTGAATAGTGGTCGGAGGGTTAATGATAAACAAGATTGAAAGGGGGTCACCGGTGGGTGGGGTGATTGTTTAGTTTAGTTTTTGTTTTTGTTTTAATTTAAATAACGTGGGTCTCACTATTAAATTATTTAAGTAATTTTATTTTAAAGGTAAGAGTACTTTGGTTATTTTACATAGACTTAACTGATCAATTAACTTTTTTTAGCGTTAGGGACTGTCGATGTGCAGGTCATGCGAAGTTCAGGCCTTCATCTGTAATTTTTAAAAAGTTAGGACTAAAGTTGCAATACGTACAAACCTCAGGGACTATTCGTGTAATTTACTCTATATGTAATGTTTGTGAGTGAAAAAAAAATAAAACATTATTGTTTATATATTTGGTAAGACATTGTCCACATCTATTAATTTTTTATTATTTATTAAAAGTTGTTATGAGTGAAGAGAAAGAATATATAATAATAAAAGTATAAAAAATATTATTTAGAGTAAATTGCACGGATAGTCTCTGTTGTTTGTCCAAATTGCTGTTTTGATTACGAGGTTTGGAAAACTACAAGGCCAGTCACAAAGTATGCATAAACGTAACAGGTTTGGTCCCTAACATGGATGGAAAGTTATCGTTTTCCGTTAAGTTGGGTGAAATGACCAAAATACCCTTGTTATTATAAATAAATATATAAAAGATAAAATACATATTAGCACCACCACCACATAAACCTACTGCCGCCACCGTCCTTCCATAACCATTGTGCATGTTACCACCTTCACCTCCTCATCATCCTCCTCCTCCACACCATCACTGCCCTCCGCCTACCGAAGTTCCAAGAAGCTCCGATGTACCAAAACTAAAGACAATGCAACGACACCATCACACTTGATTTGACCTGTTTTCGAATTATATTTACGTCGAAACATAATAGCTCGAATTTATACCGTCTAATAAAAACGTATTATATTTAAACAACTCTTTTCAAACAAAAGTTATATCGAAAGGTAGATCTACATAAAAAGCATGTGTTGTGACGTCGTATGAATCGTGATAAAACATATATTACAATCGCCTTGACTCTTTGTGAACTCAATTTGCGTCAAAATGTAGAGTAACTTGGATATATAGTTGAATGAAACGTATTATATTTGACCCGACACGTTTTCAAACAAAACTTACGTTGAAACTTGAAACGTAAAACAACCTTAAACGAATATAAAAATAAACACGATAACGTTTTATATTTAACCGGACTCTTTTATAACCTCAATAAAGTCATATGAAATCATTTAATGTAATTGAATCAGGAAAATTATTTTAACATATTTTTCTTAGAAATCAATTAACATTAACTTGAATCATCTTTCTCTCTTTCTTCTCATGTGTTTTTTTTTTTTATAAAAAAATCATAGGCCTCTTCATCTCCTCCAACTCACTACCATAACTTCCGGCCGCCACCACCACCACTTCCGACCATCACACGACCGCCACTACCACACCATCGAGTCGTCACCAAATTTGAAAACTGAATTCCTAACCGAAATCAAGAAACATCTTTCACATCTAATGGTTTTTGTAAGATCTGAAACATGGTGGCCGATGATCTCCATCTATAGATTCTACCCCTCATTTCTTTCTCTCCATCTCCGGCGGAAATGACGTCTCTTTCGCTTGGATTATCAACGGTCCAGTTGATGATGCTCCATCGGTGAATTCAAAGAGAAAAACAGATATAAAGATGAAAGCAGAAGACATATGAAAATGTTAATTTATAACATGATAAGATATATCACAAAAGAGAATGTTTAGGATGCTTTAAATTTAAAAATAAATAAAATAAAATAAAAATCATAAATTTTTAAATAATATTAAAGATTTAACATTATGGATAGGGTTATAGTAAATGAGTATCTAATCTACATATGTTAAAAAAAATTATAGGCTTAACATGTGTCTTTTTATTAATTTTAAAGGGGATGACATTTTGATCATTGTATCAAATACTCAAGTCAATGTGTTTAATACGTTAGGTTATTATGTCAAATGTATCAGGTTGTTGTGTCAATATTTTCATCATTTTTTATATGTATTCATCATTGTATCGTCAATATTTTTCATCAGTTTTCATATGTATTCATTATTGTATCTTACATTTTAGATTATTTCATGTTATTTTTTCATTGTTATGTAAATATTATATAAAGAGTAATTACACGAACAGTCCTGGGGTATGCACGTATTGTAATTTTAGTCCTCACTTTTGATAAATTATAGATGCGGGCTTGAACTATGCAAAAAGTGCACGTTAACAGTCGCTAACACTAACAAAGGTTAAGTTTCTATGTTAGATTTTCTAGAAAGGCCAAAATACCCCTTCTTTTATCTTCTTCACCACATTAGAGTTCTCCCCATTCAACACCCACCATGGTCGCCTTTATCCTCAACCCATCACTGGCACCGCCTTTACCCTGAAGCCATCGCCCCATGGCCTCTACCTTCCATTTTGGATCATACTTCACCAAATGCCCACCTCTATACTCCATCAATATCTCCCCATTCTTCAACACACAAACCCGAACCGTCTTCCCGTGCACCACCTTCCGCCATATTCTATAGTCATGACTTGAGACCTTAGCCAATACACCCTGTGGATGTTATAAAGCTTCATCCATGACTCTTTGACATCATATTCCTTCATCACCCAACTCCATTTTCCCATACCCGCACGACATTGCCGCCGCCGGACATCATCAATCATCGTGAAGTGGTAGTTGTTGCGGTTAACCAGCTTGACACCAGTTTAAACTGCTCGTCTTTCAGGTCGAACGACACAATGGTTCGACCAGGAAGACCACCGAGCCGCCCTGGGCGGCTCACCCAATGGAGTCTACCTTCTACCACCACCACTTCTTTTGCCTGCAGGTCGAGCTGGTACGACACTTTCCCAAGGCACCTCCAGTTGTTGTTTGAGCTCTAGCTTGACTCGCCAATGATTAAAACATGCACCTCGGATCTTGGGTAGCTCCTGTTGTTTCAAGCTAACCGATACTTGGTTCTATAATACACAATCCTAACAACCTTATACTCGTTCGTAACCGGTTGAAAACCAAACCCAAACACAACTTCTTGGTCCTGAAACTGCCTACATTTCAGGAGCTCCAAATAGTTTCTAGTAAATGGGTTAAACAAGTAAACCGGTTCACCATACAACAAATCATACAAACACAACAAGCCATTGCATGAGCCACAACGTTGAATTCGGGCATCGAACCACAAAACGGTGTGGATATCTTTCTGACGATGTTGTCTCCATTGTGATCACCATATCCGACAAAGTAGAGCTGGTTGCAGATCGGTAATCACAGTGGAACACCAGTATGGGGTCCTCTCGAGCTGTCATGGCTTGATACAGCCGTGGCAGCTCAGGTCATGCGACAAGGCGTAGCATGACCGGCTAGCGAATCAGAATTGAATTAATGATGATATCATAAGAACATCAAGAAGTAAATCTCTAGGTAAAATATCAAACCCAGATCCAGAACCTGGATCAAAACCCAGGTTCTGGATCAGGGTTTTTTCTCCATCTTCATCGTCTGTAAGCTTTGGATTCTTGTTTCTGGGTTCGTTTTGGAAGATTGAATCCATAAACCCCACACAAGAAACCGAAGAAGATGAAGATGAAGATGAAAAAAGAGACGTGATATAAAGATGAAAGTAGAAGACAGATGAAAATGTTAATTTATAACATAATAAAATATATCACAAAAGAAAAGGTTTAGGATGCTTTGAAATTTTAAAAAAACTATAAGAAAATAAAAATCATAAATTTTTAAATAATATTCAAGATTTAACATTATGGATAGGGTTATAGTAAAATAAGTATCTAATCTACAAATATTAAAAAATTTACAGGCTTAACATGTGTCTTTTTATTAATTTTAAAGGGGATGACATTTTGGTCATTGTGTTAAATACGTCAAGTTAATGTGTTTAATACGCTAGGTTATTGTCTCAAATATATCAGTCGTTGTGTCAAAAATTTTTTTATCAATTTTCATATGTATTCATCATTGCATTTTACGTTTTAGATTATTTCATGTTATTTTTTTCATTGTTATGTAAATATCATATAAAGAGTAAATTACATGAAAAGTTCTAGGGTATGCATGTATTGCAATTTTAGTCATCACTTTTGGTAAATTATAGATGCGGGCCTGAACTATGCAAAGAGTGCACGTTAAGAGTCGCTAACACTTACAAAGGTTAAGTTTCTCTATTAGATTTTCTAAAAAGCCCAAAATCCCCCTTCTTTTATCTTCTTCACCACATTATAGTTCTCCCCATTCAACGCCCACCACGGCTGCCTTTATCCTTAACCCATCACTGGCACCGCCTTTACCCTGAAGCCATCACCGCCACAACCTCTACCTTCAACCCGCCACCACCGTCGTCGCATGCACCCTCAACCCCACTACCAACTTCGCCGCAACACCCTTAACCCACTATCACCATCGCCGCTTTTACCCTTAACCCAACACCACCGTCGTCGCCTCTACCTTCAACCCACTACCACCGTCGCCGCCTCTACTCTCAACCCATCACCACCGCCGCTGCCTCTACCCTCAACCCACCACCACTGGCGCCTCTACCCTCAACCCACCACTACCGGCGCCTCTACTATGACAACTGGTCAAAATCAGGTCAACACCAACTATTCTGTCAGATAATAATAATGTTTATTTATTTATTCCGACACGTTTAACTATCAGGAAACCTTGACCAATATTTCATGCGAACCTCTTTGTCATTTAACCGTTCGAGACTAAATCTAATAATAATAATAATAATAATAATAATAATAATAATAAATAATAATAATTATTAATAATAATAATATAAAATAAAGACTAATGATGATGATTATGTGTGAGTCTTGCATGGATGACAACTCACACCTCATACTAGCTTATATACACACTTAAACACACTACACACTCATTCACACACTAAAACACACGCTCAATCCCTTCATCTCCTTCTTCTTCCCCTCTCCATTGGCTCCCCTCCCCTCCACCGAACCATCAACCACCGCTACCTCCCTACCACGATCGGTGAACACCACCGAAACCACCATCGATCGCCCCTCCTACTGCCGAGATCACCAGCAACCACTTCCACCATCTCCATCGCGACCACCGACTGCCACCTCCACCGCACCATCTTCGCACCACCGGCAACCACCTACCATTCCTTCCCCGTTCGCGACCACCACCATAGAGAGATTTTCGTCTTTCACTCGAGTCAAGATCGTGAGGATTTTAGTTAGTTCTTCGTTTAAAAAGCTTGAAAGTGGAATCGGGTCTTGAAGAATCATGAGCTAACGCTAGAAACCTTTGGTTTAGGCTTGAGGTATAACTATTTGGGTTAGTTTATCTATATATGTTCATGCATGGTTGATCAAGATGGAGATCTTGATAAACATTGTTCACCCGCTTAGTTGTTTTTGGAAAACTTATGTTTTGATGAATATTGGGTCTTTGATTTGGATTATAATTCTGAAAATATTAAGTTAGATACCTCTAGATGATAAAATCTTGTTATGTGTATGATTTGAAAGAATGAGTTTAAATATATGTATATGATTATGAATGTATGTGTAGGTTAAAAAGTATATTGATTATGGTTTACAAGGATTATTAGTTAGATTCATGGGCAAATGGATAATAGTAACGTGTTAAGAACCCTTTGGATGAATAAAGACTTTTGGATAAAATAAAAAGATTAGACTAGGAAGGATGAATTATGATATTGGATGCAAGTTCTTAAAAAAATGACTAAATTAAAACATTATAACATGTTGAGAAGGACTTCAACGAAGAGATTTGGTTAATTTAAAGTAGAGAACTTGGAGATTAAATTCGAGGACAATGGAACGTTATAAAAGATATATATATTGACTAAAAATGACGTTTCAAGACTTTGCAAAACAAATTATATAAAATAGATTTCTACTACGGGTAAAATTATGATTCATAAAGGTAAATTTATATAAATATATTTTGAAACCATAAAAAATAAGTTAAAATATCTTAAAATTTAATATTTTGAAACTTATAAATAAAATCACTTTCAAAAGAATATATATAAAGTATATTTATAAATCATATTATGATAACTTTAAATTATTCAACAAAAAAATATAATATTTTGAAATAAAATTCATTGAGAATCTTGTGTAAATCAATATAAAATCATTAGGTAATTAATTAGAATTTCATGATAATTGATTAGTTTAAGAAATTGGGTTAGTCTTTATAAGAAATAATAGTAGAATTAGAAATAAATTTAAATATTATTAGATATTAATAAGTTTAATTATACGTGTGAAATAATTTATTAAATAAGAAAATGTCTAACCCTTTTAAAAATGAAATGATTTCTTGAAAACATCTACAAACAGTTTTAAAAGCGTTTTTATCGATAAGAGTCAAATAAGTTGGGTGAACAACATTATTGAACAAGTTTGCGTTTATTAAAAGTAAGTCTTTCACATCAGGATCGTGATTAGACCGGTGCAAGACGCTAAAAACTGAGATTTGAATCACATCAAAGGTGAGTTCTTCGGCCCCATTTTAAATAATATTTTATTTAAACTGTTTTGGGGGAAAATCATGAATGTTTAAATTATTTTTACATATGATGGTAAACGAGTATAATATATGTTATGATGGTATAAGTTGAGATAATAGCATCGGTGAATACTATTGGGCTCTAAATCCCCTCATAATCATTAACCTCTAGGAGGCCACAGACTATATTGGTAGATCTATCGGGTTAGAAGGGCCCGCTCTCGCGACTAGTCGCGCTGGTCAGGTTGTAGCGAGGGAGTTTATATGTCTGGATAGTTGTGGGGAAACGACGTGTTTCTTGGCTTGATTATGGACTTATGACCTGAATTAATCATAGTACCTAGCTAGTCTATGTTGAGTATATTATCTTGCTACATCATATATTTTTCCTGAAAATTGAAATTTTGCAATTTATGAAAACCCGAATGCGCACCAACTTTATGTTGACTAGTACTTTCTCATGCTTTTCAGGATTATAGATATGCTCGTTTGGGAAAATGATGGAAATGGGTCTTTGGAAAGATCAAACGTTTTATGTTGACTACTTTAAGACTTTAAAGATAAATATGTTGTTTTGTAAACTAAACTTGATAATGTAAGCATGTTGAATGTTTTATAATGTAAAGATAGTCAACTCATTAAATTTTAATGTTTGACTACGACCGTTGGAATAATTCCAACTTCAGTTACCACCACGTCACATGACTTTCTGCTGCGATTTTCGGGGTGTGACATCTACCCTCAACCCACCACCACCGGCGCCTCTACCCTCAACCCACCATAACCGTCACCCACACCCTCAACCCACCATCACCATCACTGCCTCTACCCTCACCCCACCACCACCGTTATTGCCTCTACCCTCAACCCACCACCACCGTCACCTTTACCCTAAACCACTGCCACTGTCACCACCTGCACCCTTAACCCAACACCATCGTCACTGCCTGTACCCTGACCCACCACCACACAATCAGACAACCACCGCTACCAATGTACATGATCAGTGGTCTTAGAAGAGAGAGAGAGATTGAGAGAAAAGAGAGTGAGAGAGATACGTAAATAGAGTGCTAGTGGTGGTGATGATGGAGTGGTGGTGGTGCTTGATTTCTCTTATGGTGGTGGCGGTCATGAAGATGAAGATAAAGATATATATGAAGCTGAAGATGGTTGATGAAGATGGATGGAAGGGGTGAGGTGAGATGAGTGGGGTTTACGAGGGGTAAGTTAGGTTTGGTTTAGAAATTATTATTTTTTAAATTTAGGGGTATATTGGTAATTTTACATTGACTTAACGGAGAAACTTAACTTAAGTTAGCGTCAGGGACTACTGATGTGCATACCATGAAAAGTTTAGGCCCACATCTGTAATTTATTGAAAGTGAAGACTAAAGTGCAATACGTACAAACCTCATGGATTGTCAGTGTAATTTACACTTATATAATTTGTTGTTATTTTATCACTGTGTTTTATAGTTAGAAGTATAAGATGAATTAATTTTATCAATGTATTTTTCAAAACTTATTTTTTTAGAAAAAGAAAATAGTATTCAAGAAAATATAATGAGACATTTTATTATTATGTTTTACAATTATAAGTACACAATTATGTTATTCTACCGATATTTTTTTCAAACTAACCATTCTGAAAAACAAAATAGTGTTTAAGGAAAACACAGTGACAAGCAAAAAGAAAAAGCATAATGAGACATATTATTATTGTGTTTTACGTTTTATATCATTTTGAGTTATTTTGTTATTGCTTTTTTAATGTGCACTTGTTATATTATCATTATGTTTTACATAGTAGAAGTACACAATAATGTTATTTCATAATTATATTTTTTAGAATTTATCATTTTAGAAAAACACAATGGTGTCAAAAAATACAATAACGAACGAAATGACACAATAAATTGCAAGAAATACACAATGACGAGTAGAAGTTATATAAGTGGAAAAACGAAAAAAATTTTTGTATATAACAATAGTCTATTTGTTTTAAGGATAAAAAATGCTTGATTTTGTAATGTAATTTTTATAAAAAACAATGTTGTATATAAAAGTTATAAACGTTTAGAAAAGCAGAGTTTTGAAAAAAACCAACAAAAGTAAAATACACTTTTAAGAAACTTTTCCATACAATTTTATTTCAACCATTAATTAAAAAGATTAATGATTAAAATTTCTTCTTAATTTTTCAGATTAAAACTCTTTTATTACACTTTACCTAATATTATTTCAAAAAAGTTGCGCAATCATTCAAAATAATTTGGCTATTATTTATTGAGTATTATTTTACCTACCACTTATTTATTGAATATTTCCCCTAACAGTTGCTCCTGTATTTTAATCTTTGAAATATTCTCAATTGCTGTAAACTTAGTTGGTAAATATGGATACCAAAATTACCCCAACCCTCTCAAATAAAAAAATATGAATTAATACTTGGTGAGGTTGGGTTTAATACTTCAATGTTAGTCGTTTAGAGTTTAGAGTGATAAAGTTTCTTTCTAGATCAGGTTCTTGTAAATTAGTTATAATGTATAATCAAGAGTACAATAATAAGTGTTTAAGTTTTCATTCTAATTTTTTCTAAAATGACTGTGTATTTGAAATTCAATAGAAGACAAATAAGCCGTATATTCATTAAACATAACCGCTTAAAATTACTATTAAAGCCACTGCTAGCCCTTGCACTTTTGATCATCCCACTAACACCATTGAAAGAAAAACCAAATCTAAACAAGAAAATTGAATACAACATAGGGTCTAGCGGATAACTTTGAACCTAAGACTTGCGCCTTAACCAACTCATCTAGACTTCAAATTTTTAATAACTAGAGATTCACCCCGCACGTTATGACGGGTTCATTTATGTTTAAACCATATGTAGCGGCTAATCGGTTCTACTAAGATTTAATATGAAATGTTGAAAAAATAGTACCGTGCAACCATAAAAAAATTTTAACATAAGAATATTTCAAAGTAATCCTATAATACTAAAACCATAAGAATAAGTCCAGAAAAAAACATCAAAAAATAAAAATAAAAAATAAAAACCCATTGTGTAGAACATAGCTTTTTTAAATAATAAGTTTATTAACAAGGCTAAAAAACAACTTTTAAAAGTCATTTAGTTAAGTAGTAAAAATTTCACATCGAAACCTGACCGGTTAAAATCAACAAGCATCAATATTTTAATTGAATTCAATGATCAATTGTAGCAGAAATACAATTAACAAAGATCAAACACACTTAAATCACTCAATAATTGTTTGTATATTGATATGTAATCAATATATAGTAGGGTTTAGTGTTGTGCATGGTTACAAATTTTGCAACAAACTTATCTATTTATAGGTCTTATATATTAACACGTACAATTTACTTAACTACCCTGACAAACTATCTAGGATAAACTAAGTACAAAAGTACACATATCTGTATAAGCATTTGTTTTCTTCTTTAGCCACATTTGTTTTACAACATCCGCATTAGTCAAATGCGGATGTGTAAAACTTGGCCGCATTTCTTTATTTGGTCTTCGGTATTTGTTTTTCATCATCCGTATTAGTCATATGCGGATGGACAAATGATCATCCGCATTTGTCTAAGTCATCCGCAAGGAGTAATGCGGATGAACAAATACTTAGTTTGTCTTCTATGTCCGCATATCTTTTTTGAAATCCGTATTAACTTTCGGCACTTTTAAATTTTCAACCAGAACAACATTCCATCACCACTTGAATTGGCATGCATGATCCTTTCTGTAACGCCCCGGAAAGTCGAAACAAGCCATTCAATAATAATGGGCTTAGTTAAAGGATATTTAATAAAAATAAAGGAAAGAAATGGGTTATGGGTCAAATTAGTCTTATGGGTAAAAGATTTAAGTGGTTAAAGGCCCATAATCAGCCACTTAAACCACCTAACCAGCCATAATCTTCCTCATTTGCAATCCTAGCTGCCAACTTTCTAGAGAGAGAGAGTAGAGAGAGAAAGCAAAGAAAACTCAGATTTGGAGCTTCATTGGTTAAGGGATTGAAGATCTGAGTGTTATAGCATCAAACCACGAGAAAAGAGCAGGAAATCCAGGTAAGAATCATTCTCTAAACGCCTCTGTAGGTTAGACCCGGTTTCTAGGGTTTTGGGTTTTAAAAGTTGCAAAGAATCACATAAAGGTCACATTTTTACGTATAAAATCATGTAAAAAGCTTAGATATAGTTTCATGGATGAAAACTAAGGATTTGAACGTAAAAAGTTGAGATTTTAGGTTAAAAATGAGCTGGTTCGTCATTTTTATACGTCCAACGAAACTGCCAGTTCTTCCGGCAAAACTGTGGATTCATCCGGCGAAACAAAGGCAATCTCCTTCCTGTGAAACTATAGTTTCGCAAGTGCATAGGTAGATCTGTAGATTTAACGAATCTAGGAAATTCCAACAAAAGTTGGGCGAAACAGGCAGCGAAACTGCCATGCGAAACTGGCAGCGAAACTGCGTGTGAAACTGTGTAGAAAATGACCTATCTGTGTGTTAACTTATATGCAGACTGTGTACCGTGATCCTAGCTTAGAAAACTTGGACGTGAAGTTGCTTACTTAACAGGCAAGTTCTAGATCCCCCTTATTTACACGTTTTCAATGTTTTGGGGTGATATGCATACTAAATATACCATTTTTATGGCAAAGATTTCAAGAGATTTTTAAAAGTAAAATAGAATTTTCTATAACAAATGATGCCATATAAAGTCTTCAAAATAAAATTTCTTCGCGCTGACCTGGCAGCCCGGCCCCAGCCAGGGGTGTTGCCCCCTAGACCCCACTAGGGGCTACTGCCCCTAGAACCCTGATATCGGGGGCTGCCCCCGCTGTCCCGTGGAGGTCGGTTATACTGTTTGTATTTTTTTGTTGAAGAATGTGAATATAGACTATGGTTGATTCTTAGAATGCATAAGTATATGTATAACTAAAGATGAAAGTGAAACTAAAGAAATGTTATTGAGCTCATAACAATATACCATTGCTAAAATAAAGTCTTGCAAGCAAAGGATAAAGGGGAGTTGCATTTGTTGTACTCTCATGGATTAAGTAAAGTCTTGTGTTCATCACAAGCATGGATAAAGTAAAGTCTTGTGTTCATCACAAGCGGGGGTCTAGCCCTTAGGCAGATCTCGAGACATAGTAACGGGGAATTGACGGATAAAGAAGAGTAATAGAAAATAAATAAGCGAAAGCCTTAATGAAAAAGTATTGATAAAGTGACATTCTGTGTGTAGTAAATGTTTGTTCATGTGATGACTATTTTAGAATTATAAAGTTAACATACCTCATTAATGATATTCTGATAAAATAAACCTAGAACTCACTTAGCAAAGCTGACTTTTGTTTGCATATTAGTTTGACAGGTGAGCTGTTGGGCTTAGAAGGATGAGAGCATGGATGCGAAGCTTCTTGGCAACTGAAGACTGACATCCCTGATTAAGAAGATTATTAAGAAGACCTTATTTTTAAAGACTATTTGATGTTTTAAAGACAATGTTAACATTTATTAGAATTATGTCGTAATGGGTTGAAACTTAATGTATTTTTCCACTGCAAATGTTTATCTAAACGAATGTTTTAAATCTATGTTTTGTTATGAATGACTAACTATGAGGTTTTCTGAGATCAAGGCCTTACACTTTCAGGGTATGTGGATAGTAGATATTCCCAGTATATGACTAGAGAAAGTTCCCTTCTGCATCATTTTAAGCACATACATGGATCACTACAAAAAAAGAAGGGTATTTGGCACTGAAAGATTAGTCTCTAATAAACCCAAATCAGGCTCTAATGTCTATAGGGATTGATTTTGCTAGTCCCGAGTCAATCCTAAATACCTAGTCCTAGATACTCGCATTAGTAACTAAATTTCAGTGTCGATTGTATGCCATCAACAGGGACTAACATTTAGTCTTCTAGACATATAATTCAGTCATTAATCTATTCTATTGTACCAAGTCATTTTAATCTTGGATACATTTCATCTGTGACTAAAATCAATCTTCGGTACTAGGCTTTTGTCGACTGAAAATCAATACTTAAACCTTATCTATTTTGTCTCAAATACGTTAACTAGATTCGGGTTCCATAACAATTCAATCCTTAATAAGCCATTATAAAGACAAAGGATTAGCCTTTAATAACAAACCATTCAGTCTATAATATATTTTTAAAAACTAAAAAACAAGCTTAGATGCTATGGTTTTTAGTCTCGAATATTTTTTAGCGACTAAAAATCTATACTTTTTTAAGAATCTGTGAGAATCCAAGAATCGATATAGAATTATCAGATTTGATTTTAACAAGTATTGATCGCCGAATTACCAATACTTGCTGTTTAATTGATTAATGAACTTAAAATTGATCAAACAATATAAAAAACAATCAAAATATAATAATAATCAAACCACGATTGCTCAATTACAATCAATCGATTGTAATGCCTCTGCTGCTATTGATTCTATTGTTGTGATTGTTATATGATCTAATGTTGCTTGATCGTATGTTGATCATTCGTCTTTTTATGTTCTTGATCTCTTGTTATATAGAGATCTTATTCTCTTCCTAAAACATTGCTAATCTTTCGCTATCCTGTTGCTATAATTAAGCTAACTTCCTATAGCTATCCGAATCCTTGCCACATTTATCACATAAGAGTTCGTGATTTACAATGAAATAAACACAAATAATATTGTTGATGTGATGTAATATCTTCGCTTGAATTAAATGTCTTCTGCTATCATTAATGTTGTTGATCTGCCACGTTGACTTGTTGACTTTCTGTTGACTACTTGATGATGCGGAATCATTCTAGTGTTAAACAGTCTTCCGTAGGAATTTATTCTTCCACAGGAAAGTTGTCTTCCGTAGCAACACTTAATCTTCAGTGCTTGTTCTTCAGTGATTTTGCTTCCGCAGGAGTTCTTGTTCTTTCGCAGCAAGCTCTTCTTCAGCAGCTCCACTTGATCTTTGGACTTGTTCAGCTGTTGTTGTTCTTCCGCAGGAGATCTACGGATGTACACTTCAGTTGTATTACTGAGAACATCTATGGAAGAGTGATTTGTTCATCCACAGTTGTTCTAACACTTAGTCAGTTTTTCCAAATTGACTACATTTAATGTTTCCTGTAATCACACATAAATCAACACATATATTAGAGATACAATATATCATGCATTTCATAAACTCATCATGTAATCAATGCATTATATTATATCATCAAAATCATAGTTACAAAGAGTGATTACAAGAGTTTTATCTATCATCTAAACCTATACAAGACATCTAGACCTAATAATACTCCCCCTTAGGTTTAGACTCTAGTAATCATGGGTTTAGGTCTTTTAGTTCTTGCACTCTTGCCAAAATCTTGGTATTGAAGTAGTTCATGGCATTCTTTTGATCTTCATACTTATACGTGATCTGCCGTCTACTCATTCTCTTCAAAGTCTTGTATTTCAAGCCCAGGATATCCTTTTCAGTGGTGAGTGTTGCAACAACACTATTGTTAGACACCACCTCCAATTCATCCTGTTCTGAAATTCTTAATTATGTTATGAGCTTTATCTCTGTTCCAATCACTGTTCGGCCTCAAACTTCTTCTCATGTGTGCATTAGCATGCAACTTGTTAATGTCTTGAATTAAGTGAACATATAGGCACATGTCATTCTGAGCTGTTTGATCATGCAGCTTTGGGAAGTGTTTGTCATGTAAGTATGATGTGTAGCTTGGGTGTAGGAGTTTGATCTCCATAGGGTCAATAGCCTTATGCTTGAGGCTTTCTTCTGGGGATCATTCCTCTGTAGCACCAGCTCTTTTGTCTTTTCAACATAACCCCATTCAGTGATAGGGTATGTATACTGATTTCCCTTAATGACTTTGATGGATGCTTCAGATTGATCTTCATAACCAAGTCTTTGCACAAATTCAGCATCAACATATTGAGAACTGGATTGATGCCTCTTCTGTCTTAGCTTTCTTCTCTTATGTTTAGCATCCTCTCTTTTTGCTTCTTTCATCATATCTCCCTTGAACCTGTGACTAAGCTTAGCCATAAGTCCAGAGAAGTCTCTACCTCTTGGATTGATTAGGTAATTTGTGATAGGGATGTTTTTGCAAAGTGATGAGATCAACATCTGGAAGTGTAAGGAAGGTCTCCACCCATGGAAAGTATTGTACTATTCCAGATGCTCTCTTCAGCATAACACAGTCCCATTCTAAATCAAATCTCCAGGCAATGATCTTGTTTTCTTCTGCTACTTCTGGAGTTTATTAAATCAAAAAGTCTAATTAAAGTAGTCTTCTGTTCAGTGAGCTCTCTAACAGCAGTGCCCAGAGGCCAGATCTTGTTTGGAATCACATCCCTTGGCTCTCTTATCATTTGTTCAGTTCCTCTGTGCATGTCTTTGACTTCAACTACAGTTGACTCAGCAGGAGTTTGATCAGATTGATGTTGATGAGCAGGATTGGGAGCCCCAGTCCTGAACTTCACTCCTGTGTTCAGCTCAGTATTCATCACATATTCCATCATTCTTCTGAGCTCACCAACTGTTCTTCCCTTGAGTTCATGCTTCTCATAATTACGACTTTGTAACCAACAGATCATGTTGTATCTTGTTAGTTTGGTTGTGTCACAATGTCCCAACTCCTTTCTGATCTTCTCCATTGACTTGAACTTAGAGAAGGTTTCATAGTTGCATGTAGGGAGCATCATTCTGACAGCATCAAACTCTTTTAGTGTTTGAATCAACTCAGACATGTTCATCTTCTCCTCCATGTCATAGGAAAAGCCATTATTAATTAGGTCCATGAACATGGCAGAGTGAGGTCTTTCTTCTAGAATGTCTTTTGTTGTTAACAATTCATCATCTTCAACTTCTTCAGCCACTTCAGCAGTCTCTTCTTTTGTAAGCTCTTCCCATTCCGCATCACTGTCTTCTTTACTTTGTTCCACTAGGGCTAAATGCTCTGGTGAATCTAGATGATCACATTGGATTCTTTTAGAGCAGTTTCTTTTGGAACTTTTGATGATCAGCATCAGGTCACCAGGTCTTTACTCACGTAAAACAAAGGTGACCTTTGACCCAGGTCTTTTCTCACTCAAAATAGAGGATCATGATGCGCAAAGATAGAGGTTATAAGGTGTTACAACATAGTAAGTGTGCGTGGGTGTTAACATGATCACATCCGGATTAGACTTACTTGAATGCTTCTCACAATGACTTGTCTACTCTTAGTTACCTTGACTTTATGTTTTGCAAGACATTGTTTAATTTCCACTCAATCTGAACCTATTCACATATCAAACCATCTGATCAGTAGGTAGTTGTTAATTGAAGATCAGAGTAAATGCCAAGTTATAGTGTACTATCATATCCTTAGAATATCACTGCCTTATGTATTTATTATTATTATTTTAAAAAAAAAATGTGTGCCTTTCTCATATGAGTGCAAGTAATGGACAAATATTTCTATTGTTGTTATGATCTAATCTAAGTTGAGCATGCCTAAGGACTCAATTAAGAAATTAAATCTAACTGAATCAAAAGCTTTAGTGAACAAATCAGCAAGTTGATTTGTTGTGTCCACTTTCTGGTAAGGCATGAAGCATCTTTTTATTCAGCTCTTCATTGCTGTACTTAAGTTCAAAGATGTTCATCTCTGTAACAAGTTGCATAAATCTATGCAATTGTTGAGGAACTGACTCACCCGTAATATGATGAAAGGTTTCATATTGTGAGTGAAGGGTATCCTTATTTATGCTCCTAATCTCGTCACTTCCTTCACACAGTGTGTGTAGTATTTTCCATAACGAGTGAGCTGTTTTGATGATTCACACCTAATCAAAATATCTTTAGGTAAAGTCATAGTAAGCATACTATAGGCTTTGATGTCAATCTTGACTCTCTTAGCATCATCAGGTGACAGATTTTTCAGACTTATGCGTTGATTATTATCCTTATAATCCGCTCCTAACGCAGGTGGAATATAAGATCCTTTAGTAATCGAAACCCATAAATCAGAATCTGTATAATTAATATGATTTCTAAACCTGATTTTCCAAGTTTTGAAATCAGATCTGTTTTCCAGTTTAGGAGGTTGATAAGCACCAACAACTGAATTACTCATGTTAATTAATTTTGAAAAAGCAACAATTCTGTTTTAGCAAAAATCGATTAAACAAACAATCAAACCGATAGATCAATTGATCTGGATCAATGAGCACCAGGCTCTGATACCACTTGTGAGAATCCAAGAATCGATATAGAATTATCAGATTTGATTTTAACAAGTATTGATCGTGAATTACCAATACTTGCTGTTTAATTGATTAATGAACTTGAAATTGATCAAACAATATAAAGAACAATCAAAATATAATAATAATCAAACCACGATTGCTCATTACAATCAATCGATTGTAATGCCTCTGCTGCTATTGATTCTATTGTTGTGATTGTTATATGATCTAATGTTGCTTGATCGTATGTTGATCATTCGTCTTTTTATGTTCTTGATCTCTTGTTATATAGAGATCTTATTCTCTTCCTAAAACATTGCTATCTTTCGCTACCCTGTTGTTATAATTAAGCTAAATTCCTATAGCTATCCGAATCCTTGCCACATTTAACACATAAGAGTTCGTGATTTACAATGAAATAAACACAAATAATATTATTGATGTGATGTAATATCTTCGCTTGAATTAAATGTCTTCTGCTATCATTAATTTTGTTGATCTGCCATGTTGACTTGTTGACTTTCTATTGACTACTTGATGATGCCATATTATGTTTATCTAAAATGTCTTCTGCTAGATAAAGTTAGTCTCTAAATTTTTAATATGTTTATCTACTACTAAAATTTAATCTTTGATGCCATATTATGTATTGTCAAATAACTTTATCAAAGACTGAAAATCTATTGTTTTAAAAACTTTTTCGGTCCCTAATAATATGATGACTAAAAATTAGTCTCTAATACTATGACTTCTCAAATGTATTTTTAGAGACTAAAAATATTCTTCGATACTATACTTCAGAGTCCATAATATGTGTTTACAGTTAGTAATTTAATTATTTTTAGGACTAATAGAAGTCCCCAATACGCTATCATTTAATTCTCCACAAATTTAATCAGCATCATAACACGTTAACTTTAAAATATAATAAATAACGATACTCGGTTAATTAAATGCAAACCTTAGAACAATAAAGAACTAAACATATTAAATATATCTTAGTAACGTACTAAATCAAACTATCATTATCACAAACATCATTATTAAATTGCTCATCTGAATTAGTTGCTCCATACTCACAACTATGGACTACACCCTTAAAATCTAGAAACTTCGAGCTCATGAACATCAACAACATTCGTACTTTTCATTACTTTGTTTAAGTTCTTGTATTGGCACTAACCATCATCACTAACAAAATTATCCAGTGCACAAAACTAATGAATATCAGTACTTATATCATTTATGAATTTAAAGGGATTTAATCGCCATTGCATGTTTATATAGACAAGTAGAAGCTGACAACAGTTATGTTTCGATACTCAAAATCCTCCATGAATTCAAGAATTCAAAGAGATTCAACCATGTAAGAACACCTCAAACGTAAGTGGGATTGGTTTTATATAATATTAATAAAACAGGGTAAATTTATGTTTTATCACCAACCATACAGTAGTAATATTTAGAAGTTTTCCTTCGGGTTACAGCAAGTATTAAACCTTGTACTAAAAATCTCAAGAAAATAGACTCGTAGAGCTTTCCATTTGTATATCATACACCTTAATTGTACCTTGGTTCATTTTATGTGATTTTTCAAAGATGATTAAATTTTGAACAGAAGCTGAAATTCAGCTCTTTAGCTCTGTACCTAATTTGACCCAAATCATATTGAAACCCCTTTTTAATACTTTAGACCCAATACCTTATACTCAATCTGCCCACGCCTCTCGACATTATATATGACAATGCATCCGTCTTCCTTTTCCTGCTGCTCACATTATAACACACTAGTAAAATTAAAAATCAGCATTAGGTCATATAATTGGCAGCAATAACACAGCAGGAACCAACACTTGTTCAGATAGATGGAACATATATCCATACGGTTCACGATATAAGCAAAATGAGCTATGAACTGCAAGGTGATTGACTGATAACTGAAGAGAGAGTTTCATCATCTAGTTGGAGCATGAACAAAGTAATAATAAGCAAAGCTAAACAGCATAGTGTATTGATCTATGTAAAGCCTACAATTTAACTTCATCCCTTGATGAGATAAAATATACTAGAGAAAATTTCATGACAGAACACAACCGATCTATTTAGTGGTAATCTAATATTTCTCAAGTTTCATGTTTCATCTTCATCCAAAATTTCAAAACTGTGGTGCTCTAAGTTGATAATGATTATTAGCAGAGCATATTAGTTCATTCACTTCCGGTACACAAGTTACCAAACACAAACATCGATCATCCATTCACCTCATAAAAAAAAGTTATACAATCACAAATCACGGTGGGATCAGACATTGTTTTTAGAAGATCAGATCATGTTTTAGTAAAATTTTCAATCATATGTTAATAGCATTTACAAAACTGTTTTGCTTGGGCATTGGTAAGTCAGCATTTAGCAACAAAATAAACATAACAATCTGGACAATTACACATATATGTCTAACAATCTCACTTAGAATATTCTTAGGGTCCTGATATACAAACAGCTCATATTATAAATCAACCCCCCTCTATACGTCTCGTATGACACCATACTCGACGTCTAGGGTCGAATACGCTAAAAACGATGAAATTCAGGGGGAGCTATATGCCCCATATAGCCATATACGACCCCCTATACGACACATATAGGGCTATACGACACGTATAACAAATTTCGACACTGACTACGAGGAAAAATTCAAGGGCTGTCAGAGGAGTTATACGCCCCGTATAGGACTATACGACCCGTATAGGACTATACGACCCTATAGGACTATACGACCCGTATAGACTATACGACTCCCTATACTACACATAATGACTATACGACACGTATAACAAATTTCGACACTGACTACGAGGAAAATTTAAGGTGTTAATTAATAATTTTGGTTGTCCCAATATGCACACGTTATTCTTAAAGTTACCAGTTGTACCTAATTAAGTGGCTAATACCTTTCTTCCCCATTTTATGTTTCTCTGCTTTAACCGCAAAACCATAAAAATTTGAGGCCTCCAAAATGTGAGGGCCTGAAGCAACACTTGTATATGTATAAGGCCGGCCCTGAGTAGAGAGTTTGGCGGGAGTAATTTAAGGGCTGATAGGTTTTGAATAATTTGGAAGAAGCGTGAATATAGAAGTGATCCCGATTTTCATGGATATAGGGGGACTTTGTTGCATATTTTTTTCTTTCTAGTTTATTTTGTTACTATTAATTTTTAATTTAAATATCAACCATAAAATATTATTATATATAAGAAAAGTTTACGGTACAAAGTGATTAATTTATAAGAAGTAATAACAACCATTGATCTAGGGAATCAACGGATCAAATTAAAGATTGAAAGTAATCACGCAAGGAATGGATTAGAGTGTAGATTTAGAAATAGCCTATAATTGTTAACTTTTTTTAAATTTCCTTAATTTTTTAATCGCATATGAATTTTTTATACAATATTATTTTCTTAAAAATTACACTATAAAATCAAGCATTTTATTCTCTTTAATTTAAGTATAGTATTGCTATACATTTTTTAAAAAAATCAACATTTTTTTTTTAAAACGTGAATATGTTGTGCGTATAACTTGTGTATTTATAATTGCGTAATTATGAAAATAACTTGCGTAATTATGAAACTAACTTGCGTAATTATGAAACTAACTTGCGTAACTATAACTATAACTTACATAATTGTTATTTATAACTTGGGTAATTTTAACTTGCGTAATTATATTTACAACTTGCCTAATAACGAATCCAACTTGCGTAATTATCCACCTTATACGCGTAACTGTAGCGCGAACGAAATTACCTTTCTCTCAAAAGACATGTGTCACGCCTTGCTGACTTCGTACACTTCTAACGTTTTTGGTATTTTGTATAGTAACCTTCCCCTGTATACACATATATCTTTTTTAGCATAATAATATATTCTTAGTATACTTTGAAATTTTATCATATTAATTGAAAAGTTGGACAAAAAATATCTACCATTCTCATTATGGTACACTATATTAGTTTGATCATGCGAGACTAAAATTGACTTTCTTTGACAATGTTGATTTTTTTATGTTAAGATAGGCTATTATTATAATGATACCTTGTGGAGTCATCATGAGTTTTAAGAGTCATAATAGCTCGTAACATGGTATATAAGTGTGTTATCATACCACAATACGTCTCTAACATGTTAGATTTGAAGAATTATGTTCATGTAACCATGAGTAATCAAGTAACCTTGATTGACTAGATGAGATATTAGTTTACCAAGATATTTATCATAGTAGGTTTTAATAAGTTTCATGCATATCTTAATTAGTTCTAATTTGACGATAAACCATTTGACCATCAAAGATCATAATTGACGATCGATGAATCCAATGGCCATCATTTATCCTAATTAACCAAATAATAACTATTACTAACTGTAATGGACCAATAATAACTTTAATTAACTATAATTGATTCATTGACTCTGTTTGATAAAAAAAAAACTATCTACTTCACCATATACGATACTAATTGACAACTACTAGCTCTAATTGATCGTAATTGACCTTAACATGTGCCACTAGATCATAAGTGACACTAATTGACCATTAATGATTGTAGTTGACGAAGATTTATCCTTATTAAAAAATAATGCCCCTAACTAACCATAATTAATCATGATGTATCTTATATCAACCAATGATAACCCAACTAACTGTATTAACCAATAATGAACCATTTTTGACCAGAAACAAATTAATTAACCACAGTTGACCAATAATAAAATTATTAGGAAATTAAGAGGTGATTGACCATCTTTAGCTCTATCTCATCACAGCTAGCCAATATTGGCTATAACTAATGAAATTCTTATGCATCCATGCCTGCACCACCTCAGTATCATCGATTACCTGCCAACTATTATGCATACAAAGTCAACAACGCTGAGTGGGTTCTAGTTTTATAATAAAATACTTTACATTACTTTAAAACACTTCCTTTATTTCATACGTGATCATACATCATACATACATCAAGGTAATATCATTATTATCTTTCATCATCGTTCTTAATCGTTCGCTTTCGTACTTTCTTTCATTAAAATCTTTCATTTTCTTTATGGATCCTGCCATATGCTCAACCCCAACATTGTGCACGAAGCTGGTACTTTATCGGGGCTTGTAAACAAACCCCTAATCATTGTGCACGAAGCAGATACATTATGCACGAAGCAAATACATTATGCACGAACAGATACATTGTGCACGAAGCAAATACATTATGCACGAAGCAGATACATTGTGCACGAAGCAGATACATTCCATACATTGTGCACGAAACAAACACAATACTGGGGTAAGCGACAAGGATCCCATCATTCATTACTCCCATTTTCGTGATTCGTTATCTTCCACTTTCATTACATAATACTTTATGTACGTTCTTAAATCATACCACGTAAAGTCATATCATAATACATAACGTGAAATATCATCATCAGCAGCCCACAAGCAGATAAAACATTAGCAAGCATGAACCACCAAAACAAGAGTACTTAGCATTTTATTCTATTCCCTAAACTTTTAGAATAAGCCTAAGTGTTCTCAGTGCATAAACAAGACACTAAGTGTCACCTTTGAAACTTCGGAAGATTTCCTTTTGGCTTCGGAAAGTTTTACACTTAACCTTCGGAAGATTTCACCTTGGCTTCAGAAGATTTTACATATGGCTTCAGAAGATTTTACACTTAATCAAAGTCCACAGCGGACGACCAAAGTCCACAGCGGACGACCAAAGTCCATAATGGACGACCAAAGTCCTCAGTGCATGAATGAAACACTAAGTGTGTCCACAGCGGATGACTAAAGGTTCACAGCGGACATGTATGCATACTTAAAAGGTCTACAGTGGACATGCATTGTCCACAGCGGATGACCAAGGTTCATAGCAGATGATAAATATTCTAAGTGTCCACAGCAGACAGCCAAGTGCACAGCGAACATGCAAAGTCCACAGCGGACAGTCTAAAGTACTTAAGGCTCCACATCGGACAGTTTATGTCCATAGCGGACATAATAATCTCTAAGTGTCCACAAAAGACATGCAAAGTCCACAGCGGACATGCAAAGTCCACAGCGGACAGTCTAAATGCCTAAGTATCCACATCGGACACTTTATCCATGCTCAAGTATCCAAAGCGGACAGCTAGTGTCCACAGCGGACACCAAGTCCATCACCTGCGATTCAACTTATGCAGTTTCGAGTCCTAAACATCACTTTTAAACATATACTTAGCATGGATCTACCAGTTCACACTTAAAACATCATAAACACCATACAAAATCATGAAATCCTTTAAAAACATACATCTTCTGTACACAGTCGCATTTTTATAAAAGAAAACCATTAGTTTTAGTATGCATAACAGCCCCAAACAAGTAGAAAATCAGTAAAAAAAGGGGATCTAGAACTGACCTTAACAGCTTTCAAGCAAAACTCCACAAACCCAAGAGCAAACTTGGAGTTCTAGCATCTAAACACGTGAAAACAAGAACTAAACACATAGAACTCAGTCCAGAAGCTTGAACCCGACTGAAACCAAGAAGAAAGCGCCTTAAAATCTTACCTTCTGAAGATTTCTTCCACTTTCTCTCACTAAAACCGGATGAAGCTTCCTTCTCTCTCACTCTAGCCAAAAGTTGCGCTTGAGAGAGGGGGTAGGGTGGCCTTTCCCTTTTTGAACCCATTATGGGCCGGTTTGGCCCTTGCATGCTTTTAACTCCTTGCTTTTGAAATAACTTCCTGTTTGCTCCTTTACTTTTCTTTTCCTTTTTTCTTAAATTTTCGAGTGTTACAAGTCCACCCCCTTGTATAGGTTTCATCCCCGAAACCTGTAACTCCTTAAAGAGATCTGGGTAGTGCTATCTCGTTTCCTCCTTTGACTCCCAAGTGGCCTTCGGATCTTCAGTGCAAAGACCACAACCGACACTTTAGAGAAGTTTTGGATAAATCTCCTGTAGTAACCCGCCTAACCCAAGAAACTAGGAATCTCGGATGGCGTCTTTGGGACTTCCATTGCATCACTACCTTAACCTTTGTCAGGTCTATCATAATCCCTTCAGGATTAACCACATGACCCAAAAACTGAACCTCGCGTAACTAGAACGCACACTTGGAGAACTTGGCGTACAGCTTCTCCCTTCTAAGCGTATCCAGCACTTCCCGAATGTGACCGGCATGTTCTTCTTCGCTAGACAATACGACGCCTTAGCAGCAGTTTGCATCAAGCATCAGATCGATCTGGAACTCGATCTCGCAGTCAGGTGGCACACCTGATAATCTTCTGGGAATACGTCTGGGAAGTCACACATGACCAGTACGTCGTTTATTGTGGTACTGACGCGTCCACATCCTTCCCATAGGTTGGATAGGAAGCACATCCACGCCTCATACACTTCTCTGCCACGACCATCGAAATTACTTTTGGAACCGTACCAACTCTATCGCCGTAAATCGTCACCGAACTCCCATCGGGCGCGGTCAATCGAATCATCTTCTTGCAACACACGATGTTTGCCTCATAGGATGCTAGCCTATCCATCCCTAGGACTACATCGAATCCGCCTAAGGGCATCACAAACAACCTAGTAGAGAACCTATGGCCTTCCAACTCTATGTCACAATCCTCTATCATGTCAGAAATCCTGGTAGACTTACCAATGGCAGTTTCTACATCAAAGGGCTCATTAATCTTCTAACTCCTAATGGGAAACTTTTCACAGAAGGCAGCAGAAATAAAACTCCTACTAGCACCAGAATCAAAAACCACAGAGGCACAATGGGCAACTTATAACATAAGGCAGCAGAAATAAAACTCCTACTAAAACCAGAATCAAAAAGCATAGAAGCACAAGTCTAGTTTACTATGAATGTACCTGCATTATGTCGGGGTCTACCCTAGCCTCCTCCCGGGTCATAGTGAATGCCCTGGCTTCAGCCCTCTACCCTTCCTTCTCCTTCTCGATTCCCTTCCTTGCCCAGGAGTTCTCAGCCCTTGGCTTCTTGCAGTCTCTTCTCAAATGCCCTGCTCCACCACAGTTATAACATTTCACTCCTCTACAGTCTATCGCCCTATGGCCCTCCTTCCACATTTAAAGCAGAGATTCTATCCCCACATACATTCCCCTGTATGCTCTTTCCCATACTTTTTGCATGCCTTCTCTCCTTCATTTAATGTCTTTCGATCATCCACCCTCATCCTTTCTCCACCAGCCACAAAATCACCACCGTTGTACCGCTTCCCATTCCCATTCCTGTCGTTGTCCCACTTCTTCTTCACGTCCACCACCGTCATCACCTCCTGCTCATCATACAGTCACCCTGCCAGATTGACCACCGACCTGAACGTACATGGCCGAGCGGTGATCAAATGTCTGCGGATATCCGTCAGCAAACCCTGGATGTATCTCTTATTTTTTCCGTGACACGGGTGTCCCCTGCTCTGGCACCAGCCTCGCCATCTCATTAAACTTAGTTGTGTACTACTGGTGCGTCATAGTTCCTACCTCCAACTATAGGAACTCACTCTCGACTTTATCGATTTCCCTATGAGGACAAAACTCCTCGATCACCATCTTTTTCAGTTCACTCCATCTCATCCTCCCGATTGCCCTGCTACCCTCGACCTGGACAATGTTATCCCACCAGCATAAGGCCGAATCCATAAACGAGTGAGTAGCAAACTTCATCTTCTAGTCCTCCCTGTACTCACTGATATTTAACACAACCTCCATCTCTCCCACCCATCGATGAGCAGCACAACACTCCTATTTCCATCAAATGTCGGGGGCTTACATCTCTGGAATGCCCCATAGTTGCACCCCTTTGTAGTTTCCTGCACAGCTTCCTCTTCCTCATCGTCACTATAGATGACCATCTCAGTCTCAGGTTGCTCCCTTTCCCTTGCAACTCCTTCTTCGCCCTCTCGCCTAGTGGCATTCTCCTTCTCCTGTTTCTCCTTCTTCTCATCCTCCCTTACATCCCTAATAACTTCAGTCACCACAGATGGCAGAATCATTTGCATGACCTGATGGACCTCCTCAACCACCACCTCCTTCACTGAGGTCCTCAAATTAATACTCTCATCCCCACCATCACGGTGATGAAGCTCAAGCTCTTCAGGAGCCGTTCGGCAGTCTTAGCCCTGTTTCTTGTGCATGTAGTCCAACACCATGTCCATAACGACCTCCACCTCAAGAAGCCTCCAAAGATCTACCACCAGCCATCTCTAAGCACTATAAGATTCAAACACCAACATGGTCATTCAAGGTAATAACTCAGATTATGTCAAGTATAGTAAGTCCCTAATTACAGTGGCTAGTTATGATTAGCCACTTACTTTACTATTCATTCCCCAAGCATTTCCTATCCTGACTACATCAGTATCCAAATCTACTAAGAGCACATAATTCACATAGCACACTCACATAATTCCTTTTTTCTATTAACGTACATAAAACTTTACATAAAACATTTACCTGCAGGCATGTAGCTACTAGGAGTGGCATCCCTTTCCCTTTTGTCCCATTCTCAGTTTAAGTTTAGGTATTGAAAATTATTTTACCCAATTCTTTTAAACTTTGGCTCTGATACCAACTTGTAAGGTCCCCTTTCCCGGGACGCTTACAGTTGGTCAATCATCGCATAAAACATTTAAAACACATCATTTTGCAGCGGAAATATAACTTTTCATTAATAATTAAATACATGTCAAATTGTCATATCATTTCATTTACATCCCAAAAATCATATTAATACAATAACATTCTCAAAATATGGATGCCAGACTCGAATTATCCCCAGTAGCTTATGCATCCATGCCTGCACCACCTCAGCATCATCGATTGCCTACCAACTATTATGCATACAAAAGTCAACAACGCTGGGTGAGTTCTAGTTTTATAATAAAATACTTTACATTACATTAAAACACTTCCTTTACTTTCATACGTGATCATATATCATACATACATCAAGGTAATATCATTATTATCTTTCACCATCGTTCTTAATCATTCGCTTTCGTAATTTCTTTCATTAAAATCTTTTATTTTCTTTATGGATCCTGCCATATGCTCAACCCCAACATTATGCACGAAGCTGGTACTTTATCAGGGCTTGTAAACAAACCCCTAATCATTATGCATGAAGCAGATACATTGTGCACGAAGCAAATACATTATGCACGAAGCGAATACATTCCATACATTATGCACGAAGCAAAACACAATACTGGGGTAAGTGACAAGGATCCCATCATTCGTTACTCCTATTTTCGTCATTCGTTATCTTCTACTTTCATTACATAATACTTTACGTACATTCTTAAATCATACCATATAAAGTCATATCATAATATATAACGTGAAATATCATCATCAGCAGCCCACAAGCAGATAAACATTAGCAAGCATGAACCACCAAAAACAAGAGTACTTAGCACTTATTATATTCCCCAAACTTTTAGAATAAGCCTAAGTGTTCTCAGTGCATAAACAAGACACTAAGTGTCACCTTTGAAACTTTGGAAGATTTCCTATTGGCTTTGGAAGGTTTTACACTTAACCTTAGGAAGATTTCACCTTGGCTTCGGAAGATTTTACATCTGGTTTCGGAAGATTTTACACTTAAAAAAAGTCCACAGCGGACGACCAAAGTCCATAGTGGACAACCAAAGTCCTCAGTGCATGAATGAAACACTAAGTGTGTCCACAGTGGATGACTAAAGGTTCACATCAGACATGTATGCATACTTAAAAGGTCTACAACGGACATGCATTGTCCACAGCTGATGACCAAGGTTCATAGCGGATGACATAAATATTCTAAGTGTCCATAGCAGACAGCCAAGTCCACAGCGACAGCCCAGTCAACATCAGACATGCAAAGTCCACAGCGGATAGTCTAAAGTACTTAAGGGTCCACAGCAGACAGTTTATGTCCATAGCGACAACATAATAATCTCTAAGTGTCCACAAAAGACATGCAAAGTCCCAGCGATATGCAAGTCCACAGCAGACAGTCTAAATGCCTAAGTGTCCACAGCGGACACTTTATCCATCCTCAAGTGTCCACAGCGGACACCAAGTCCATCACCTGCGATTCAACTTATTCAGTTTCGATTCCTAAACATCACTTTTAAA
Organism: Flaveria sonorensis; assembly: GCA_025506505.1. NCBI lineage: Eukaryota > Viridiplantae > Streptophyta > Magnoliopsida > Asterales > Asteraceae > Flaveria > Flaveria sonorensis. Next base: position 18,214,205 of record CM046435.1, on the reverse strand, counting down.
CATATACTTAACATGGATCTACCAGTTCACACTTAAAACATCACAAACCCATACAACAACATGGAAATCCTTTAAAAACATACATCTTCCATACACAGTCGCCTTTTTATAAAAGAAAACATAGTTTGGTGAAGAAACATTCTTTCTAGTATGCATAACAGCTCCAAACAAGTAGAAAACCAGTAAAAGAGGGGGATATAGAACTCATCTTAACAGCTTTCGAGCAAAACTCCACAAACCCGAGAGCAAACCTGGAGTTCTAGCACCTAAACACGCGAAAACAAGCAACTAAACACATAGAACTCGGTCCAGAAGCTTGAACCCGACTAAAACCAAGAAATCTTACCTTCTGAAGATTTCTTCCACTTCTCTCACTAAAAGCAGATGAAGCTTCCTTCTCTCTCACTCTAGCTGAAAGTTGTGCTTGAAGAGGGGGTATGGGCGGCCTTTCCCTTTTGAACCCATTATGGGCCGGTTTGGACCTTGCACGCTTTTAACCCCTTGCTTTTGAAATAACTTCCTGTTTTCTCCTTTACTTTTCTTTTTCTTTTTTCTTAAATTTTCTAGTGTTACATACTTGACCTAAATATGTGCCATGTAACACCAGGAAATTTCAGAAAAAAAAGAAAAGAAAAGTAAAGGAGCAAATAGGAAGTTATTTTAAAAGCAAGGGGTTAAAAGTGTGCAAGGGCCAAACTTGCACATAGTGGGGTTTAAAAGAGGTATGGCCGCCCATAACCTCTTTTCTCTCCTACAACCTTCAGTTCTTGAGAGAGAGAGAAGCTCTCAACCGGTTTTAGTGAGAGACAGTGGAAGAAAATCTTCAAAAGGTAAGATTTCAAGGTGTTCTTCTCGGTTTTCAGCTGGGTTTGAGCTTCTGGACCGAGTTCCATATGTTTAGTGCTTTTTTTCGTGTGTTTAAGGTGCCAAAACTTCAAGTGGGTTCTCGGGTTTGAGGTGTTCTACTCGAAAGCTGTTCAATATGAGTTCTAGACCCCCTCTTTTACTGGTTTTCTACATGTTTGGGGTTGTTATGCATACTGGGCAGAAGGTTTTTCTAAAGCAAACCATGAATTTTAACATGATGTGCGACTGTTGTTGTTGGTATATGTTTTTGGATGTTTTGCTAAGATGTGTATGATGTTTAGTATGTTCTAAGTGTTTAGCATGCTAGATTTGTTCTAAAAATGTGTAAGAATGAGGATTGAGACTGAATATAGCATAAGTTGCAACTGCAGTTTGGTTTAGTTCATCCGCATTTAGATTTGAATATTCGAATAAGTGTTTGTTCATGCGCATTTGCTACAGTGTTCAGGCGCATTTGCTTCAGTCATCCGTATTTGGTTCATGCGCACTTCCCTAGACACTTAGAATATTTTCTGAAGACTTTCATTTGTTTTGTTCATGCGCATTTGCTACAGTGTTTATGCGTATTTATTTGGACACTTAGAATATTTTTCTGAGTATGTTCATCCCATTTACTTTGTTCATCCGTATTTCTTTTGTTCATCCGCATTTGTTAAGTTCATCCGCATTTCTTTTGGGACTTAGGATTTTCTAGAATTTTGGAAAGTAGAGCTTAAGTGTTAAGAAATGTTTTATGGTGGCTTATGCTTGTTTATGGTATATATGCATTGTATGATGGTGATTGTTCTATATTATGTATATGATTGACTTTACGTGGTGTGTTATGCTTTGTACGTAAAGTATTATGTAAGGAAGGTGAAAGGTAACAAATGATGAAAATGGAAGTAATGAATGATGGAATCCTTGTCGTTTACCCCGGTATTATATTTTGCTTCGTGCACAATGTATGGAATGTATCTGCTTCGTGCACAATGTATCTGCTTCGTGCACAATGATTAAGGGTTGTTTATAGCCTCCGATAAAGTACCAGCTTCGTGCATAATATTAGGGGTTTAGCTTATAGAAGGATTTATAAAGAAAGTAAATATGTAAAGGAATGAACGTACGAAAACGAATGATGATGAACGATGATGAAGATAATAATTATTATCTAGATGTACGTATGATGTGTGATCACGAACGAAAGTAAAGGATATGTTTTAACGTAATGCAAAGTATTTTATTATTAAACTAGAACTCACTTAGTGTCGCTGACTTTTTGTATGCATAATAGTTGGCAGGTAACCGTTTGATGATGAGGAGGTGCAGGCATGGATGCATAAGCTACTGGGAATGTTTTGAGTCTGGCATCCAATTTTGAGATGATATTGTATTAATACAATTTTTGATGATGTAATTTAAAAATATGATCTATTGACATGTTTTTAATTATTAATGAAAAGTTTAAATTTCCGCTGTAAAATGATGAATTTTATATGTTTTATGCGATGATTGACAACTGTAAGCGTCCCGGAAACGGAGCCTTACAAGTTGGTATCAGAGCCAAAATTTAAGAGAATTGGGTAAAATATTTTCAAAAACCTAAACTTAAACTGAGAATGGGACGAAAAGAAAAGGGATGCCTGTCTTAGTAGCTACATGCCTGCAGGTAAAAGTTTTATGTAAACGTTTTATGAAGGTTAATAAAAAGGAATTATGTGCGCGTGTTATGTGTAATATGTTCCTTTTTGTAGATTTGGATACTGATGTAGTCAGGATAGGAAATGCTTAGAGAGTGAAGAGTAAAGTAAGTGGCTAATCACACCTGGCCACTATTTAGGGACTTACTTTACTTGACATAATCTGAGCTATTACCTTGAATGACCATGTTGGTGTTTGAATCTTGTAGTGTTTAGAGATGGCTGGTGGTAGATCTTCAGAGGCTTCTCGAGGTGGAGGTCGTGGTGGACGTGGTGTTGGACCACGTGCCACAAGAAACAGGGCTAAGACCGCCGAAATGGCTCCTGAAGAGCTCAAGCCTCATCACCATGATGGTGAGGATGAGAGTGCTAATCTGAGGGCCTCAACGAAGGAGGCAATAGCGGAGGAAGTTCATCAAGTCATGTAGACGATCCTGCTATCTTTGGTAACCGAGGTTAGTAGAGCAGTGAAGGAAAATGAGAAGAAGGAGAAACAGGAGAAGGAAAATGCCGCTAGGCGAAAAGGCGAAGAAGGAGGTTCAAGAGATAGGGAGTAACCAGAGACTGAGATGGTTGTTTCTAGTGATAATGAGGAGGAGAAGCAGTGCAGGAAACTGTAAAGGGTGTAACTATGGGCATTCCAGAGATGCAAGCCCCCAACATTTGATGGGAATGTAAGTGCTGCTGCTGCTCACCGATGGGTGAGAGAGATGGAGGCAGTACTTGATATCTGCGAGTGCCGAGAGGATCAGAAGGTGAAGTTTGCTACCCACTCGTTTGGATTCGGCCTTATGTTGGTGGGACAACGTTCTCCAGGCCGAGGGTAGTAGGGCGATTGGGATGATGAGGTGGAGCGAGCTGAAGAAGCTGGTGATTGAGAAGTTTTGTCCTCATAGGGAGTTCGATAAGGTCGAGAGGGAGTTCCTGTAGTTGGTGGTGGGAACCATGACACACCAACAGTAAACAACTAAGTTTAACGAAATGGCAAGGCTGGTGCCAGAGCAGGTGACACCCGCGTCCCGGAAAATAAAGAGATACATCCAGGGTTTGCCGACGGATATCCGCAGACATCTGATCACTGCTCGGCCAGGTACATTTAGGTCAGTGGTTGATCTTGCAGGGAGACTGTATGATGAGCAAGAGGCGGTGGCGATGGTGGATGTGGAGAAGAAGGGGGACAATGGTAGGAATGGGAATGGGAAGCGGGATAATGATAGGGATTTGTAGCTGGAGGTAAGAAGATGAGAGTGCATGATCAGAATGTGATAAAAGGGGGAGAGAAGGCCTACAGAAAGTGTGGGAAGGTGCATGCAGGGAATTGTAGGTGGGGATGAATCTTTGCTTTAAATGTGGAAAGGAGGGCCATAGGGCGAGGGACTGTAGAGGGGTAAATTTTATAACTACGGTGTAGCAGGGCATTTGAGCAGAGACTGCAAGAAGCCGAGGGCTGAGAACTTCGGGCAAGGAAGGGGATTGAGAAGGAGAAGGAAGGTCAGAGGGCCTAAGCCAGGGCATTTACTATGACCCGGGAGGAGGCTAGGATGGACCCCGACGTCTTGCCAGGTACATTCCTAGTAAAATAAACTTGTGCCTATGTTTTTGATTCTGGTACTAGTAGGAGTTTTAATTCTACTATCTTTTATGATAAGTTGCCCATTAGGAGTAGAAAGATTGATGATCCCTTTGATTTAGAAACTGCTATCGGTAAGTCCACTAGGATACATGATGCCCTAGAGGATTCTGTGATAGAATCGGAAGGTCATAGGTTCCCTACTAAATTATTTGTGGTGCCCCTAGGCGGATTTGATGTAGTCCTAGGGATGGATTGGCTAGCAGCCAATATGGCAAGCATCGTGTGTCGTATGAAGATGATTCGATTAACCGTGCCAGATGGGAGTTGGTGGCAATCTACGACGATAGAGTTAGTGCGATCCCGAAAGCAATTTCGATGGTTGTGGCAGAGGTGTATGAGGCATGGATATAGTGCCTACCTGGCTTAGGTGAAAGATGTGGATGCGTCAGTACCACGATGGCCTGACGTACCGGTCGTGTGTGACTTCCTAGACGTATTCCCGAAGGATCTATCAGGTGTGCCACCGAACTGCGAGATCGAGTTCCAGATCAAATTGATACCTAGTGCCCAACCTGTTGCCAAGGCAACGTATCGATTAGCTCCCTCCGAGATGAAGAAGTTAATGACTCAACTGCCAGAGTTACTGGATAAAGGGTTCATCCTACCGAGTATCTCTCCATGGGTGCTCCGGTCTTGTTTGCGAAGAAGAAGGACGGTAGCATGAGGATGTGCATCAACTACCGTGAGTGGAACAAGTTAACGGTGAAGAACCGGTATCCACTACCAAGGATTGATGACTTGTTTGGTTAGCTCCAAGGTGCCAGTGGTTCTCAAGGATAGATCTCCAATCGGGTTATCATCAACTAAAGGTTAAAGAGCAAGATATTCCGAAGACCGTGTTTCGGACGCGATACGGGCATTACGAATTCCTCGTAGTGTCTTTCGTCTAACCAATGCGCCAGCCGCTTTTATGGATTTGATGAATCGGGTGTGTCGGCCGATGTTGGATAAATCAATGATTGTGTTTATCTATGATATCCTGATTTATTCGTAGAGTGAAGAGGAACATGTCGATCATATCTGGGAAGTGCTGGATAAGCTTCAAAGGGAGAAGCTGTAGGCCAAGTTCTCCAAGTGTGCGTTCTAGTTATGCGAGGTTTAGCTTTTGGTCATGTGGTTAATCCTGAAGGGATTATGGTAGACCTGACAAAGTTGAGGCAGTGATGCAATGGAAGTCTCCAAGGACGCCATCTGAGATTCATAGTTTCTTGAGTTTGGTGGGTTGCTGCAGGAGATTTATCCAAAGGTTCTCTAAAGTGGCGGCTATGGTCGTTGCATTGAAGTAATGGAGGCCACTTGGGGAATCAGAGGGAGAAATGATCTGGCACTACCTAGATCACTTTAAGGAGTGACAGATTTCGGGGACAAAACCTATATAAGGGGGTTGACTTGTAACACCAGGAAACTTCAGAAAAAAAAAAAAAAAGAAAAGAAAAGTAAGGAGCAAACAGGAAGTTATTTTAAAAGCAAGGGTTAAAAGTGTGCAAGGGCCAAACTTGCACATAGTGGGGTTTAAAAGAGGTATGGCCGCCCATAACCTCTTTTTTCTCCTACAACCTTCGGTTCTTGAGAGAGAGAAGCTATCAACCGGTTTTAGTGAGAGACAGTGGAAGAAAATCTTCAAAGGTAAGATTTCAAGGTGTTCTTCTCTGTTTTCAGCTGGGTTTGAGCTTTTAGACCGAGTTCCATATGTTTAGTGCTTGTTTTCGTGTGTTTAAGGTGCCGAAACTTCAGTGGGTTCTCGGTTTGAGGTGTTCTACTCGAAAGTTGTTCAATGTGAGTTCTAGATCCCCTCTTTTACTGGTTTTCTACGTGTTTGGGTTGTTATGCATACTGGGCAGAAGGTTTTCTAAAGCAAACCATGAATTTTAACATGATGTGCGACTGGTTGTTGTTGGTATATGTTTTTGGATGTTTTGCTAAGATGTGTATGATGTTTAGTATGTTCTAAGTGTTTAGCATGCTAGATTTGTTCTAAGAATGTGTAAGAATGAGGATTGAGAACTGAATATAGCATAAGTTGCAACTGCAGTTTGGTTTAGTTCATCCGCATTTAGATTTGAATATTCGCATAAGTGTTTTGTTCATGCGCATTTGCTACAGTGTTCAGGCGCATTTGCTTCAGTCATCCGTATTTGGTTCATGCGCACTTCCCTAGACACTTAGAATATTTTCTGAAGACTTTCATTTGTTTTGTTCATACGCATTTGCTACAGTGTTTATGCATATTTCTTTGGGACACTTAGAATATTTTCTGAGTATGTTCATCCGCATTTGTTCATCTGCATTTACATTGTTCATCCGCATTTCTTTTGTTCATCCGCATTTGTTAAGCTCATCCGCATTTCTTTTGGGACTTAGGATTTTCTGGAATTTTCGAAAGTAGAGCTTAAGTGTTAAGAAATGAGGTTGTATGGTGGCTTATGCTTGTTTATGGTATGTATGCATTGTATGATGGTGATTGTTCTATATTATGTATATGATGCGACTTTACATGGTGTGTTATGCTTATGTACGTAAAGTATTATGTAAGAAAGGTGAAAGATAACAAATGATGAAAATGGAAGTAATGAATGATGGAATCCTTGTCGCTTACCCCGGTACTATATTTTGCTTCGTGCACAATGTATGGAATGTATCTGCTTCGTGCACAGTGTATCTGCTTCGTGCATATTGATTAAGGGTTGTTTACAAGCTCCGATAAAGTACCATCTTCGTGCACAATGTTGGGGTTTAGCTTATGGTAGGATTCATAAAGAAAGTAAAGATGTAAAGGAATGAACATATGAAAACGAATGATGATGAACGATGATGAAGATAATAATTATTATCTAGATGTACGTATGATGTGTGATCATAAACAAAAGTAAAGGATATGTTTTAAAGTAACGCAAAGTATTTTATTATTAAACTAGAACTCACTCAGCGTCGCTGACTTTTTGTATGCATAATAGTTGGCATGTAACCGTTTGATGCTGAGGAGGTGCAGGCATGGATGCATAACTACTGGGAATGTTTTGAGTCTGGCATCCACATTTTGAGATGATATTGTATTAATATAATTTTTGATGATGTAATTTAAAGATATGATGTATTGACATGTTTTTAATTATTAATAAAAATTTAAATTTCCGCTGCAAAATGATGAATTTTTATGTTTTATGCGATGATTGACCAACTGTAAGCGTCCCGGGAACAGGGCCTTACATGCCATTAGATCATAAGTGAGACTAATTGACTATTAATGAGTCTAGTTGACCAAGATTTATACTTACTAACAAATAATGCCCCCAACTAACCATAATTAATCATGATGTATCTTATATCAACCATGATAACCCAACTAACCGTAATTGACAAATAATGACCATTTTCGACCAGAGACAATTAATTAACCACAGTTGACCATAATGAAATTCTTTGGAATGTTAAATGGTGACTGAACATCTTTTGCTCTACCTCACCATAGCCGGCCAATATTGGCTATAACTAATTGACAATTACTAGCTTTAATTGATCGTAATGACCTTAACATGTGCCCTAGATCATAAGTGACACTAATTAACCATTAATGATTCTAGTTGACCAAGATTTATCCTTATTAACAAGAATGCCCCTAACTAACCATGATTAATCATGATGTATCTTATATCAACCAATGATAACCCCAACTAACTGTAATTGACCAATAATGAACCATTTTCGACCAGAAACAAATTAATTAACCACAGTTGACCAATAATGAAATTCTTAGGAATATTAAGAGGTGATTGACCATCTTTAGCTCTACCTCACCATAGCTAGCCAATATTGGCTATAACTAATTGACAATTACTAGCTCTAATTGATTGTAATTGACCTTAACATGTGCCACTAGATCATAAGTGACTCTAATTGACCATTATGATTCTAGTTGACCAAGATTTATCCTTATTAACAAATAATGCCCCTAACTAACCAATTAATCATGATATATCTTTTTCAGCCAATGATAACCCCAACTAATCGTAATTGACCAATAATGAACCATTTTTGACCAGAAACAGATTAATAAACCAGAGTTGACCAATAGTGAAATTCTTAGGAATATTAAGAGGTGATTGACCATCTTTAGCTCTACCTCACCATAGCTAGCCAATATTGGCTATAACTAACCATTTTTTGCTCTAATTAACCATATTGACCCTGGATGGAACCATATATCAGTGTCGTTAATTGATAATCAATGACTCCAATTGCCCATGATTATATTAATTTATCAATAATTACCCTAACTAACTATAATTCACCAGTATACTAACTCTAATTAACCATTAATAACCCTAATTAATTATAATTGACCAATAATGATCATATTTGATCAAAAATTAACTAATTTATCATAAAACGGTCCTAACTAAAATTATTTCCTATAACTGGCAATCATTGACTCTAATTGACCATAAATCAAACCACTTGACCGCTGATGACCTTATTTCACCATGATTTATCCTAATTAACCAGTGATAACCCCAACTAACCGTAAATATTCAATGACCTTAATTAATCTTTTCACCAGTAATAAAACTATTTGTTCAAAAATTTACCAATTAATAGTAGAATTTGTGTTACATAGTAGAGATTGAATATTAGTCCCTAGATATTTCACATACAAGATTTCCAAGACTGATTTCTAGTCATTGATGCCTTTTTTATATTAGTATAACGTACGCCAAATAGTTAGGTCCTAAAAAGTCATTTTAAGAAAAATACATTTAAGACTAAACATCAGTCTCTACTTCGACTCACTAAAGGAATATTAACTATTGATTTTTAGTTTTTCATATGTCCCCTAAATCTAGTAGAATGCGTGTATATTAGTCAAGACCGAATCTCAGTCCTTAATTATTTAATCTACAAAACTCTTTAGAGACTACATATCAGCCCCGAATAAGATCACTGACAAGGTATTTAAGAGTAACTATCGGTCTTCAATATCTTTCTTTCAAATGGTATAATTTATTCAAGACTATAAATAAGTTATAAATCTTTCTCATGCAAATGGCATTCAAGACAGAACGTTAGTCCCTAATTTGATCTAATTAGGTAATTTGATAAATGATTTCTAGTCTTTAATATCTTGAAATAGTAAAATATGTATTCATTATTAAAGACTAAATATAAGTCTTTACTTATTTCATCTACAAAATGCTTTAGCGACTGAATATAAGTATCCAAAAAAGAACATTATAACATCTTCAAAGTTGATTTTTAGTCTTGATGTCTTTCTTAAACTTGTATAATTATGTTAAATAGTTAGACTATAAATAAATAATAAGCATTTTCTTACGCAAAAGGCATACAAAATGAACATCAGTCCAATGGTAGAAGAAGATCTCCCTGAGCCTAAGAAGATAAAGAGAGAGGAAACGCTAAGTATGGCTGCTATTGCTCAGTTCATGAAGAACACATTCAAGCAACTAAGCAACAAGCCCTTGAACAAAAATCATCAATCTGGAGAAGAGAGATTGAAGGAGGATACACTCTTGAGGAAGGCATATATGATGAGCCTAAATTCCAAGAGAGTCCTCCTAGACAAAAGTCCATAATTGAAGAGATGGTGGAAAAGGCTCAGACAGATGACTTGATGGTCAAAGCAATGTTCCTTATTCCACAAGGATATGATGTTGACCATGTTTTAAGCATGACATCTAAGGTTACGACTGAAAAGAAGTAAAAAAGATGGAAGATTAATTGATCCTACAATATAGATAGAGTATGTGTAACATCCAGCCCCTCATACCACCAATATTGTCCGTTTCGCCACGGAGAGCTTACGGATTTGCTTTTGGTTGCTCGATCGAGTGAAAACTTCCCAGGGAGATCACCATCCCTGGATTGCTACCACCTGAGCATGACTATGGAGTTCTCTTCTCATCCACAGCCAATATGCCCAAAACATGTTAGTGATATTAGAAACCAGACATTCCTTATGAACCAGGAATCTCTCATGTCCATGGCCGATGTGAGATTTGCCTAGAGTGTTTTGGACTCATCATCCTCGATGAGGTTTGCCCCACCATCCTATCTATGGATGTGGGATTGGCCTAAAGTTATCCCCCTGAACACCCCAGGGACTCACCATTCTTGATGAGTTTGCTCCACCATCCTGAACGTCACAGGAGGCTCTGATACCATTCTGTAACATCCGGCCCTTTTGGTTTCTCGATCGATTGAAAACTTCCCAAGGAGGTCACCCATACCTGGATGCTACCACCTGAGCAAGCTAACGTGGAGTCTCTCTCATCCACAGCCAATACACCCAAAACGTGTTAGTGATATTAGAGACCAGACATTCCTTATGAACCAGAATCTCTCCTGTCCATGCCGATGTGGATTTGCCTAGAGTGTTACAGTATGAGTTGAGGAAAATAGAAGAAACCAAGAAAGGAAAGCTAACTACTTCCTCCTCTACTGCTGCCCCACCTTCTTCAAGTCAACCACCTGTACATTATCCATTTCATGATCCCTACAAGATGACTCTAGAGTGTTACAGTATGAGTTGAGGAAAAATAGAAGAAACCAAGAAAGGAAAGCTAAAAACTTCCTCCTCTACTGCTGCCCCACCTTTTCAAGTCAACCACCTGTACATTATCCATTTCATGATCCTACAAGATGACTGATAGGGAAAAAAAAGGAATTTGTTGCAGGAATGATATAATAAGAGAAAGTAGGTACAATAAAAATAACTCTATTAGAGCTTCAATGCTTAGAATTATTCAAGACCTTAAAAAGAAGATGAAAGTGTGGAACAGTGTTATCAAGAGATGCCACCTCAGAGGAGATCAGTATAACAAAGTACATGTACTGGTGCTGATCATGATTCACTTGCACCACTATGAGAAAATATTCAGAACGGTTTAAACAACCCTCTTAATTACAACTATAAGAAGGTTTAACCACCTCTGAAATGCTCCAGGGTGTTTAGGCTCCTAAAGGTAGGCAGATGTGAAGATCATTGCATGGAAGTATGACTCTGATGGAAAATGTCATGGTTAAGATGATCTCAGGGCTAGTTCACTTTTCATAGAATATACTGATCTAGTCAATTCACTGAAGATTGATGACCTCAAAGAACTCGCAAACTTGGAATAAATCAATCATGTTGCAATGTCAAGGGGTTATTAATTTAAGGATATTTTGAAGATGTTCAAAATGACAACAACTTCAAAGCTCTTAAAGAGATATGTATCATAAAAGATAGATCATTCAGAAATCTCTTTGATCAAAGAAAGAAGAGAAGATAGTTGAGGAGTTGGTTATCCCAAAAGGGAGTGTAAATCCACCTAAGGAGTTGAAGAGAAAAAGGATCTCACTGGTACTTATCAGTATATGCCAATCTCAAATTACAGTATGATGAAAAAACTTATGAGTTGGTGATTAAAAGAAGTTGGGAAGGGAAAGTTGTCCCTGACATTAGGCTATTTAGTGCTTATGAAGTACGGTTGCTAGATGAATCATCACTAATATTCACTAGGCACTTGAAAGCCCCACCACCAATTAGAGAAGATGATCTACTATTCTCCTAAACTTCATAAGGATTTTAAAGATAGCTTATGACAAGATTAACAAAAAGAGAAAATCCAAGAAGAGAAAGAACGTACCTCTCAAACTTTGGATATAATAAAGTTAGAGATTAATGTTGCCGGAGAGTTTGTCATCATAGAGATGGTTTTCTACCATAGATATATGATCCTCAGTCATTGAAGCTAGTTCCAATTGATGCTCTTTAGAGGATGAGAGAACTCACCATTCATGTGCTGATAGAAATAAGATGAATGAGGCCAGACAGTTTCAGACTATGATTAAGTTCATTCTGACCCCACTAATCCAAAGTATTAAAATTGTCTACGAAGAAGATCCACTACAATTTAAGTACAACCAACAACAACAACTCCAACCACAACAACAATAGCAACATTAACATCAACATCAGCACCATCAACAACAACAACACAACAACAATTCCATCAGCTTCAACGTACACAACAGTCCAAGCATCCACATCAAACAACAACAAGTAATAATATAAGAGACACAAAATCTTCACAAATATATCACCCAACACACTTGAAGTACTCAGGCTACATAATCCTTAGAGGGAGTATTGTTGGACCCTGAAAGGATCATGCATGCCAATTCAAGTAGTGGTGGAATTTGTTCTAGTTGATAACTGTATAAGTATAGATGAATGCAGATGAGGCTTCAAGATATGTGGATAGAAGAACAGGCTAAGTATTAGTTCAACCACATTAGTCTTTGCGGGTGAACAAAGACCAAATGCGTATGAGCATTTGTCTACCCACATAGACTATTGGCGGTGAAGAAAAATTTACTTATGCCTAAGCCAACAAATGTGACCAATACTTTGTACATCTACAAAGACAAATGCAGATGTGAAGACAACAAATACGGCTAAAGAAAAACCAATATGGATACAGTTATTTTGTACATTGTATTTAGTATTCCTAGATTTTTGTTAGGGTAGTTAAGTCATTGTACAGGTCATTGTATCTGACCTATAAATTGATAAAGTTTTCCATACTTTTATAACTCTCACACAACTCTTGCACCCTAATTACATAGAAATTGTATTGTGAATGTTTATTATCAATATACAATCAACATTATATGTTTTTTACTTGTTGGATCATTGATTATTGTATTCCGCTACAATCATCATAGAAACCCATCAATATATTCAATCCTCATTGATTCTAACCCAATCAGCATGCATGATCTTTCAGGATCCAACTTAAAAAGTTAAAAGTTTTACTTACATCAAGAGAAACAAAATAAAAATTAAAAATATGATTGCAAGTTAATATAATCAAAATAAAGTTATATTCATATAATCAAAAATTTTAATATTATGAAAGCTTTCAATTAATTGTAACAATTTAAGATATATATTTAGTTAAGAAACCTAAAGATGATAGAAGAATAAAAGAACCCAAAAAGTATCATAAAGAAAAAGATCCAAAATGTCATATGTTATTGAAAAACTAGAAAAAACGAAAATAAAAATATAAAAAAGGAACTCAACCTAACACTTTTCTAAACTTCTCACCGAAAGCCCATTACCTTGATTACATTTCATCTTCCATTGATAAAGGATGAAGAATGAAGAAACGAAGAGTGCCACTGCCACCATCCCATCTTTAGTGTACCCTTATCACTTCCTAAAAGGATTTTCTGTTTCATTGGATCTTCAAGTTTTTCCAAAAATCGATTTGGGGAAAAACCAAAGAATCAAGTCTTGATGAGATTATAATTATCTTACAGCTAGAGATAATATCAATATTTAGTTATTACATGGTATATTTTGAAAGGACCATAAAGTTAAGATCTAGATTTTCCAACGAAAATATGGAGGCAGTGGTGTCAGTGAAGAACAACCACCACCACAATAGGGCACAACAACGACAACCACTAGTTGATGGACTGTTTATGCGGTGGCCTGAGACGGGTGACGCAACAGGGAGTTGGGTTTCTAAAGTTAAAGATAATTAATTAAAAAAAAGAAAAGCATGACCTGCCACTTGACAGCCTGTGATTGGTCAGAATGTGTGGCTGTAACGCCCCCTCTCGGCAACCCTAGGGAGCGTTACGCATCGGATATATAGAACACATAGTAATCAGAGAATACATAGCGGAAGTCAAACAATAAATATAAATATAACGTATTATACATCTGCCTTTAATAAATACTAAATATTACATCAGTTTAACTATAGCAGGGATCCAAATCCATGGCAATACTTTAGTCCTTTATCTCCTCATGAGCTTAGTCCATAATCTATTATTCGTGTAATCACCTGGCACCTAGGATGTGTGTCCAAATAAAAACATTCGGGACTCAGCATAAAGCTTGTGGAGTTTAGAACATAGTATTCTTCAAAATTCAAAACATATTAATATTGACTATTGCATCAAGCAGTACAACCATGGCAAACAGATAGGAACAGAGTAAGCACAGTATAAATCACATAACCAGGCTATGTATACAAACTCCACTGCCTAAAGCAGAATCATACAAGCAGCCCTCAAGCATCCTATCAAGCATTGCCACATATCACAGATGCTATTGATAGTCAATTCTTCAATTATTACCAGTTATTAGAACATCACATCCAGTTTTAAAAACAGTTCAGAGGGACTCACCTATTTAGCAGTGTCCAACAGTTGATAATCTTTTCTAGTACAATCGGTAATATCCCTAGGTCCAGATACATTAAGTAACCTTAGGTTAGGTAATGGTACAACTAACTGTTATTGTAATGATTGGATATTGGTTTACGCTACCTTGTTTAAGCATGGGTGATCAGTCCATGCCTAACTAAGGCTAGGCTACCCAATATCCACTCCTAACATAACCCTAACACCTAAAAATAATAATACTAATAATACTAAAACCACTCTAATAATAATAATCTAAAATAAATAATATTAACTTGACATAAATTTAAACGAACATATACCTTAAAACTATCTACGGCAATTGATGTAGAGTCTCCCTACTCGCGCTCCTACCCGAGCTCAAAAACGACTAATAACAATACCCAATGGGGTATCGATTACCTGGAATTCTTTATAATAGAGCGTTTCCAAGAAAACTTATAATCTAAACTCAACCTTAAGGTTTCTTTTATATGGCTTCTAAAGGCTCTTCTTTTTCTTCGGTCGATGTGGGACACCAATTTTAGCAGTTCCTTGCTTCAAATACCTATTGATATCTTAAAGTTTATATTATATTAATTATAATTAATTCAGCTGCTTACTTCGTTTTTCTCTTATAACTTTTTAAATATAACGTCTTATAAAATTTCAAATATGCCGTTGAGACGAGCTTATTTTTCTCTACGAGTCCATCTAAGTTTGTTAAAAACGGAGCACGTTTAAATATAATATATTATTATATTATATATTTAAACGGTCTCTTACGACACTAAAACTCGTCTAAAACTTTAAATTTAGAATAGTCATTTCACTCATTAGTTACTCGTTTAACAATATACAAAATGTAAAGTCATATTTCTTTTATTTTAACTATTACATATGACCCAAACGCTCGGGATGTTACATTCTCCTCCCCTTAAAATAATTTCGTCCTCGAAATTCAAAGGCTACTCAAATAATTTAGGATATTTGGCTTTCATTTCTTCTGCTAATTCCAAGTCTTCTCGGGCCCTTTCTGACCTTGCCACTGAACTAATATTAGTGGAATTATCTTCTTTCTTAGTTACGCTCTTGAAAATCGAGAATCTTTAACGGTTTTTGTGTGAAGTTTAGTTTCGTCTACTTGCACGTCCTCCAATGACACTGCTTGTGTTGGATCTGCCAAACATTTCCTTAGGTTTGATATATGAAATGTATCATGAATACCTCTTAAGGTTTCTGGTAATCTAGCCTGTATGCAAACTGTACCGATTCTTGCGATGATTTTGAACGGTCCAATATACCTGGGACTTAACTTTCCGTTTACAAAATCTCTCACTCTTTCCAAGATCCCTCCTTTCTTTTAGCATTACATAGTCTCCTTCTTGAAATTCTAAAGCCTCCTTTGTTATCAGCATAACTCTTTTGTCTATCTTGAGCGCTTTTAGTTGTTGTCTTATTTGTTGGATTTTCTCAGTTGTCTCAAGAATAATTCGGTTTTGGTCAACTGATCATCCCCTATTTCTGTCAACAAATGGGAGTTCTACACTTTTTCATATAATGCTTCAAACGGTGCAGCTTTAATGCTGGAATGGTAGCTGTTGTTATAAGAAAATTGATCAAAGGCAAATGATCTTCCCAGCTACCTCCAAAATCAATCACCAAGCACGCAACATGTCTTCCAAGGTTTGAATGTTCGCTCGCTCTGACCATCAGTTTGAGGATGATATGCAGTGCTTAAACTGATTTTGGTTCCTAGTTCCTTTGGAAACTTGTCCGAATCTAGATGTAAATCGGCTATCCCTATCAGAGATAATGGATAAAGGCACTCCATTTTTACTTACTATTTCATCAATATATATCTTGGCCAGTTTTTTTATGGATAACTCTCACTTATGGGTAGAAATGTGCTGACTTGGTTAGCCTGTCAACCACGACCCATATAGCATTATATCCTTTTCGTGTTCTTGGAAGTTTCGTGACAAAATCCATCGTCACTCTATCCCATTTCATACTGGCAACTCCAATTGTTGTAACTGGCCGGCTGGTTTTGATGTTCAATCTTAACTTGCAGACATGTTAAGCATTTCTCAACGTATTGGGCTATAGATCTTGTCATATTAGGCCACCAGTAGTGATTTCGAATATCTTTATACATTTTGCTTGCTCCGGGATGCATTGTGTATTTGGACTTGTGGGCTTCATCCAATACTTGCCCTGAATACCTCCAAATTTTGGGATCCAAATTCTCTGACCAAATCATAGGATTCCATTCGTTCCTTGAGTCAGTAATTTTTGGTTACCCATCATTCTTTCAGCCTGAATATTCTCATCTTTCAACGCTTTAGTTTGAGCATTCTTGATTTGGTCTTTCCAATCAAGCTTGACATCTATCTTAATGCTTTTACCCTAATTGGTTTAACTTTTTCTTTCGGACTGAGAGCATCCGCAACTACATTAGCCTTTCCTGGATGGTACTTGATTTCACAATCGTAATCATTGAGAAGTTCCATCCACCTTCTTTGCCTCATGTTTAACATCTTTTGATTAAAGATGTGTTGTAAGCTCTTATGGTCTGAGTAGATTACACACTTAGTACAATACAAGTAGTGTCGCCAAATCTTTAAGGCAAACACTATGGCACCCAATTCAAGGTCATGTGTAGTATAGTTCTTTTCATGAACTTTTAGTTGTCGTGATGCATAGGCTATAACCTTATTCGTTGCATCAACACACAACTAAACCATTATATGAGGCATCACAGTATATTGCAAAGTCTTCATTACCATCTGGTAATGCAAGTATAGGAGCACAGCTAAGCTTTTGTTTTAGAAGGTTGAAAGCTTCTTCTGCTTTGGTCCCCAGTCAAACTTTACATTCTTTCAAGTCAAAGAGTTAAAGGGGTAGCAATCTGGAGAAGTCTTGAATAAACCTTCGATAGTATCTGCTAATCCCAAAAAGCTCCTAATCTCACTAGGATTCTTTGGTGATTCCCATTTCATCACAGCTTCTATCTTGGTTGGATCTACTTGTATTCCCTTCTATTTATCACGTGACCGAGGAATTGAACTTCTCTTTTCCATAAGTCACATTTAGAGAATTTTGCATAAAGTATTTCTTGTCGAAGGTTTTCTAGAACCATTTTCAAATGTCTGGCATGATCATCTTGGTTCTTGAATAAATAAGTATGTCATCGATAAAGACAATGACAAACTATCCAAGTATGGTTTGCAAACTCTATTCATCAGATCCATAAATGTTGCAGGGGTATTGGTTAGTCTAAAAGACATAACCAAAAATTCATAATGTCCATAACGTGTCCTGAATGCGGTCTTGGAATGTCTTCCTTGCGCACTTTCAACTGATGATAACCTGATCGAAGATCAATTTTTCAAAAGTAGTTGGCTCCTTGAAGTTGATCAAATAAATCATCTATTCTTGGTAAAGGATACTTGTTCTTGATAGTTAACTGTTTAATTCTCGATAATCAATGCACATACGCATTGAACCATCTTTCTTTTGACGAACAATATTGGCGCTCCCAAGGTGAGGAACTCGGTCTAATAAACCTTTTTCTAAGAGTTCGTCAATTTGCTTCATAAGTTCTTTCATCTCGAAGGAGCTAGATGATAAGGAGCCTTTGCAATTTTAGCACCAGCTACTAAATCAATACAAAATTCTATCTGACGATCAGGTGGAGTTCCTGGTAAATCTTCGGAAACACGTCTGGGAAGTTGCACACCACAGGGATCATTGATTTGTATTTCCTTTTTGGCATCTATCATGCATAAAAGAAAGGCTATGAATCCTTTCTGAAACATTTCATTACCTTCACTGCTGAGATGATATTGGTCTAGGATTTCCATCACTTCCATGAAATAGTAGCTTTTCCCATTGGCTACATACCGTCATCGTCTTATGTTCACAGTCGAGATGAGCTTATATTATTTAACCAATCCATCCCAAGAATGATATCATATTCACTTAGAATGGTCGGCATTAATTTACAGAGAATTTAGTGTTAACTAGGGTAATAACACAATCCTTAAAAATCTTACTTATCTTATCTTGCTCACTACTGGCAGTTTCTACAAGATATGCACAATCTAGAGTTTGTGGTACTAAGTTCAAATAAGGTACTAAGGCAGTTGAAATGAAACTTCTATGTTGCTTGTATCAAATAAAACTCTAGCATATATGTTGTTATGAGAAACGTACCAGCTATAGTTTCATCCCCAGCTTCTTTTAACACATACACTCAGCCCTTGGAGTTGTTATGATTCTCTACAGGGGTGTGTGTGAGGGTTCTTGCAATCACTTCGGAAATGTCCATACTAACAATTGAAACATCTAATTTTTGGGCAGTTCTTTCTTGAATGATCACCATTGGACATTTAAGACATTTGGAATCTTGATACTTTCTCCAAGACTCACTTTTATCGTCCTCCATGTTTTGTTGATACGGTTCCCTTCATTTCGTGTGATCTTTCTGTCCTTTTGGCATCTGGTTTCGATCATCATATCTCTTTCTTTTGTTGTTTTAAGTCATTATGCCTTCTTCTTCGTATGCAATGGCACTTAATGCAATTGTAGATTCATAGGTTTGGGGGCAGACATCTTAACTAACTGTCAAAAATGAGGAGGTAACCCTTGCACGTATCTTTTTGCACGCTTTGCTTTAGGTGTTACATGCTCAGGAAGCAGTCGAGCCATCTCATCAAACTTGGTCATGTACTGACGATGTGTCATCGTCCCGGCCTGTAGTTGTAAGAATTCTCTTTCAATTTTGTCTCTTTCAACTTCAGGACAAAACTTTTCCATCACAAGCTCCTTTAGTTCATTCCAGGTCAAAGTGGTAATAATTCCAGGTCCTTTAGCTTGTTTAACATTGTCCCACCAAAACAATGCCTCAGACCTGAAGAGTGAGTGGCATACATGACACCTTACATGGCTATGCATCCACTAATTTCAATAACAGCTTCCATCTCATGGATCCACTAAAAGGTAGCCATGGCATCTCTTTTCCCGTCAAATATCGGAGGTTCACATCCCTTGAAAGCTTTGTAAGAACAACCTTGCTTAGGTTCAGTTCTCATAGCAGCATCTCCATACCATTGGGTATAGATATGATCATCCTGTCCATTATTATCATTGCTCATGTACCCCTAGAGGCATTCAAACCTCGGCTATAATGGTTGGCAAAGCATCTTTAATTACGCAAGCTACAGCCGCTTGGAATTACGGTCCAGCAAATTGTTGCTCCTCGGATTCAGTATTATGAGGATTTTCATGACAGCCTAGATTGGTCAGAATGTGGGCTGTAACGCCCGCCTCCCAGGGCACACCCTAGGGAGCGTTACGCATCGGATATACAGAAACATAGTAATCAGTGAATACATAGTGGAAGTCAAACAATAAATTAAATTATAACGTATTATACATCTGCCTTCTAATAAATACTAATATTACATCAGTTAACTATAGCAGGGATCCAAATCCATGGCAATACTTTAGTCCTTTATCTCCTCATGAGCTTAGTCTATAATCTCTTATTCGAGTAATCACCTGGCACTAGGATGTGTGCCAAATAAAAACATTCGGGACTCAGCATAAAGCTTGCGAGTCATGAACATAGTATTCTTCAAAATTCAAAAACATATAATATTGACTATTGCATCAAGCAGATACAACATGGCAAACAGATAGGAACAGAGTAAGCATAGTATAAATTCACATAACCAGGCTATGTATACAAACTCCACTGGCTAAGCAGAATCATACAAGCAGCCCTCAAGCATTCTATCAAGCATTGCCACATATCACAGATGCTATTGGTAGTCAATTCTTCAATTATTACCAGTTATCAGAACATCACATCCCGTTTTATAAAACAGTTCAGAGGGACTCACCTATTTAGCAGTTGTCCACAGTTGATAATCTTTCCTAGTATAATTTGGTAATATCTCTAGGTCCTGATACAGTTAAGTAACCTTAGGTTAGGTAATGGTACAACTAATAGTTATTGTAATGATGGATATGGTTTACGCTACCTTGTTAAGCATGGGTAATCAGTCCATGCCTAACTAAGGCTAGGTACCCAATATCCACCCACAATAACCCTAACACCTAAAAATAATAATACTAATATACTAAAAACCATCTAATAATAATAATCTAAAATAAAATAATAATTAACTTGACATAAATTTAAACGAACATATAACTTAAAATATCTACGGCAATTTGATGTAGAGTCTCCCTACTCGCGCTCCTACCCGAGCTCCAAAAAGACTAATAACAATACCCAATAGGGTATCGATTACCTGGAATTCTCTTTATAATAGAGCGTTTCCAAGAAAACTTATAATCTAAACTCAACCTTAAGGTTTCTATTTATATGGCTTCTGAAGGCTCTTCTTTTTTTTCTGGTCGATGTGGGACAACAATTTCAGCAGTTCCTTGCGTTCAAATGCCTATTTGATATCTTAAAGTTTTATATTATATTATATAATATTATATTATTATATTAATTCAGCTGCTTACTTCGTTTTTCTCTTTAATTTTTAAATATAACGTCTTATAAAATTTCAAATATGCTTTGAGACGAGCTTATTTTTCTCTACGAGTCCACCTAAGTTTTGTTAAAAACGGAGCACGTTTAAATATAATAATATTATATTATTAAACGGTCTCTTACGACACTAAAACCGTCTAAAACTTTAAATTTAGAATAGTCATTCACTCATTAGTTACTCGTTTAACAATATACAAAATGTAAAGTTCATATTCTTTTATTTTAATATTACATATGACCAAACGCTCGGGATGTTACAGTGGCACAAAGAGACAATCAACATCTACGGTACTTTCAAATGTTAGTTTTTTTAACGGCGAAATATATTAAAATGGGGCTAGCAAGGAACTAAATCCCCCCCCAAGACATACAAACACAGAAATAAAACATACAAAAACAAAATAGAGCACCAAAAGAATAATTAACATGCTATAAAGGGGAATAATGCTCCTGTAATTCCATTTCCTAACTTTGTCTCTCATTCTAGATTTTTACTAGGGCTGGCATACTGGTCAAACACGACCACGATAAGATAGACACGATAAGACACGATGATCTGACATGTCTGACACGAAATACGACACGAAACTTATCGTGTCATTTTTTAAAACACGAACACGAACTGTTAAGAATCATGTACACAAAATGACTGTTTAGAAATGTTAGGAACACAGATAATATCACATATTTAAAAAAGTTTAATGAAATAAATATTACCATAGAACGAAGTTCATAAAAGTCTTACGTCTTAACAACACATAAAGACATGAATACATGATCCTTAACATAATATCTTATAATCCATAACAAATTTGAAACAAAATCCATAAAAGTCAATGTCAAACAAATTAAAATAATTTTAAGTTCCGGTTGGTCCTTTCTTCTCAAAATCTTCAATAACCCAACAATATTGCCAACTTGTAGATGATATTCCAATTGTTCAAACATGTACACAATAATTATAGTCATATTAAGCAAGGACATAAATCAATTCATAAAGTTATTAAAATATTAAGAGAGAATACCTTAGGAGTATCACGAATTTGAAGCATCTGACTCATGACTAATGTCAATCAACATTTATTCTTTGTGAGCTCATCCAATTCAAATTCATCAGAACCTAGACCACAAGCATACACTATTAATAAAATATTATAAAAACCGAAAGCTTATAAAAATAAAAGGAAAAACATATTACAACAATCTCCAAATAACCAATCTTTTATGCTATTAGAGCCTCAACGATATCTTTACTTAGTGAACTTCAATGTTCATTAAGTATTCTTCCACTTGCACTAAAGGTAGACTCTGATGCAACAGTAGACATCGAATAGTCAAAAGTCTCTTGCCATCCTTGAAAGTGTGGGATGTCTAAACTTATTAGCTTTTCAAAATCCTTTTATCCACAACAAGCAAAGAATCTTATTGTCTCAACATCTTCACTGCACTCTTTTTATTTATTAAAGATAGCATCGTTCCTTGCTCTATAAATACACCAACAAGAGACCATTATAATGACATGGATCATTTTACTTTTGCACCCTATACAAGGGATCGTTTATGCAGGTCCAGTAAATATGGAATGCAAAAGCAAAAATGAATAAGATATGCTGCATTGGCTAACCTGCATACAAACAAGATTTGATACAGGACATGTCGTAGAAAGATGTCGACCGATCCTCAAACTCTTTGGATAACTTGCATAGCCGACACCTAATCGAGATGTTTATGCTTGATGGAGTGTCAAAAGTTTAGTGTGGATTGTTGGTGTTTGTGTTGATTGTTTTGAAGTTATGTGACCCTATATTGTTTTTCTTATAACATGATGAACAATGATTAGAACAGTAAAATTCTTTCTTGGGGAAGGCCAATGACAAGTCATTTTAACCCGCTTGTTCATGTTCTTCATGTTTGAATGAACCATTCTTCTATGCCACAGTTGAGCGTTCATCTTCTGATGACTTAGAAATTAGGCAGGTTTTATTGCTTGTTATAGAGGTGTTGTTCTTGTACAAAACATATGTGTTTCCTTTCTTGGTGCTTTAAGAAGGATCCAATCTACTGGGATTGATAAACCTGGCTAAGAATGTAATAGTAAGTGTTATCAATAAAGTGGTATAATTTTGATCATAAATTTGAGATACACTCAGCAAGTTGTATTGTAAATTTTCACAAAAATTTACTTTCTCAAATTGAGTACACCATTTATTGTCATTCCTTCACCAATAATTTTACCTCCCTCTTATCCCCACAAATACACATATGAAGCATTTTTATATTTGAAAATCATAGAAGAGAGAACAGTTTCCTGTCATATGCCTAGATCAAACACTGTCAACATACCACTTGTTATTAGCCCTCCATGGTGTTCCTGCAAAAATAATGAAATCATTAGAGCGTAAAGCCCAAGCCTTAATGGTCTTGGGCTTGCCATTGGTATCTAAAATGTTACTCCTTATGGATGAGCCTAGAGGTCTCAGGTTGTTTTTATAGACTAATTGATCATTCATGTTTTCTTGGGGTGAGGATGATTCTATTGAAGATGAACTTGAAACACTTTGTTCTGATTCACAATCCTTCCTCTGTCACCTCTTCTTTGATATCTTTTTCTTTAAACTTGATGAAGATACTTGATTAGAGAAGGTTTCTGCATATTTTGTCTTTGATTGTGGTACTTGATTACCTTTTTCAAAATGATCATAGAATGATTCATCTTTCTGCAAAACTACCTTCTTGTGAGGAGTCTTGCTTGAGATTGTTGCTTCTTTTCTTCTTCTTGTTTGATCATTAGCAGATGTTGGCTTCTTTTCCTTGGAACTTTTTGTTTCGGTTGCTACTTCTTTTGCTTGGGATCTTTGATTCATCATTCTCAGAGATTATGAGTCTGATTCAACATTCTCAGATTGTTATCTTTTTAGCACTTTTGATTTGTTCTTTTTGTTGAAGTAACATTCTTAGTAGAATGGTTCTTTGTTGCAAATGGCACAGTGCTTGCTGAAGTAACAATCAGTAGTCATATGATTGTTCATGTTGCATATAGAACAATAACTACTGAAGTAACAATCAACTATGTTGTGGTTATACATGTCACACCACTTGCAGTATTTTTCTTCAGCTTCACTCTCAGACTGAATCACTTCTTCTTCTGCTTCTTCAATTCTCTCTCTAATTGCCGCTGAAGAATCTTACCTCTACCAGACATGATGTCAAATGGTTTCTGTTGCTTCAGGATTCACAACTCTTTGTTCTTAACTTCTTGATGGCAGTTTGTGATTAGCAGATGATTCTTCTTCGTGGTAGCTCTTCTACGGATGTTGACTGTTTTGAAAGAACATTTGTCTTCTTCCGTGGATTTGCTACGGATGGTTCTTACATGGTCTTCTTTGGATTTTTACAGATGGTTCTGAAACAGTCTTCTTCTTCACATGTGTTCTGCGGAAGTGATTTCTCTTCTTTTGTGGATCCAACAGTGCTTTTGATGAATGAGTTTTGTGCTGCTTGTTAAGCTCATGAATTCCTTCATTTAATTAAGCAGTTCTTGGTAGATGGTTTCAATATGTTTCTTTGTGTGGGAGGATAAGGTAGCTTGATCTCTCAAGAACTTTGGAAATTATATGTTCAATACTACATTCTTACCCTTACCCAAACCAGCACATTCTTGCTCATTAGGCTCATCATCCTCATCCAGGCATTACAATCATTAAAATCAAGTTCTGATTCAGTTTTTTTTAAACATTCTGATTCAGATGAATAGTTTCACTGACCTCAGTATCTTCACCACTTATCAATTCATTAATTTCAATTGGTTCATTTTGCGTGCTGATACAAAATGATTTGACAAACTATTGGTCAATGACTCAAGTAATGTGGTGTAGTTATCATTCAATGGGGTGCAACAACATGAAATTCCAACCATACCTATTCTTTGTTTCAATATGAGAATTTAAAAGTTTTCATATTGCTAAGATGATAATTGAAACTTCTGAAGTTTTACTTCAGTGGATGCATGATCAGACATTGATTTTGTTAAAGAGGTGGTCATATGTCAACGTGTGCTTCAAGTTATATTTTCAAACAAAAGTTTATCCAAATCCTTTTATAGAGAAGTGATTTTAACCTGATATAATTTGTGTTCTCTCACATGAGACTCATTTAAAAAACATGGTTCTTAACTTATCAGCCAATTATTGAGCATGGACTCTATATTTTTCAACCTCTTCAACACATCTTGATGAACATAAACTATCCCTTACTCTTTGGCCATAGGTGGAATTTTGTTCTCCATGTTAGCATCAATGCTTGATTTTCTCCTGAACTTCTTTCTCATACATGCTCCAATCACATGTAACATCCTGCAAAATATTAACCTAGTTTCTTTAGATTACTTGTACCTGTTAAAGAATTGTGGTGGTGGGGATGAGTTTGTAAGCTGAGGTTGCTTGAAGTTTCTTGATTTGCTTGTCTTGTGTCACCGGTTGATTGCTGATTGCATTCCCTGAAAAGTGACCATACAAATTGCACTTGTAGCACCTCACTTTTGACTTATCAACACCAATCTGTAGTTCTCCCTGCAACAGACAATCCCTTATTCTTTCTATATACATCTTGGCTCTATAAGCAATCATGGCCATTTTCCATTGTAAATCCATTTCCTCCACTTCATCAGGATGAAGTTCTTCAAGGTTTGTTGACAAATATGAGCAGGGTCAAAGTACTACCCAAATAATCTTGAAAGCTTGAACTGAAGGCTATAAATGCTGCCTTGCTATTCTAATTCTAGAACCATAGTAATTGGTTAGATTGGGTGTTACTTTTGTTGGTTATAGATCCCTTTGCTACTGTAGCATTTGAGCTTTTTGAATCATCAGATTTCCCTTTCACTTTCTTGTTAGAATGTTTTGAAAGTTTGATTTAGAGGACTTTGCATAGAAACCAGCTTCTTCTTCATCATCACTCTCAACACAAGTGCTTCCATCATCATTGGAAATAAATGCACTTCTAGCACC
>CM046435.1:17730440-18188149 GCA_025506505.1 Flaveria sonorensis | reverse complement strand
GGAACACATCCAAAATGGATGAATTAAAAGTCTACTCTAGACTACTCATTCTGTGAATGAATAAAAAGAATCCCAAAGAGGATCTCTTCCAAAGTGAAAGTGCAAAAAAGAATCACAATGAGGATCAAATAAATATAAGGATTAAAGTAAAAGAATCCCAATGTGCATCCCCCTTACCAAAATAAAATGAGATTTCATAATTTAAATGACCTGGTCATGTAAGTTGTGAAAAAGTTCTACCATGCATTTCATGCAGGTGGTTGATCTTGCCATGCTTTTGAGTGTGAGGTACATGTTGAATATTTAATCCACTCAAAACATGATAAAGATCACAAGCATTAAATACTAACCAAGATTGAGTTTAAGAGGACAAACATACCTGTATTCAATATGTTCATAATTATGTCTTTTTACTAACAATTGCTTGCATTAGTGAAAGGTAAGATTGATATGATCCCAAGTAGGTATACTTTTACTTTATGTTCAGATAAGAAAATCAAAAAATTACAAAAATATTTTCCTTTCAGTATTCAAATTTTAAAATCTTTAAAGTTTTATCCTAATGGATATAAAACTTAGGGGGAGTAATTAAAATTATATGAAAATATTCACAAAAAACAAGAAAAATTAGCAAAATCTCAAAAATATTTTAATTATGTTGTATAATTGTTCCTTTTCTTGAAAAATATAAAATTAGAAAAATGGCTGTGTTGGTGTTGAAGTATACTATGGTATCTAGTGTATGTAGACCTTGGGAAGCATAAAAGTCCAAGATCAGTCAAAACTGGGGAATTTGTATCACACTGGGTGTTCAATTCAATCCGAGCAAGAATTGACAATCCAAGCACAGTCAAAACTTCATAAAAGTCAAAGCAACAATGCAAAAATAGTCAAAACTATCCACAGCAAAAACATTATTTTTTTACAAAGTTCAAATTTTAATGCAGATAACAGTGTTGTTAATGCGGGTGAAGGTAACCCAGGCATTTAACCAATGTGGGTAAAAGTTTTGTGCAAGAAAAGCCAAGTGAAACTAATGCAGATATGTTAAGTCATCCGCATTTGTTTCCAAGATGAAAAACAAATGCGTACAACAATGTCTCCATAAAGTACCAAGGCAGAAAACCTATAAGGATAAAACTTTGTCATCTGCATTCCTAAATGCGGATGACATGCCAATGCAAATGACAGTGTTGCGTATTGTACCAAAAAATAAAACATATGCTCTCTCTCTTCTGCCATGTTAAGTGTTTGAACCTTAGTTAATACAGATAGGTAATGCGAAGCACAGTACTACTGACATTCATCAACATTAACTAATGCAGACTGAAGTTCAAAAAATGCGCATATCTCAATTGTTCATCCGCATTTGGTACAGTTCAACAATGCACACTGGTGTAAATGCGGATATGTCTTAATGTTCTTCCGCATTTGTTACAGAGTCAATGTGGATAAAATTATGTATTCGTATTTGTCTCAGTACATAAATGCGAACAAGTTAAATATTTCGCATTTGCTACAGTGTAGAACTTAAATCTTTTGCATTTGTTCATTCACTTGCAAAGTTTTAGAAATCCATTCAATTGACTATTTAAACACATTAACCAGACTCATTTAATACTTTTCAAATTTGAGAGAACCAAAGCACGACAAGTGTTTTTCAACTGTTTTTCATCATCCATTCAAATCATCACAAACCTTGCGTGTTGATTGTTCATTCATCTTCATTTCATCTATATTTGTTTCTTAGCACAAGTAGTATCGAAACAAGGTGATTCTTGGTGGATTTGCGTACTTCGAATACCAAAACAGTGATGAACATAGAACCCTAGGTTTAGAAAATTCAAAATTAACCATAAACAATGGATTTTAATGACTTTCGAGTTCAATGAAACTGATTTGATGTTTTGCAACAAGTAACAATCGATTCAGAAACCCTAGGTTAACCATGATTAACAGGAGAACCGAGACTTAAAATGTTGAACTCAAATCCAATCTTTCAGTGTAACAAGATGTTTAAAATAGTTATATGACCAAAAAATCATCATAAAACATAACACAAATGGTCAACAATCATAAAATCAAAGATCGGTCAAATTATATACAACAGTGACTTTGAACTCTTAATTTTGACCTAAGAAAGTCAAACTGAGAAAGTCAAACCAGTTCTTGGTTGTACAATTTGATATTTGTTAGTACATTACTAACACATATGTCTCTATGTAGATCTATGGCAAATCTTACCTAGAGCAAACTCCATAATGTAAGTGGATATCTTGATCAGGATGTGCCAAAAGCTGGGGTTTAAGAGACATGATCAGATTTTTTTCCATAACAAGAATAGCAAATTCCATCACTGTCAGACCCATTATCTATGAGAACTTCATCAGATCATTTTGGGGAACTGCTGAAGTGAATCAATTGATGGTGTGAGGACCATATCTGGAAGGATCACTAATGATCATACCCTTGTTATCTTTGAACAAACTATGAGAAAATGTCTACAGTTTGGGGATGATGCTAACTTTCCCTAAGAAATAGAAGAAGATGACATTATGACCTTCTTTGCTTATATTGGCTATGAAGTAGGTTTTGAGGGAAAACAGATTGTCAAAGGGTTAGTTGATTTATAGTGGAGATTCTTGATCCATCTATTCCAACACTGTCTGTCAAAAAGGAAGACTGGTTGGAATGACATCCCTATCACTACATCTTTAGCAATTTGTGCCTTATGCACTAATAGACAATTCAATATGTCTGCTTATGTGTTTAATGGCCTATTGTCCAACATTCAGGAAGGCAGAAGACATATGTTTTTAATGTATCCTCGATTCATTCAATGCTTCATCAATGAAGCATTTCCTGATAATGTAGCAGAAGGACCTGTGATGGACATTCCTCACTACAATGCCAAATCCTACAAGTACATCAAAAAGAGAGACCTGAGGAACTTCTACAGTGGAAAATTCTTTCTTTACTTCCATGGATGCTACAGCAAATCAATCCAGAAGAAGTTCATTTAGAAGAAGCTGAGGAAGTTATTCCTGATGTTGAGGGACAAGTTCATGATGATGTTCCTGCTGATGTGCATGAGATAGTAGAAGAACAACAAGCTGCTCATGATCAACAAAATTTTGAAGAGCATTCAAAAGCAGCAGAAGAAGGACTAAGGAAAGTGTCACCACAGGTTGATGTAGGTGGTGATCTTTATACTGTGCCTTCAGTTCAAGTTGCTGATATCCCATCACCTTTCAGAGTATCTCCTATTCATTCTCCTCATGTATCACCCATTCATTGTTCTCTAGAGGCTGTAGCTATATCTATTGAATCTGGTGAATCTACCAGTTCTTCAGGTAGGTTTGAATCATCTTTGGATGATGAGGATCCTCATACTGACTTTCAAATGCCTATGAGACAAGTAAACTTAGAGGTCGGTCCTTTAGAAAGCTTTGCAGAATTTGAAGTCAACCGACCTGATACTAAGGATGAAATGATTTTTGAGCACTTACTTATGGTAGCTAGAATGGAGAAACTGTTGTATAGAAGATCTAGCATCATAAGAGACAGACTTGATGAATTAGATGAGAAGGAGAAGGAGTTAAAAGAATTAAAAGCCAAGTATCAATCTGAAAAAGAAGAAAAAGATAAAGAGATTGAAATACTTAAAGCAGCTTTTGAACATACCAGAGAAGAATTCAGTGGGCATTTGGATGCTGCAAACATCCAAACGCTTGCCATGGAAGAACAAGAGAATCTTCTTGATGTCCAAACTAACATAATCTCCACTCTTCATAGACAAATAGAAGCTCTAACAAAAAAGGTTTCTGAACTTGTGATGTTGCTTAAGATAAAGAAGAGATAGCTAAAGAAAAAATGAGAAGGGTGATGATGAGCATGATGAAGACAAGGATGATGAAACTAAAAAAGAAAAGAATCAAAAGAAAATGAAGATAAACGAGATGAAGATGTCTCTGGTGGGAGCAGTAGTGATGATGATGATTCTGCGCATTCAAAGAGACAAAGAATAAAGAAACAGGTCAGCAATCCTAACACAGTGAGCTTAGGGAGAAAGAAGAAAGTCTTGCTCTGATGTTTATTCTGAACCAACATTTGAAGGCACACTTGATGAGGAGACTAAAATGAAAGATTTGATTGAAGACTTAGACATATATTCCTCTAGAGATTTTATTATTGATGATGACTTCAGAGAGTTTATCAGAGAACACAGAGCTCCAGTTGAACCAACTATGGTAATTCCCCCTTGTAGGATCGGTGTTTGTCTCATAACACAAGATAATCACACAAACTCACTTAATGTCACTCGGGTTGATAAAGCAGAATCTTAGACAAGTTCACAAGTAATAGAATAAGTTCAAACAGAAAACACAAAAAGCACATGATTGGTTTTTAAGATACTTGTATATATTACTTCTCAACTTAGTTTTACAAGACTCTTACAAGCATGGTTACTAAGTTACATGGAGAAACTATATATACTACTATTTACAGCTGGTTATACTTGGAAAACCAGCTAGAAATTACAACTAGACAAATACTACATTGTTTAGAAGTAAGATATCTAAGATAACATAATAATATCTTAGGTTAGGTAGTCATGAAATGTCCATGACTTACTTTTGTCACCAATTAAAAGTGGAAACTATACTAAGCTAATATTAGTTGAACAGTGGATATAGTAAGGTCAACTACATAGGCGTGAGAAAGCACCATGCAGTCTGCCAGAGTGGCAGCGGACTGTCAGACAAACCGTACTTATGTCCATTGGTTCATAGTTAGTTCTTCTGAAGCTAAATGGCTTCGGAAGAATAAATTCTTCCAAGGTGACTTATACTTCAGAAGAATCAACTTCTTCTAAAATTCCGCAAGTCTTTAGGACTTTATTCTTCAGAAGACTTTGTCTTGGATCTTCTAAGTTGCATAATTTGGAAGAATAAGAACTTAGTCTCGAAAGACTATGTTCTTCCTTCGAAAGTTCTTTAAACTTGAGATTTGGAAGATCTTTGACTTAGCTTCGAAAGAGCAGCTTGTTCCTTTGGAAGATCATTTGTTTAGCATATAAAAATATATCTAAGTGTGGTTTTGGTTGCACCAGCCTCATTAGATCCAACAGTACTCCCCCTAGGTTGATGCTACCAAAACCTCACTTGTTTCTTCTCCTCAAAGTCTTCAGCACCAGGGAAAGTAAGCATTTCTCTGTCTCTATTTTCCTTCCTGATGCAGTGGAGAGGATGTTATACCTTCATCCGTGGATAGTAGATCCAGTCGGTCACTTTGGATGACATGTTTCCTCTGTTGTTCCCCTCTGAAAAGAGTTAGTTGATGAGAACCATAGTCATATTCCCATCTGACTATTGGTTCTGAAGTTGGTCCCTCAACCATTTACAGGAATGTTTTTCCCTTGATGGTTGCTCTTTCCACTTCAACCTGTGCTTTTAGTTTCATGTTGTTGAAATGAATGCTACTCAAATGACTTCTTGTGTGAGTAGCAATCTGAGAGCTGGAGGGGTTGGAGAATGGTCTCTCTACTAACTCAGCAATATCAAATCTACTTAAGTGTAGTAGAGTGGATGTGTCAAGTATGGTTATTTGACCATTCTCCCTTTGCATTATGAAGCTTTGAGTAGATTCATCAAACCTCCACTGGACAATTAGGCTTCTAGGAGCGAAGGGGCTGGTTGGCAGCATATTCCCTTTTCTGGTGTCTAGTAGAGTCACCAACCATCTCCTTAACTTCTCCTTTTCTATAAGAGTATAATAGTTGATGGCTAGAAGTTGGAGAGCTTGGTCTAATGTTCCCCTAGCAGATCAAGGAATGCATCTCTTATGAGGGAACAAGAAGACCTATCAATTTATGTCAGTTTAATTGACTCTTCCTTGTAAGAGATGTCGCTCAAGGTTGTGTAGTTGGTGAGCTTCCTTTTGATCTCCTTAAATTCTTCTAAGGACAGGGGCTTAGGAGGTTCAGAAGATGGTTGGGTTGAGATTGAGTTTTGGGTTGTGTTTTGGGTTTAAGGATAGATGGAGGTGGAGGCTGTTTTGAGACAAGGGTGAAGTGGGAATGGCTGATGGTGTGGTTTGGGAGTTGATGGTTTAGTGATTGGTTTTGTTTTGATGGGGAAGGGTGAAGATGTGGGAAGTGGCTTTGTTGGCTATGGTTTGGATTTGAGTGCTATCTTCTGAGGGATTTCTTTCCAAGGCACCTCCTGCCTTCTTCCTAAGCAAATGTCAGCCTTTATGTCACTGACATATCGCTGTAAGGTCTTCTCTGACATGGGGACCACTTGCCTGCCAGTGAAGCCATGGGCTTTAAGGTAGGTTTTCATCCATATCTTATCACCCACCTTCTTGGCAAAAGCAAGTAGTCTTCTTCTTTCTCCTTAGCCTTTCCCTTAAGCCTTCTTTCTCTCTATGTTGATCTCCTCGGTTTCTTTATATAATGAAACACGATCATATCATAATCATGAGGGGCCAACTAATCTTTTGTATAGCCTTTATTGTAGAGAAAGGCTATCTTTTCCCTCATGTCTTTAGACTTTGCTTCCTCCTCCCTTTTTCTTTTCTCCTCCTCTTTGGCTAACCTTGTTACGTCTTCTCTTTCTTTCTACAGCAAGGTTTCTTTCTCAAGCTCCACAAGCTCATCAAGTGGGAAAAGAAGCATTTGTTCATCTTCTACTCCCAGGCCGATGAGCCTGTCAATGATCTCCACCCTTTTTTGATTGTTGATACTTTCACGAGGTGCTGCCTGCATTGGTGCTTGATGCAAGCAACTTCTCAATATCAACCTTTCCTTTCTATCTTGGCTTCTCCAACCTTTCCTCCTCTAGAAGCTCTTCAATAGTGAGCTTTCTCTTCCCTTTAGGACCAGAAGAAGATTCAACCTTGGAGATTCTAGTTTTGAGGATTCAGTTTGGGGTGGTGGAGATTGAGCTTGTGGTGCTGGCTTGAGAGGGGTTGAAAGAAAGTCCCCACTATTGACTTCAGAAGCTAGATTAAGAATACTTCTATAACCAGTAGTTCATTAGACGCAGAGGACAACTATAATTCCTTCCACAGCTTGGACTTCAGCTTCAAAAGTAATTTCCAGAGCTTTGGAAGTGAATAGAAGTGCTTCCAAAGCATGAGCTTCCACTTCTGAAGTTGTTCTCATAGCCTTGAAAGTAACAGGAAGTGCACTATATGTCACTCTTGAGTCAGTTGTAGGGCCATTAGTCTGTGTATCCCCTCCAAAGTCAATCTTGGGTTCAAAAGAGTCCTTAGGTTGACTAACTTCCTCCTCAGAGGTAAATGATGCAGTCAACCTTTATAGCTCTTCAGCCCCAAAGTAAGCAATGGCGAGATCAGGTGAGGGTTGTTCAAGTGAGGAGCTTATCAAAAACTGGGTTAAAAATCTGTTAAGGTTGATAAGCATCCTCGGGTCCACTTGAACTGAAATAGGAGGTGGTTGAGAAAAGACGGCTACAAGTCGTTGCTGTTTGGGGTAGAAAGAAGAAATGGCAGTATGGTGTTCCACTTGAGTTGATATCTCCTCATGAGTATGAGCAGATATCTCCTCATCATGTCTTTGTTTCTATAAATTCTCCCCTTTTTTAGTAGCATCACCTTGAGATATAGATGAGATAGAGGAAGAAATTAAATAAACCTGAGTATGTAAGTGCCTAGCAAACTTCTCAATTTGTTTCTCATCTAGTTGAGCCTTAAGATTTTCAATCTCAATTTGCTGAGTGGCAGACCTATTTTCTAAAGTCTCAACCTTTGATTCAAGATTGGTGACTTTGGAAATTAGGTCTTTAATGATGAGTTGCAGACTACCCTCATCTGTTGAAGAATCATCGGGAGATAGGATAACATACCTAGTATGTTCAACCTCATCACTAGCTGTGGCTTCTTAGCACCCTGGATACCCTTGCATACTGATGTCTCTTTCAGAGGCATCAATGGGCAAGGTTGCTGTAGATACAGTCTGACTGATGTTACCACTATCCTGAGATGCTATTGAAACACTCTCAGTAGTGGAAGCTGTATCTACATGAGTCATCTCCACTTCGGTTAGACTCACCTCAGTTTGGTCTAGCTGATGTGGGATAGATATCAGAGGTTCCCTAGGACTCAGTTGATCTGGAGAAGGGTGAGGTAGATCAACATCATGGCCTTGATAAAACATGATACCTCATCAGGTTGGGTTAAAAGGTCAAAAAAGGATAGAGAGGTTATATCTATTGACCCGGGATCTTGGTCAACACCTAATGGCTTGGCTGCAATAGCAGTTGAGCCAATGATATGGCTATCCCTTTTTGGTTGCTCAGGAGTGTGTTGAGACTCACCCTGAGGGCTTAGAGCTTGAGTAATGGGCTCATCAAGTTGAGACTAAGGAGACTCAATACTGATATTAAGGTCAATTTGGAGGATGGTCGGATTTCTGACTGAGTGGGAGCCCTGGATTCCACTCTAGCCTTTTTGGATTGAACAGAGGGAACTTGACCCAGAGTAGATTGATCAAGGGTTCGTTTGGGGCGTCTTTGGTATGTGAAGATGTGGATGGCAGTGTAATGGTGGTGTTTGGTGGGGGTTCATTACCTGCTGGGCATGCAGGGATGTCACCATAAGCCATTGGCTCAAGTATACCTGGAAGGAGATTGGTGAATCTTCCAGTAAAGTTGGTGGAAACCTTCTTTAAAGTCTTGAAGATGCTAGACTTCATGTGAGGGACCAGTAAAACATGAGGAAATATAGTTTATCCTGGTCCAACTCATAATTGATAATGTGCTGAATGAACCGAGTATACATATAGAATGGATCCCTTATGAGATTGCTACTCAAATTATTTATCACAACCTTGAGTAGTTGAATAGGCCTTTTACCAACCCATGGACTAGGCAGCCCAGATCATACGGAATTTGATCCCATCCCCCTGATTTGTTGGATAGGATATGCAGGACAATGTGAAGCAGGAACTTCCAGTTGTAGAAGAAGTTGAACTTGTAGACTGTAGATCTGCTACATCTCCTCAATATCCTATTTGAGTGCTGGTTTTCTCCAAACTAGACTTTAGGAATACTATGGAGGCACCTTCATTATAGAGTTCCAGATGCTCCCTGATGGTTGTTTCATTAATGATGATCTCCTATCCGCAGACCCTTGATCTGATGACCCTTACATCATTGATCGTTTTGCTTCAACCATTGGCCCAGAATTCAGCCATGTGTTTGAGTAGATGGTGGGGTTAACAATAAGCTTAGTAAAGTATGTTGATTGAGAAAGAAATTGTATGATAGGGGGAAAATCAGCATCCCTTGAAGACTTAAGGATGGCGACTTGGTTGTGTTGGGGATTCAAGGCCATTGTTCAACTAGAAACTGTTTGATTGAAGCGGGAAAATAACAAAAGTAGGATGAAGAAAATGAATAGTGAAATCTTGGGGTTTCGATGAACAGTAAAGAAAAGTAAGAAAGAGAAACAATCAGTAATTTTATATGGTGGGAAAAATCCACTAGATAAAGTGAAACGATAGATGAAAAGATGGTTTGAGGTCTAAGTTGATGTA
The DNA here is from genome assembly GCA_025506505.1 of Flaveria sonorensis. Lineage (NCBI taxonomy): Eukaryota > Viridiplantae > Streptophyta > Magnoliopsida > Asterales > Asteraceae > Flaveria > Flaveria sonorensis. The sequence continues at coordinate 18,178,587 of CM046435.1, read as the reverse complement.
GGCGGAAAATGATATGATGAAAAAGATTTAAAATTTATGCTAATTACTGTTTATCTGACAGTATCTCTACAGTAAAATCATGTGGGCCCAAAGATTTCCATTGCACAATAAAATTTCTTTTGAGTGTTAAAACTCTTCCGAAGACAGACAAGTTTGTTTCGAAGATTTTATTCCAAAGGCAAACATTGGTTTACAGCCATACTTGCTTCCGAGAACAATAGATGCTTTCAGGAATTAAAGTTAATAAGCTTCAATAAACATTTTGACTGAAAGTCAAAATTTCTTCCGAAGCCAAAAACTCTTTCAAAGAAAATTTTCTTGAAGGAATTTTACTCTTCGGAAGAGTTATGTAAAACTATTCCGAGGGTAAAATTCTCTTCTGAAGTATTCTTACTTAGAAAATTTTTACATTTTTAAAAACTTTTGGCACCAGGGCTTAGATTGTATTTAGACAACGTAGACAAGACACTTTTTAAAAGTTTTCAAAAGAGAAAGACTAGTCAATGTTAATCATCCCAATAGCTATGATTAAATATTTAAATCTTTGTTCATCAAAGGCTTTTGTGAACAAGTCAGCATATTGTTCATTTGAATTGACTTTGACTAGCTTGATTAGATTTTTCTCATGAATATCTTAAATGAAATGACAACTGATGTCAATGTGTTTGTCTTGGAGTACTTGACTGGATTTTCTATGATAGAAATAGAACTCTTGTTGTCTATGTGGATAGGAGTCTCCATGAAGTTGAAACCATAATCCAGCATCTTATTCTAAATTCAAAGCAGTTGAGCGCAGCAGCTTGCAGCAGCAATAGACTCAGCTTCAGCAGTTGATGTGGATACACATGATTGCTTCTTACATTGCCAAGAGATAAACCTTCCACCAAGAAATTGACATCCTCCTAATGTTGATTACTTGTTGATATTGCAGCCACCATAATCACTGTCAGTTTAACCATAGAGGTTAAAATCCCTATTCTTAGGATACCAAAGACCTAATTTAGGAGCTCCTTTGAGGTATCTAAGAATTCTTTTGGCAGCAATTAGGTGAGACACCTTTGGAGAAGCCTGATATCTTGCACAGATGCATGTTGCAAACATGATATCAGGTCTACTTGCAGTGAGATACATCAAAGATCTAATAATTGCCTTGTACTGATGCTGATCGGTATCCTTCCCCTTGGAATCAGGACTAAGATTATGATTTTTGGGTATAGGTGTCATGACTGGCTTACAATCTATCGTCTCAAATCACTCTAAGATATCTTTGACATACTTAGATTGATTGGTGAAGAACCCTTCTTCCATATGCTTCACCTGAATTCCTAGGAAGAAATCCATCTTTCCCATGGAACTCATTTCAAACTTCTTGCTCATGATGCTTTCAAAGTCTTTGCACATTTGGTCATTTGAGGAACCAAATATGATGTCATCAACATAGACTTTTACAAGCATCATATCCTTCCCAAACTTCCTTATGAACAAGGTTTTGTCTATTGTGTCTCTGGTATAGCCATTCTTGAGAAGGAACTAAGACAGTGTCTCATACTATAGCCTAGGTGCCTGATGCAACCCATAGAGAGCTTTATCAAGTTTACACACATAGTTGGGATGTTATGGGTCTTCAAATCCAGGTGGTTGGCATATAGACTCTCTGTCATACAATCTATCATCTCAAATCTCTCTAAGATATCTTTGACATACTTAGATTGATTGGTGAAGAACCCTTCTTCCATATGCTTCACCTGAATTCCTAGGAAGAAATCTATCTTTCCCATGGAACTCATTTCAAACTTCTTCCTCATGATGCTTTCAAAGTCTTTGCACATTTGGTCATTTGAGGAACCAAATATGATGTCATCAACATAGACTTTTACAAGCATCATATCCTTCCCAAACTTCCTTATGAATAAGGTTTTGTCTATTGTGCCTCTGGTATAGCCATTCTTGAGAAGGAACTAAGACAGTGTCTCATACCATAGCCTAGGTGCTTGATGCAACCCATAGAGAGCTTTATCAAGTTTACACACATAGTTGGGATGTTATGGGTCTTCAAATCCAGGTGGCTGGCACACATAGACTTCTCTGTCAATATCCCCATACAGAAATGCACATTTCATATCAAGTTGATAGACTGTGAAGTTCTTGTATACAGCAAAAGCAGGAAAGATTCATATAGCCTCAAATCTTGAAACAGGTGCAAAGACATCTGTGTAATCTATACCTTCCTCCTATTGTATCCTTGAATAACAAGTCTAGCTTTGTTCTTGATGATCAAACCTCTATCATCTCTTTTGTTTCAGTATACCCACTTTGTGCCAATAGGAACCTGACCAAGTGGCAATGGACATAACTTCCATACTTTTTGCCTCTTGAATTGAAGCAACTCCTCTTGCATTGCTTCTATCCAATTGTTGTCTTTGAGGGCTTTTTCCACCTTTTTGGGTTCCATTTGAGAGAGAAAGCATGAGTACAAGCAGACATTCCTATTGTGGGTCTGACTTCTTGTTTTCACACCTTCTAAGACATCCCTAATGATGTTCTCAGCTGGATGAGTGTTGTGTATCCTAAGCCTAGGAATCACATCTAGTTGCATAGATAGATCCAAGTTTGAAACATTTGCTTAGGATTTTGAACACCATCACTAGCTGATGTCTCATATTCATTCAATGAGGAATATCCATCAAAGATAGCATCATCAGACTTTTCAGCAAATTTGCTAAGTTGTCTTTTATGTTAAGGATGGTACATCTACTGCCAAAGGACCTAAGAAATCCAATGAATGGTGGCCTCTTGTTCCATAGCTCATAAGGTTTTTTTCCATGTGGCTTAACTATAAGAACCCTGTTCTGCACATAACATGCAGTGCTGACTGCTTCTGCCAAATAGGTTAAGGGCAGTTTTGAGTCGGCTAATATAGTTCTAGCAGCCTCAATTAGTTATCTGTTCCTCCTCTCAGCAACACCATTCTATTGAGGAGTTCTAGGAGCACTATATTGTCTGGCAATCCCTTTTGAGTTACAGAATGAGTCAAGAACCTGATTCTTAAACTCAGTCCCTTGATCACTTCTAATTATTTTTACCTTGTGATCTATTTGATTTTCAATTTTAAGAATAAAATATTTTAAAGTTTCAGCAGCTTCATCTTTATTTCTTAAAAAAAAACCCATGTAAATCTTATGAAATCATCAACAATCATAAGACAATATGATTTCCTTACAATGCTCATTATACTTGTAGGACCAAACAGATCCATGTGCAACAAGTGTAATGGGGTAGTGATAGATTTAACCTCTTTGGATGTATGTGAAACTTTTTGTTGCTTCCTTTTTAGGCAGGCAACGCAGTTGTCCTTACAGATAAATTCCTTTTTAGGCACACCATGTACCAAATTATCTTTAAACAATTTATTCATGGTTTTAAAATTAACATGTCACATTCTTTTATGCCAAAGAGTTGACTCATCACTATTTTCTTTGGAAAGAGAGCATGATACTTCACCCAGTGGGGAAACTTTGTTCATAACCAGCTTGTACATATCCCCTCTCCTATGAGATCTAAGAAACACCAATTCCTGAGGAATTGTCATCCTAGGTTTGAGGATGATGCACTCATGTTCTGTGAAAAGCATTTGGTGATTTTGATTATAAAATTGATAAACACTAAGAAGATTGTGTTCAAGCTATTTGACAAAGTTTACTTTGTCAAATTTTAACTTACCATTGGATACACTACCTCTACCAGATATGTATCCTCCAGCTTCACCTTCAAACTGAACAGGACCTCCATCAAAGTGTTCAAACTATTGTAGGAGAGATATGTTCACTGTCATGTGCCTAGAGCATCCACTGTCTACAATCCAGATATTTTCTTTTTTGTCATGTAGATGTCCTTGCACATAAGGTTAAATGGTTAGTTACTATTAGAAACCCAAGCCTTTTGGCTCTTGGGCTCTTCCAATTCAGATGATATAATTGAACCAAACTGTATGCATGGAGGTTCAGTTATGGTTGATCAAGCTTGATGAGCCTGAAGAGGCTTGTGCATCATAACTTGCTTCCGAGACTTCTTTCTTTTCGGAAGTAGTTGTCACCACCTTTTCTTTCAAAGTAGTCTTTTTTTTGGAAGGTTTCGAAGGATTCCTTTTGTTCATTTGTTTTGCTTTGAAGCTAGTTTCCTTTTGGAAGTACTTGCTTCTGAAGGCACTCTAGATTCAAAGGAAAACTTAGGAAGCATTTGTTTGTTCTTTTGTTTGTCTTCCGAAGTTAGTTTCCCTTCGAAAGAGTAAGCTTCTTCCGAAAGCAACTTGGCTTCGGGAACAAACTTCCTTTTCTTAACACTTGGGCCACATGGGAAGGTCTAAATGTGAAACTCTTCTTGACTCCTTTCTTAACATTAGATGCATAATGTGTGCTTGCGGGATTGTAGTAACAATCTTTAGCTGACGAAATCAACAAAGGCTGATTATGAACTTTAAGAACAATAAGAGCATAATCAGGTTGATTCCCCTAAGGATCTTTTCAAATCTCTTAATAAATATAACAATAAATTGTTATATTGGCTTCAACAAACAATAATCATGGTCCGGAAACCCATGATTAATGTTATGAGATCAGTGTGGTGTGTGTGATTGCTAGTGATTGAAATGCTTTGAATGATAATAAACTACTTAACTGTATTGATTGTCCAAAAACTTACAAAGGATTAGGGTATTATGCTATTTATAGCCTATACAAAAAGCTATATACAATTACTAAAATACCCTTATGTAAAACAAAATTAAAAAATAATCCTAAGTCTATAAACTGCCCGCTGTGGATGATAGACTGTCCGCTGTGGATGCTAAGTCGTCACTGTGGATGTTGAATAAGCTGTCCGCTGTGTCTAGGATGTTGTCTGCTATGAACATTTGTTGTGTGATTACTTTGTATGTTGTCCGCTGCGAAGTGTTCATCCGGTGTGGATTGAACATCTGTTATGGACTGTTCATCAGCTGTGGACATTGGTCATTCGCTGTGTGAGTTGGTCATCCGCTATAGACACTTGGAAGTTGTTCTTCATCCACTGCATGGACTTGGTCATCCGCTGTAGGCATTTCTTCATCCGTTCCCGACACTTGTCAAAATTTCTTTTATCTACAAACCTGAAAAAGAAACTTAACCAATAATTAGTGTATGTTATGAATGTTAATGATACTAATGTGTTAGTTAATGATTGTTTGAATATTAGAACGTATTATGTTTGATTATGGCAAGCATTATGCTTTTAAGCATTATCCTATTAATGCACTTGTTGAGTCCAACAATACTCCCCTAAGGTTGATGTTTCCATCACTTTAGTGTTTGCTTGTTAATGTTTGTTTGTTAGTAATAATGTGTGTGTGCTTATGTTTGATATGAATGATTGTGTGATTGACTTAAAATGTTTGATTGCATGTTGTATGTTATGCATGATTGACTAATTGACTGTATGTTCTGATTACATGTTTGATTACTTGGTTACATGTATGATTGTATGATTACATGTATGTTTGCATGATTACATGTATGTTTGATTGATTTCATGTCTGATTGAATGGTTACTTGTTTGTTTCATTTAGTGATTCTGTGTTATGCATGTTTTCATGATTGAATGATAGTATGTTTTTGTTTACACATGTGTAAATAGATTGTAATGTATGTGTGATTTGTATATGTTTGCTTGTATGATGAATTACTTGTATGATTGATATTGTGTATGTTTTTATGCATGATATCTGTGTATGATTGTTTGTTTTTCCTGTTTGATTTGTTAGGATGGTTAGATATGTATGTTTGCTTGTTTTTTCTGTTTGATTGTTAGTGAACCTATAGGAATGAGAAGGACCAACTTCTTCTACATTTTTTGCACTTCTAATATGGCCTTCAAGGCTTATTCAACATCTTTATCAATTTCTTGATCCTTTTCAGCTTCTTCAATTGATTAGATAGTGGAGTGATCCTCAGTGCATTTCTACAGTTTACAATGTGCTCAACAAAATAGTTAACAACACTTTCTGATAATTATATTGCTCTCAATTGTTAGATGAACCAGCTGTTCAAGTGTAGATTTGTCTAGGCTTTGCAAATCAATGTTGCTAACCAGTGTGGTTATAACATGATAGCCCTTCAGGATCTCCAGATTGTTGTTTTCTGATATTCTCATGCCTGTTATGCCTTCGATGTGTTAATGGTTGTGTTTCATTTCTAATCTTTGTAAGAGTGTAGCATTTACATACACAGTCCTTAAAATTCTTAGCATGTGTATGAAATAACATCAATCTCCCTTACAAAGAACATTTTCTATTACAGGGAATGTCTTGGTTTTCAAATATGAGGCATAAGAAGGATGAAGGAGTTTGATTTCCACTAGATCAAACAACCTTATGTCTGGTGCTTCTTTTCCTTCAAGCTTTCTCTCAGTACAACCTCAAAATGAGTTTCATCATAATACCATCTTGTGACAGGATGGTTGTATGTACCATCTATCTTTCATGATAAGCTTCAAATCAGATGGCCTCATAAGTAACCAACGGCTTCCAATAATTTGTGTCAATATCAGATGGTGGTTCTTCACTTGTCTGCTTCTCATTGCTAGCTTCTTGTTGCTCTTTTCTTAGCTTAGTAATGTGAAGTTATCTTCTTTATCAGCCTTTGTTTCATAGATGATGCTGATTGTTCAGTAAGATTTAGTATGTGAAAGAAGTCAGCTGCTTTTCGATTGTTTGTGTGATTGACATTCTAACTGCATCATGTCAAGTCTGTCTTCATATGTTAGTGATCCAAGTGGGATATGTATGAAAGTATTGGACAAGTCCAGATAATTTTTGATTAGAACACATCCCAAGTTTCATCATACTTCCATGCTATAATTTTCCTTTCATTTGCATCAGCAGTAGAGTATTTTGTCATAAGCTTGACAAAATTGTTTTCTCATTGATCATTTCTCTAACCTCATTTCTTCATGCGATAGCTTGTGAGGCATAAACTGCCTTGCTTCCTCAATTGGATGAAACTCAAGTAGAGCTGATGGTAAATGGATAGAGAAGATGTAGGATGAGGTTTAAAGATTTGTGGTTTCAATTAGCAAGCATGTTCGTAGGTCTCTCTGCCATTTCTTTTCATTTGAGATAGAGATCACCGCATATGACCTATAAGGCACCCTTTGTGACTCAACCAGCTTTTAACCTGGAGTAGTTCATCTTTCTATCTGAGGATCCTTTGGTAAATTCTTTTACAGCTCTTGTGATCTTAATTTCCTTCACTTCTGTATGTTTGCTTTTTTCATTCTTCATGACTTTTGGAAAGTCTTTGAGCAAGTATTTAACCTTAGATAGGTTAAGCTGCATGAATGTAACATATGGAAATCCTATTTACTAACTCAATTCCCATTAAAGTTTCAGGATCATCGGGAATAGTTCTTGTTATTTTGCATAACATCTCATCTCTATCTTCATCTTCATCATCAGAATCACTCATGATGATTATAGAGTTGATCATGAGTTTGATCAATTTCTCATTCTCTAGAGTTGCAGCCTTAGAGCGTTCATCATCATCACTGGTTCAGCTTTGACTTTCAACAGCTTTAGTGTTGGTGATTCAGTTCTTCTGTCTTGCTTTCCTTCTTCAAAGAATCTAGTACAACTCTTTCTTTTTCTTCATAGTTTTTAAAGAAGGCTATGATGAATGAGGCTTGATCTTTGGTTGTCTTGGGTGTTTTTCAAGGATCAGCAAATGTTTGATAGTTCTTGATGTGTACCTATTTGATCAACGATCAGTGGTAGATGAACAAACAAAATTTGGTTTTTTAATCAACATGGGTTTAAGGGTTTAGCGGATTTTTGAATGTTTTAAAATTTTAATTTTCTCTCTCACTCATGATGAATGAAAAATCACAAGTGTACGACTATATTACAACGGACAAAATGACGTCCATTGTGTATACATTTGTATGTCCACTGTGTAAACAGTTTAAACTTAAAAGTTAATTTAAGTTGTCTGCTGTGAGTTACGCATGCACTATGTGTACAGTGCATCCGCTGTACAATTTGAACTTGTACGCTGTGAACCTTGGATGTTGTACTGTGTTCACAGTGGATGGTCATTTGATCATGCGCTGTGCACACTTGAATAAATTTGAAAATTACAACTTATGACTAAAAAGTCAAACGCTGTGGTTGACCACTATGTTCAAAGCGGATGAACAAGATTCATGCGCTATGGAACCTTGTTTGTTTGTTTGTTTAAACACAGCGGATGAGCATTTGTACAACACTGTGAACCCTTGAAAATTGTTTGTTGTTCATAGCGGATGAACATGTCTCATGTGCTGGGACACATGGGAATGATTTCAATACTTTCACAACGGATGACTTACTGTGACTACTTTGTACGATGTATGAATGTTTACAACGTATGATTACCTGTGTGCAACGCTAAACACTTGTACTGTTTCAAGAACGGATGACTAGTGTCAGTCATACGTGTAGAGTGTTACTGTATTCATAGCGGATGTTTTTGAAACATCATCCATATAAAACACTTAGTGTGTTTTGAGTGTTCTGAGTTACCAAGCTACAACGGATGTAGGTTTGTGTGTCCGCTGTGACAATAGTTGTCAAAATTTAAAATTTTGTTTGTTCTGAAATGATTTCTTCTGAAGCATATGTTTTATAAAATTCTTCCGAAACATATTTTAATATAATTTGAATGTTTGTTATGATTTTGAATTTTAACATGTAATATATGATATTAAAGAATCACTCACAAGAAATATTATGCAATATTATGCATATGTTATATGTGTCAAACTGCTATGTTTGGATGTGGCTTGACTTGGCTATATTTAAAACTCAAAATTTAATATTTCAAAACTTAAAAATGTATAATATACATAATTCTGCTGCCTTTGATATTCCATGTTCATTTTCTCCACTAAATTTTGCCTATTTATAAAAGCATTTTATAAAATGACAAAAATTTGAATGTGTTTGAATGGAAATTATCAAAGTCCAATTGATTGCTTGCATGATAAAGTTTTAGCAAGATAGCACTTTATCTACGAATAAATGAAAATGACTGATTTCATTTTTTGTTTTGGACAGAATCATTTGTACTAAAGTGGACATACTAGTCTAATTCTCAGTGGTGTTTGAAATGTTTTTGAGATTAGATACAGACTAAACACAACTTTGATTGGGAGGATATTAGGATCTACTTAAACCTCATGCATGGTATTAATGATTGATTGAAACAGTGAGTGATATCATGTTTTAGAGTTGATTAATATGAATTGTATGTACCCACAACTGATTGTCTGTTAAGATGGCCTCCTCAAGATATGCTAGAAAGTACTTCAATACTTAGGACCTAACTACTTAGGAGTATAAATGCATCAATTTGATCATGTGTTTGATCCAAAATTTAGGTCTTTCTAACTTCATTTGGAAGGGATCCGTTTTAGGATTCTTTGATCATTCACAAGGATGTAGTCTAGAAGAATTTATTAATTGTTTATCCCAAGAGGTGTGTTCCCCATTAGGAATCTTTTGGATCACGATTTAGGTCATTAGGTCTGCGCCTTAGCACAACAAAGAATACCTTAGTGTACTCCAAAGGTATATGAAAATTATAACAGAGGAGACACTTGCATGATTGAGCAATTTATAAATTGTTCACTTGGTGCTTGTAGTTACTTTACAAGCAACCTGTCAGGATCAGCGATCTAAGTTTGATCAATTAGAGTTGAATCGCAGCGGAATTAGAACAAGAATTAGACAAATATAGCAAGAACACAATAGATATTCAATGGAACAGTACACGGTTATAGAGAAAGAGGGTTTTCTGCAAAAAGGATAATATCATTCATGCACAAATGCTTCGGTATGGCGGCCGCTAAGCTTCGCTAAGCTTCGAAGGCATCCACCTTACAATTAGGTCAACATTCCTTATATAAAGGAATGTGACGTCTGCTGATGTCACTTGATAGTGACATCTAACAGAATTATTACAAAAACTGAAAGTAAGCAAACTACTGAGAATGTTCACAACAACTGAGAACATCTCAGAGTATGCTAAGTACAAGATGAAACTAAAACTACTGAAACTACAAGTATGATACAAGAAAATAAAACTACTGATTACAAAGAACTGAAAGGAAAATATAACTACTGAAAGGAAACCATCACAACTACTGAAGAGGTCTTCTTCAGCTGTTGTGACAACATCTGAAACTTGGTCTTCAGTCTGTCTTTGTCTTCAGACTTTGTCTTCAGTCTTTCTTCAGACTTTGTCTTCAGCTTTTCACTTCAGACTTGTCTTGTCTTTCACTTCAGACTTGTCTTCAGCTTTTGTCTTAGACTTGTCTTAGTTCTTTACTTCAGACTTTGTCTTCAGCTTTTCACTTCAGACTTTGTCTTCAGCTCTTCACTTCAGACTTTGTCTTCAGACCTTGTTATCAGTGATGTCTTCAGCTGTTGCAGACTACTTCAGTTGTTGTAATGTCCGTGGGACTTAAAGGTTTTCTGATCAGGCTCATTGGTTCTTTTGGTCCAACAAACTCCCCCTGAACCAATGCAGCCAAAACCTTTAAGCTTATTGAGGTCCCACTTATTCTTGGCAGAAATACTCTCTTGATCAGCTTCAGAGATATCAGATAAGCACAGGCCAGGGAACAGGTTTCAGTAGATGTGAATGTCAAAGGATGGAAGGGAACTCTGTCTTGGGGAACTGGACACAGAGCTGTTATCCCAACCATGAAACCTACTTCCCATTGATGAGTCTATAAGACTCTCTGACGTAGGCCTCAAGGAGAACAACTTGTTCCTCCTTAGTGAGTTCTTCTGCTTCTCCTTCGAAGAAGAACTCTGGGCCATAGTACTCTGATAGGTACTTTACTGTCTTTCCATTTTCAACTCAACAGTTGTTATCTCTCTGTAAGCAAATTCATCTGGGTGAGTCCCTTCTAATAACAACTGGAGTTCATTTTTCTTGATCTCTTCAAGCCTCTTGTATAACAACCCCTTCTTGACCATTTTGTTCTCCATTAGAGTTTGAGGGGTCATCTTTGACTTGTAGGCTCTCTTGAAGTCTTCAAGTATCTCCCAGGGTGAGACTACAATGGCCAACATAATAACAGCATCTATGGTCTTTCTCACTTGGCCATTGTATCTACTTGGTATGGATTTCTTATGAATTCTAGAACTAACCCTGGGGTCTGGCCAAATCCTTACTCTCTCCTTTTGATATTGAAAGGTATACCTGAGAGCATACAGCCTTTGAGCGTGTTTCTTCATGGCTTGTATAGATGATGACTGAGGAAACTCTTTGTCAACCATCTTCAAAAGTTGTGCTCATCGTGCTGTTTCTGCTGTTCTTCTTCTTCAATCTTAACTTTCACCATTTGCCTCTGAAAGTCTGGTGTGATCATTTGTTGACTTCTGGGCTCAGGTATTTTTAGAACAGCAGAGATTGGCAGACTGTCTTCTCATCATCATCTTCTTCTTCTTCTTCCATCCTCAACACCCTTCTCCTCCTTCTGGGTGCATCATTGGATGTGGTTTGAGGTGGTTTTTGGGGTAAGGGAGTTGGTTTTGAGGGTTGAGTTGGTTTAGTTTAGGTTTAGGGATTGGTTTGGAGAGTTGTGGGGTGGTTGTTTTTGAGTGGGAGTTTGGGAAGGCTGATCTAGCATTTTTGTGGTAAGTTTGGCTTTGGAAAGCTTGGCCATATCAGTTCTCTTCCCAGCACCTGCTTCATCTAAGGCTTCGATAATCAACCCTTATTGAATGCTTCAGAAGCACAGATTCTGGTGGTTATTGCCAGAATACTGTCTCTGGTCCATGATTTAATCTCAATTAATGATCTTCCCAAGTATTTTGCAATAAACCTGATCATTATCTCCAACCTCTCCCTTTCCATCACACTGTAACTGGCCCATCTCTCTTGTATCTCTTAATCTCCAGCCTTCTGATCTCAGTGTCTAATGTAGCTGTATCAAAGCCCTGTCTGAAGAGTTGGTCTATTATTCTGTCCATTGATCTGCTGTGAGCTTCATCAGCTTCTTTAACCAGATCTTCCAATGATTTCTCTTCATCAGGCTTTTGAGTTTCAGCACTTTTCTTTCTCTTGTATGTGATCAGCTGTTTTTCCTTTTCTAACTTTTCTTTCTCTTGTTGTTTCATCTTCCACTCTCTTTCTCTTTCTTTCTTTCACTGCCTTAGACTCCCCTTTTTGGGTGCATTGGGTTCAGGGGTTTGAATGGCAGAAAGCTTCTTTTGCACAGCATCATCAACAAGTGTTTGTAGATTTGAGGAGATCCTCTCATCAATGGCTTTATGCACAATCTCATTGATGATGGGAGTGATGAGAGGTAAGGAATGTTGAAAGGTAGCAACCATCTGCTCAGAGGGGTTCTGTCCCTGAGAGGTGGTGCCAAAAGCAGTGGCTGGTGGCTCAGTTGAGTGTAGTGGCTGAGTGTTTGGTGAACCTTCAGATGAAGGTGCCATCTGTGGGTTTATTGGGGCAGATGGACTTTGATCCTGAGACATTTTGGCAAGCAGTTCTTTGAGTCTGCTCACCTCAGCCTCAAGGATTGTGTTATGGGCTAAGACATCGAAGAAAAAGCCCAGGTCATCATCAGTCTTTGCTGAATCACCTGACCTCCTGATTGAATCAGGATGTACATGCCCTGAGTGTAGATCAGTTGTAGCATGTGCCCCTTGTTCTTGGTTCTGGGGACTTCCTGCCTCAGGACTGAGTCCTTCATCGGCAGTTGCCTCTGGTGAGGTCTTAGAGATGTTACCAACTGCATCCTGTTCATTTGCTGAATCAGTAGAAGTGGCAGCCTCACCAGATGTTCTAACCTCCTCCTCTACACGGGGAGATTGAACATTATAACCCCTGTGCTGTGGGTTATCAGCAGCATTTTGGTCCTCTTCCTCAGCTGTTGAGGTTCTCCCCATTGTAATTGGTTTCTGGGGAGGAGGAGAGGAATGCAGCTGACTCAGCACTTGTGCAACTATAATGGTTGGGCTTTGAGGGGCGGTTGCATTTGGAGATAGGTTTGAAGCAGATTGCACCCGGGGTGACTGGTGCTCTTCAATGGTAACCTTCTCAATTGAGATAGGTTCCAGCATTGTGGTATCCCCAATTATGGTTGCATCAGGATCCTGTTGAGAGGATGCCTGAGCGGCTAGGGCTGGTGGAGTCTTTGACACTACTGGGGGGTTAGAACCAGTAAGTGTTTCCTGTATTGGTGGTACAGGGGCATCCTCAGGGGACTCATCTCCCTGAGTAGCCTTTTGGGCTTTTTGGTGTTGGGTTTGGTGGGGACTTTGGATCTGGAAGTGGAGGCTGTGGGTTCCCGCTGCTTGGGTTTTAGCAGCCGGGCAGCCCCTTTCAGTGTAGGGTCAGAGTTGTGCCTGGAGTATACTTCAGGCAATACAGCCGGAGCAGGGACTCCAAGGCCAACAAGGCCGTCTGATTTTAGCTGATTTAAAATTATGGCCATGAGAAACCTGGGATATAATATCCATCTGTTTGCCACAGGTTTCAAAGCCAGATCCTTTAGTTCCATGAAAACTATCTCAGAAAAATTTAGATTTTGTCGTTCAAAGATAGAGTATAATACCTGTTGCCATCGGGAGGACATCTGATCCCATGAGGAGGTTTTTGATGCAAGGCAGACATTCACCATGTGGAATATAAGACGTTCAGCATCATGGAAGTGCTTCTTCAGAATGGTGGTAGCACTTAAGTCTCCTTCATACCCGTTATTGATGAAAGACATATCAGTTGTGCCTTTCGGGTATTCTGTGACACAGGTGGCATCATGTAGATTTAGGGTTTGTCGAATGATGTCTGGAGTGATGACCACCTGTTTCTGGTTAACCAACGACTGGAGAGTGATTTGGCTATCATTCTCACCAGTTTGCACAGAGACGTTGGTCCAGAATTGGCTTAGGGAATCGGGGTATATGGTAGGATTCAGAAGAAAAGCGGTTCGGTACTGGGAATCTACCATAAGATCGATGGCATTATCAAATTTGTTCCAAAAGGCCGATTTCGAGAGGTAGGCAACACAGTTGTGTCTGGGTTTGAGTTTCATGGTCGCCATTTTGAGAGTGAAGGACATAAAACGGCTAATGAAACGTTTGAAAGTAGGTTTAGGTATTTATAGGGTAAGAAAAGGCTGATATAAAACGACTGAAAGTGTTGGTGCTGTCATCAGTTGTTTGAAAACAACTGAAGACCTGGTTTTAACTTTCAGAAGTTGTAACAACTGAAGACTTGGTATTAGTCATCAGTAGTTGTGAAACTACTGAAGACATGGTTTTGGCTTCAGGTGTTGTAAACAACTGAAGATTTGGTGTTAGTCATCAGTAGTTGTAAAACTACTGAAGACATGGTTTTGGCTTCAGTTGTATGAAGTGAAACAGCAGTTGTAGAAACAACTGAAGAGAAAAGTTTCTCATCAGCTGTTGTCGTCAATTCTTAGCTCATCAGCTGTTTCATTCTGACCTCAACACTTATCAGACTTTTTGTCTGATTTTCAGACGTTTCATTGGTCATCAGTACTTATCTGTTATACTGACATCAGTAGTTGTAACTACATCAGTAGTTGTAACCACATCAGTTCTTTTCAACAGATAGAGTACTTCAGTACTTTTAAGTAATTTAGTCTTCAGTAGTTATGAAAACTACTGAGGATAAAAGAACTTATCAGTACTTATTTGTGACAATAGTATACGAATGCTCATCAGTACTTGTTGACTGAGATCATCAGTAGTTGTCACTTATTCTAGCTGCAGCATACCAAGCCTTAACACTAGGTTTGGAAAGTTGAACTGTCCAAAGGCTTAGTAAATATGTCTGCAAGCTCATCAGCACTAGGAACAAACTTTGGATCAATCAGACCTTTTTCAAAACAATCCCTAATAAAATGGTGTCTGATCTCAATATGTTTGGTCCTAGAGTGCTGGACTGGATTCTTGACAATACAAAGAGCTGAAGCACTATCCATTAGTAATGGAGTCTTAGTCTCTGTAATGCCATAATCCAATAATTGATTCTGAAGCCAGAGTACCTGAGATGTACAACTTGCAGCAGCAATGTACTCGGCTTCAGCAGTGGATGTAGCAACAGATGTTTGTTTCTTACTCTGCCAAGAAACCAAACAGTTGCCTAGGAATTGACATCCACCAGAAGTTGATTTTCTAGTTAATTTACACCCTGCATAGTCACTATCAGAAAAAGCAACTAATTTGCAAGAGTGCCCAGTGGAATACCAAAGACCTAGAGATTGAGTACCTTGCAGATATCTAAAGATCCTCTTGACTGCAATCAAATGAGACTCTTTAGGAGCAGCCTGAAATCTAGCACAAACACAAGTTGCAAACATAATATCTGGTCTAGAAGCTGTTAAGTACATCAAGGACCCAATCATACATCTGTAAAGTGTTTCATCAACAGCTTTACCTTTCTGATCTGCATCCAGTTGTGTGGTGCTGCACATGGGAGTAGAACAGGGCTTACAGTTTTGTAAATCAAACTTTTCCAAAAGACTCTTTGTGTATTTTGACTGATGAATGAAAGTTCCATCAGCCTTTTGTTTGATTTGCAAACCTAGAAAGAACTGTAATTCTCCCATGGCACTCATTTCGAATTTTTGTTGCATCAACTTTGTAAATGCATCACACAACTGTGGATCAGAGGATGCAAAAATAATATCATCAACATAAATTTGAACAAGGAGCTTATGCTGACCCACTTTCTTAATGAACAAAGTTTTATCTATGGAGCCTCTAGTGAAATTATTCTGAAGAAGAAAATTTGACAGTGTTTCATACCAGGCTCTAGGAGCTTGTTTCAACCCATAAAGAGCCTTATCAAGTTTATACACCCAATCAGGATGTTTATTATCCTCAAAACCTGGTGGTTGACACACATAAACCTCTTCTTTTATTTTACCATATAAAAATGCACTTTTGACATCCATTTGAAAAACTTTAAGATTGTGGAATGCAGCATAGGCTAAGAACAATCTAATTGCCTCCAGTCTGGCTACAGGGGCAAAGGTTTCATCATAATCAATACCTTCTTCTTGTGAAAACCCCTGGACAACCAGTCTGGCCTTGTTCTTGACAATTTGCCCATTTTCATCTGTTTTATTCCTAAACACCCATTTAGTGCCTATTGCACACTTACCTGGGGGTAGAGGAACCAGTTCCCACACTTGCTGCTTTTTGAACTGAAGAAGCTCAAGCTGCATGGCATCAACCCATCCATTGTCTCTTAATGCAATATGATAGTTCTTTGGCTCTTGCTGACTGATGAAGAGAGCATAGAAGCAGAAGTTGGACAATTGACTTCTAGTTGAGACACCAGCATTGATATCACCAATGATTTGAGACATTGGGTGATTCTTCAGCTCTTGGTACACTATGAGATCTGTGCAAGTGTTTGTAGCACGCTCAGCAGCAACAGATGTTGATCCAGATTCTTGAAACCAAGTATTAGATGGCAAGTCAAATGAAGTAGAGGATTCAGAAATCTCATCAGCATTTGTTGTGGATGGTGCTACTGAAGCTACAGGAACATCAAGTTTAGTAGACTCAGGCAGTTGATCACTAAACTTGAATAGGTGAGTACTGGGATCATCATCAACATCAGTACCACCAGATGGATGACTAGCTGCAGAAGGTGATGAATTCACATGATCTGCAACAGCTGGAGGCTGATAAGGAACATATTGCAGTATGTCCAGATCAAACAACTCCACAGGGTTTTGTGGGATTTTGTCCTTAGGAGATTCATTGAACTTCACATGCAAGGTTTCTTCAACCATCTTTGTTCTGCAGTTGAACACTCTGTAAGCCTTGCAAGTGGATGAATACCCAACAAAATACCCTGCATCCACCTTAGAATCAAACTTTTGGAGTTGATCCTTTGTGTTGAGAATGTAACAAGGACACCCAAATGCTCTGAAGAATGAAATTAGAGGAGCCAAATGATGTAGAACTTCATAAGGAGTCTTCATCAACCTCTGATTCACTAAAGCTCTATTTTGCACATAGCATGCTGTGTTGACAGCTTCAGCCCAAAAGGTCAGTGGCAAACCAGAGTCAGCCAACATGGACCTTGCAGCTTCAATTAGGGTCCTGTTCTTTCTCTCCACTACTCCATTTTGTTCTGGAGTCCTTGGGATGCTATACTGCCTCTTGATTCCTTTTGAAAGGTAGAAATCATCAAGTGTATGGTTTCTAAATTCAGTTCCATTATCACTTCTTATACACTTGACTGATAGGGAATACTGCTTCTCAACATACAACACAAAGTTAATAATTGTCTGAGCAGCCTCATCCTTTGAATGCAAGAAGAAGGTCCATACAAATCTGGAGTAATCATCCATAATTACCAGACAGTATTTCTTCTTTGCCATGCTCATTACTCTCACAGGACCAAAGAGATCCATGTACAGTAATTGCAAGCAGGCAGTGGACTTTGGTTCTTCTATAGGAGGGAATGAAACTTTGTGTTGTTTTCCTTTTAAACAAGCAGTGCAGGTTTCATCACAGTGGAACTCCTTTATTGGTAGACCTCTCACTAAACTATTGTGGATCAGCTGATTCATGTTTTTGAGATTAACATGACCCAGCCTTCTATGCCACAGTTTAGATTCCTGAGGAGAGGCCTTGGAGAACAGGCAAGGATGACCTTTTAAATCAATCTTCTTTGACAAATCCAAGGCATATACTCTTCCTATCCTGTTGGCCTTCAGGAGAGTATGTTCATCCAATACCTTGTCAATCAGCCTCAGAACTTTGGAAGACAGAATCCGGTAGTTCTGGCTTGTGAAAAGTGCAACATGCCCTTTATCACACATC
Organism: Flaveria sonorensis; assembly: GCA_025506505.1. NCBI lineage: Eukaryota > Viridiplantae > Streptophyta > Magnoliopsida > Asterales > Asteraceae > Flaveria > Flaveria sonorensis. The sequence continues at coordinate 18,160,688 of CM046435.1, read as the reverse complement.
TGACTGACACTCAGTAGATTATACTTGAGATTCTCCACATGGTTAACATCATCAAATCTGATTTCTCCATTTGACACAAATCCTTTCCCGATGATGTAACCCTTAGATCATTTCCAAATGAGACAAATCCCTTCTTTCCTTGAGAGTAGTCATTAAGAAGAGAACTGCTCCCAGTCATATGCATAGATCCTCCACTGTCTACATACCAGATGCTTTTTGGCATGCTGAAGAACCCTGCATTTATCATAAGAAACTAGTTAGCTTTAGAGACCCAAACCTTTTTGGTTTTGGGTCTGTTTTCATCAACAGATTTAACCATAACTTGTTTCTCATGATTAACAGCTGATGAAGGTGGAGATGGTGCTGAAATGGATTTCTTAGATTTGGGCTTGGATTTCCTTTTCAGTGGTTTGATCACAGGTGCATCTAGTTGGTTAACTCTCCCCAACAAATGCTGAACCATCATAACAAGTTGTGTCTGATTTGTTGCTAAAGCCTTCAGCTCATTTGACACATCAGTACTTGTTTTTGATGAGTTTCTGTGACCCACCATTTCCTCCTTCTTGAAATTCACAGACTTAGTCTGATGTTTATCATGAGGAACACTATCAGCTGTTTTCTGATAAACCCCATCCTTCTTTTTGGATTTTGGCGAGGCCTTGGGTTTATCAGTTTGAGATGACTATGGTACAAACTTGGTCTCAAACTCATTTTTCATTTTATTAATCTCTTCTTTAATGAGCTTATCTCTGTTGAGTTTGGAACCCTTTTTGTACCAGCATTCATCAGATAGATGATTGAATTTACCACATATTTCACATGGCTTATTCTTCATCTTGGATTGATCAACTGCTGAAGTGGAAACTACTGAAGGTGTGATCTTCAGTACTTTCCTCCTTTCAGTACTTGTGTTAAGTACTGAAGGATCGGTAACAACTGAAGACTTGTTCTTCAGCTGTTCTCTATCCGTCCTGAAAGACCGTATGATAGATTCCTCAGCAGTTGTTAATCCTTTTATTTCAGCAGATTTGAAATGCTTTTCAGATGTTGTGACTTGCCCTTCAGTACTTGGAGTACTTTGAGGGACAACATCTGAATTGCTCAGCTTCATGTGTTTATCAGCATTTAAACCATCAGGCAATTGATTTGCTGAGATCTTAACACTGACTTCATCCTCTAATTTTGTATTATCATTTGAGGATGAATCACATGATGATGTGGTTTGGAAATTACTTTCACCTTCAGATTTTACTATTGATTTTGAAGTAAAATCAGTAGGTGGTGCAGTATGATTGTAACCTATTCCAAACTTCACATTTGAAGCTGTTTGCTTGCTGAGAAGCATTTCAAATCCCTTGCAGGATGTTACCCAGCGGTCACACTCAACTTGGGTAGCTGCAAGTGTCTCTTTGAGACTTCTGTGGTTCTCAAGTATGACCTCTACCTTAGCCTTTTCATCATTAAGTTGGCATTTAAGCTTGTAAATCTCATCATCTTTGTCATTAAGAGCAGACTCATACTCAGCTTTTCTTTTGGAAATAGTTTTCTCAAGCTCAAGATTTTGATTGATTAAAGCTACATTTGCCTCTCTAATAGAGACAAAGGCAGCTATGCATGATTCAGAACATAACTTGGCTTTAGCCTCAGAAGATACCTGGGTTACCTGTGAAGATGATGCATTGGAGCAGGAACCCTCAGTAGACTCCAGGGCCATGAGAGCAAGATTCCCAAAAGGATGTTCACCACCATGTTGACCAGCACCAGCAAATAATTGCTCATTGAAACCAGAAAGATCATCTGGTAAGCTGCTCCAGTCAACAACTCCTGGTGTGAAGAAGCTGTGATGAGGTTGAGATTGTGATGGAGATGGTTGAGGCTCAGGTAGGGCTTGAGGTTGTTGTGCTATAGGAACTTGAACTGGATTTGGCTGTGGCATGTAATAGCAGGGATATGGATATGGCATTGGACCCTGAGGGACAAAATATGCAGGAGATTGAGGTTGTGAGTGATGACCAGAACTAGCAGGATGTTGCCCTTTGTTTGTGAACTATTGCTTGGAAAGGTCACAAAGGGTGCAGAGGAGTTAGATCCAGTTGATCTACACTCTCTTGCAAAGTGCCCAAGCCTGTGGCATTTGTGACACCTCAACTTACTCTTGTCAAAACCAACTTTGGTTTTGCCAGAGAGTCCTGGAAATTTCCTACCAGTTCTCTTGTAGAACTTTTGAGATCTGATATTGATCAAGGCATTTGGCTCAAAATATCCATCTCTTCTAAATCATCATCAGCAATACCCATCAAATCATCCATGATAAAGCATAAATTATCACTATTACACCCAGAATGACTGTCAACACCAACAAATGCATGATCAGAACTGTTTGAAGAGAAATCTATATGCTCATCATAATGGCTTTCTGATCCAGCATATTCTGACTCATGACCGACCAAGGCAGTGTTTCCTGGTACAAAGTCATCAGTGAGCTTTCCTGATGATGCCAGTTTCCTTTTCTGCTCTATCTCTCTTTCAAATGTAAGCAGTTTCCCATGGAGTTGGGTGAGAGATAGGCTATCCAGATTTGCACTGGAGCGTAGGACAATGGTGTATGTGTCCCATCTCTCAGGCAGTGATCTGAGGAATCTGTTGTTCATCTGGCTGTTAGTATACTCATGCTTGACCATTTTCAGCTCAGAGATCAAGCAGGAGAAATGCTCAAACTGTTGAGTCAGTGTCTCACCCTTCCTATGAGAGAATGTCTCATATTGTTGGGCGAGGATTTCTCTGTTGTTTGCTAAGACCTCATCAGTTCCTCCGAATTGTTCCTTCAAAGCATTCCAGAGGTCATGAGCAGTTTCATGATGCATAAGCCCAGAATAGATTTCATTAGGCAGTGCCATGGCCAGAATTCCATGGGCTTTAGCATCAATCTCAAACAGTTTACGATCTTCATCTGAGTATTGCTCCTTCTTCTTCGGAACCATTTGGTTGGTCTCTGGATTGTTCACCATAGGCTTGTGTGGACCGTGAACCACAGATGTCCAACAACCTGAACTGTTAACAGACAGGTGATGGAGCATTCTTCGTTGCCATATGTTATACTCACTCCTAACCAGCATCGGAGGCTTGGTTGAGGAGCCAGTATTGTGAGGGTCATTAGAAGGAGTAGTCATTCTCAGATTCAAACCAATTCAATCAAGTTTCAACAGATTTAGCACAAAAACACAACAAACTCAATATGAACCAAGAAGAAACTCAAATTGACTAACCAGAAGCAGCAGAAGACCAATCTCTATAACCAATTCTTGCAAATATGCTAATTCGATCAAACTTTAGATATCGAAATAGCAGTTTCAATGATCAATTGTTAAACCGATCAATGATTAACCCGCTCTGATACCATTTGTCAGGATCAGCGATCTAAGTTTGATCAATAGAGTTGAATCGCAGCGGAATTAGAACAAGAATTAGACAAATATAGCAAGAACACAATAGATATTCAATGGAACAGTACACGGTTATAGAGAAAGAGGGTTTTCTGCAAAAGGGATAATATCATTTATGCACAATAGATATTCAATGGTCTCTGGTATGGCGGCCGCTAAGCTTCGCTGAGCTTCACAGGGCATCACACCTTACAATTAGGTCAACATTCCTTATATAAAGGAATGTGACGTCTGCTGATGTCACTTGATAGTGACATCTAACAGAATTATTACAAACAACTGAAAGTAAGCAAACTACTGAGAATGTTCACAACAACTGAGAACATCTCAAGTATGCTAAGTACAAGATGAAACTAAAACTACTGAAACTACAAGTATTGATTACAAGAAACATAAAACTACTGATTACAAAAGAACTGAAAGGAAAATAACTACTGAAAGGAAACCATCACAACTACTGAAGAGGTCTTCTTCAGCTGTTGTGACAACATCTGAAACTTGGTCTTCAGTCTTTGTCTTCAGCTTTTGTCTTCAGACTTTGTCTTCAGTTCTTTAGCTTCAGACTTTGTCTTCAGCTTTTTCACTTCAGACTTTGTCTTCAGCTCTTTCACTTCAGACTTTGTCTTCAGCTTTTGTCTTCAGACTTTGTCTTCAGTTCTTTAGCTTCAGACTTTGTCTTCAGCTTTTTCACTTCAGACTTTATCTTCAGCTCTTTCACTTCAGACTTTGTCTTCAGACCTTGTTATTAGTTGATGTCTTCAGCTGTTGCAGACTACTTCAGTTTTTGTAATGTCCGTGGGACTTAAAGGTTTTTCTGATCAGGCTCATTGGTTCTTTTGGTCCAACACAACCTATATTGGATAGATTAATACTCACCATAAACCAAGATGTGTGTTGATGACCACACAATCATGAGAATTTAGTTCTTCACTGTTGTATGTGATGTTAGATGTCCCATGCTGAGCCTATCCATATATCAAACAAAGTATTATCAGACTTTATTAGTGGAAAATGACTCAAGTGAAGAAATAAGCGAGTGTACTATCAATTCTCATGAATGCGTGTTTAATTTTTAGAAAACATAAATGTTTATTTGATATCTTGATTTTGAAATATGCTTGTTTGATGTTTAACTTGGACTTTAACAAAATCAAGCTTGTTTGAAATTAATGTTTTGAAAAACATTACTTGTTTGATTCATAGTTGATCATACCAAGTGACTGAACCAGAAATTCAAATCTTGTTGAATCAAATGGTTTGGTAAATAGGTCAGCCAATTGATTGTCTAAATGGACTTTGATCAACTTTATCAGACCCTTTTCTGAGCAATCTCTCAGAAAGTGATATCGGATATCTATGTGTTTTGTTTTTGAATTTTGAACTGGATTGTCAGTGATAAACATGGTAGCAGAATTGTCAATGTGTATGCGTGTTTTAAGAAAATTAAAGCCATAACAAGCGTTTGGTTTTGAATCCAAAGCACTAGAGAACATCATGCAGAAGTAGCTATGTATTCTGCTTCAGCTATTGACATAAAGACATTCGTTTGTTTCTTGCACTGCCAGGAGATCAATCTTGATCCAAGAAACTGACAACCTCTAGTAGTGGATTTTCTGTTGATGTTACATCCACCATAATCACCGTCTGTGTATGCATATAAAGAGAAATCTCCATCTTTTGGATATCATAGGCCAAGTGCTGGTTTGCCTTTTAAGTATCTAAAGATTCTCTTTACAGCATTTATGTGTGATTCTTTTGGATCTGCTTGGTGTCTGGCACACATGCAAACTGCATACATGATGTCTAGTCTGCTTGCTGTTAGATACATCAGAAAGCCTATCATTGATCTATAGAGCTTCTAATCAACTTATGTTCCTTCTGGATCGGGTCCAAATTCAATCTAGTTGCAAATGGTGTTTTGCTAGATGTGTAATCAGACATGTTGTATTTTTTTAATATCTGATTCACATACTTGCTCTGATTGATAAAAATTCCTTCAACAGATTGTTGAATTTGAAGACCAAGGAAAAAGGTAAGTTCTCCCATTGAACTTATTTGGAATTTTGATTGCATAAGAGTTTCAAACTCTCTCCAAAGTTGGATGTTGGTGGAGCCAAAAATTATGTCGTTCACATAGACTTGAACCACTAACAAGTCTTGTTCTTTTCGTTTTAAGAACAATGTCTGATCTATTTTCCTTCAGGTGTACCCATTCTGTAGTAGAAACTTAGATAAAGTTTCATACCACTTCCTAGGTGCTTGATGAAGACTGTATAGAGATTTATTCAACTTGTAGACTCTGTGAGAGAATTCTAGGTCTTCAAACCCTGGTGGTTGAGCAACATATACCTCTTCATCTATCTTTCCAGAAGAGGAATGCACACTTGACATCCATTTGGAAAACAGTGAAGTTTTTTGATAAGGCATATGCAAGGAACACTCGGATGGCTTTGAGTCTAGCTACAGGAGCAAAGACATTGTCATAGTCAATGCCTTCTTCTTGAGTATATCCTTGAGCTATGAGCCTTTCTTTGTTTCTGATAACAATCCCTCTATCACGAGCTTTGTTTCTGAATAACCATCTTGTGCCAATGGCATATTGACCTTTAGGTTGGTCAACCAACTTCCATACCTTTTGCTTTCTGAATTGTTGTAATTCCTCTTGCATTGCTTCTATCCAACTGTTGTCTTTGAGTGCTCCTGTGATGTTTTTGGGTACAGTTAGGGATAGGAAGCAGGAATACAAGCAAATATTTGCTATGTCAGATTGACTTTGTGTCAATCTGGTATTGAGGTCACCTATGATGTTTTCTAAAGGATGGTATTTGTGAACTCTAGTTATTTCAATCTGATCAATAGGGATGGGTGAATCAAGATTGGTGATTGTTTGATTGGGTGATGATGGATGAGCAAGGGTATTTGTTGTTGTTTGTTGTTTTGGTGGTGTGGTTTCAGTGAATGTTTATGGTGAATCATGAAAGAAATCTAGAGTTTCATATTCATGATGTGTATCAGGTAATGAATGATAATCATCATCTTCTTTAAGTGTGGCTGGTTGATGTGACTTTGTTTGGTTATTTGGTGGTGGTTGGGTGGTCACAGGAGTTGATAAAGATGGTGTGTCTGATGATGTTCCTTTTGATGTGTTTGTTTGTTCTGGAGGAGGTGAAACTATGGTACTGGAAGAAGTGATGTTTGTTCTTCTTTGAGAATCCGCAGTTAAAGGAACATCAATGGTTATTGGTGGAACCATTAGATACTCATTGTCATCCTTGGTACCTGAAACATCAAAGTAAGATGTATCAAATGATTTTTTTAACCAGTCAATATCAAACAACCAATCTGATCTAATGACTTTCTTAGTGAAAGAATGTTCATTAAAAACAACGTCTGTTGTTTCTTCTTCTATGTTGAGCCTTGGGTTGTATACTCGATAAGCTTTTGAGCTTCGAGAGTATCCAATAAAAAATCCTTTATCTGCTTTAGGAGCAAACTTAGATAATTGTTCTCTGGTGTTTAATATTAAGACAGAACATCCAAAAGCTTTAAGAAATCCAATGAAAGGTTTTCTTTTAAACATTAATTCATATGGTGTTTTGGAATGTTCTTTAATTATTAATGTTCTGTTTTGTATGTAGCAAGCTGCATTGATTGCTTCAGCCTAAAAGGATATGGGTAATAGAGAGTCAGCTAGCATAGATCTAGCAGCTTCTATTAATGTTCTGTTTCTCCTTTCAGCAACTCCATTTTGCTGAGGAGTCCTTGCTACACTGAATTGATGACTAATTCCTTTCTCTGCACAAAAAGAAGAAATAGAGACATTTTTGAATTCAGTACCATTATCACTTCTTAATGATTTAACTTTAAGATCCAATTGATTCTTAATTTTTGTGATAAAGGATTTGATGATTTCTGATGTTTCTGACTTGTATAGTAGAAAGAAAACCCATGTGAATCTTGAGTAATCATCTACTATCACAAGACAATATTGCTTCTTTCCTATTCTTAGGATGTTTGTTGGGCCAAAAAGATCCATGTGAAGCAATTTGAGTGGTGTGTTAGTAGAGTTCACCAATATTAACTTATGAGACACTCTATGTTGTTTGCCTTTCAAACATGTAGTGTAGTGGTCTGTACAGAAGAATTCTTTTTGTGGTAAACCTGTTACTATGTCACCTTTTACAAGTTGATTCATTCTATTATAATTTGAGTGTCCCAAACGTCTGTGCCATAATTGGGAAACATATTCTGATGCTTTTGATAGTAAACATGTTTCAGGGGTTGATGCTGAAACAATGTTCATATCAATAATGTATGTGTTATTATGACGGGGTATTTTCAAAAGGATACAATCTTCAGGTATTTGAAAACTCATCTTTAGGATGTAGCAGTTGTTGGGGTCAAATAAGGTGGCATATCCTTTATCACAAATTTAGGATATGCTGAGAAGATTGAACTGGAGGTTGGAGCAGTAGTTGATATTTTCAAAGCTGATCAACCCATTTGATACTGTTCCTTTACTAGTTATCTTTCCACCTGACTTATCCCCTCCAAAGGCTACATTTCCTCTATGTTTGCTTTTAAAATCCCGAAGGAGGGAACAATTGCCAGTCATGTGTCGAGAACATCCGCTATCAACATACCAGATGTTGTCAGGCCTTCTTTGATGTCCGTGCAAAAGCAAAGAAATCAGTTAGATGGAGCAACCTAAGCCAAGATGGTCTTAGGTTTTCTGCCTTTTCCTATAATTCATATTTCTTCTAAAGTGGCATTGTCTTATGGTTTAGAAATTCTAGTAACACTAGATTTCCTCTGATTGTTTTTAGCTTTATCAGGAGAAGTACTTTGAGCTCTTCTCCTTTTAGTGCTAATGTCTGTTTGTTGTCTGCTTTGAGACTTATGTCTCATGTTTGATTGTTTAAAGTTGTCATAAAAAGTTCTATCATTATTTAAAACAACTTTATGATGAGAAGCTTGTCGTGGTGCTCCTCCTTTATTCTTATTAGTAAAAACTTTTTGTTTCTCAGTTGATTTTCAACTTGAGACTGTTTGTTTTGCCTCTTGTTTTTCTTATTGAAAAAGCAGTTAGCACCATTGTAGTTGTTTCTTTCATAAATTGAACAATAATTGTAAAAATGGCATGATTCAGTACTGTGATTGTTCATGTTACAAAACTTGCAATATTTACCATATTTGCATTTTCAGTGGTGTGAGTGTATTGATCACACCATCCATAATATGGTAGATTTGCATTGCCTTGATTGTTTATAGCTTTTGATTTTAAATTTGATTTTGAAGGTATTTCAAAAGTTACAGTTGTTTGTTTTTGCTGAATGGGAGCTTTGCCTTTCCCTTTGTTTGTTTGATTAGGAGAGGCAGTAAAAGATCCAGCTTTTCTTCCACCTGAGTAGTTGTCAAAACCTTTTGTCTGCTTTGTTTGTTTGATTGGTGTATCGACCACACTTGAAACTTTTGTAGTTTCAGTAATCGGTTGATCTGACTTATCATCCAATAGATCAACATCATCTTCATTAGTGGTTTGTTCATCAAACTCATTGTTTTCTCCTTGATAAAAATCTGTTGATTTAATTTGTGGAGATGTTTGGCTTTTAACAAATTTTATCAAAGGTGTTTTTGATATTAATGATGATTTTGATGATGATGATGATGATGATTATTTTGAATCATCAGTCTGGTCATGTGGGTCAAGAGACTCACCCTATTTGTTTGTCATGAAGTCAGGTAGAGGAATATAAATGTCATTATAAGGTGGGTTGACCTTATTATATCCTAAACCTATAGGGTCTTTAAATGCCCTTTGCTAAGAAAGAAGTTCTTCAAACTTCTTGTTTCTCACCTGAAACTTCTAAAGTTTCACTTCAGTTTTAGCCTGTAGTGTTTTTGACAGAGTCAATGATTCAAAGAGTTGCTCAACTTGAGCTGCAAATGTTAATTTTTCAGAAATTAATTTGTCCAAATCATTTTGTAATGAAATTATTTTTGTCCTATATTTTGTTCTTGTTTTAGACTTTCATTTAAAATTTTTGTTTCAATTACTTTCTTTGAAAGTTTGTCTGCATGTTCTCTGTATCGATTGACTTCGCAAATGCATGCTTGTGTGCAAAGGTTTTCCCTCACCTCTTTCGGGATTTCAGAGATCTTATCTTCTATATTTTCCATGAGGGCGTGATCAGGAGATTGGATCTCAGCCTCATACATGCTCCAATCACACTCACCATCTTGTTTTATAATAATGGCAGATGATTTTGAGTGTTGATTTAGGCTATACTATGTGATTTGAGGTGGAGTTGGTGCAGCAGGAATACTGATTGGAGGTGGGATTTGTCTGTTTGGATGGTAGCTGCTTGATGCTTGTGTTTGGTTGTTGTTTCTGTCAACTTTAGGCTGTTGGCATTCTCTGGAGAAATGTCCATAGAGTTGGCAGTTATAGCATCTCAACTTTGTCTTTTCAAAACCAATTTTAGTTTTCTTATCCATGCTTAACCCCCTGTTCCTTTGTATGAACTTCTTGGATCTGTATGCAATCATTGCCATTGACCATTGAAGATCTATTTCTTCAACCATATCAGGAGGCAATTCATCCAAGTCTTGTTGTATGATCTGTGATGGTGTGAGGTTAGCTCCTAGATAGGCTTCAAAGCTTGTTGAAAAGGCTGCAAAAGCTGCCTTTTCTCGTCACTTTGCAATATGATTGTTAATGCATCCATTGTTTTCTCGAATTTATGAATGTTTTGAGCCTTTGATGGGTGTTGTTTGCTGGAGTTGGAAGTGTGAGGATGTGGTTTGCTTTGGGGTGTTGCTTAATGGGAATCATGAACACCAGTCTTCTTAGACTTTTGTTTGTTGTTAGATGATTCAGGTGCAGAGAAAAATGAAGTTTCACTTGAATCCAGAAATTCTTCATCTTTATTTTCATCAGTGCAAGTCAAGAATGCATTGTGTGTTTGTTGAAGTTCCTTGAACTTGTATGATTCCACATGTCTGATTGTACTATTGTTTTTGGATCTTTCATCTAGTTCTAGTGCTTCAACTTTAGCCACTAGAGAATCTAGAGAAATGCTTCAAGATCCAATGTTGCTCTCATTAATGACACTGACTGAGTTCAGCTCTCAGGCAGTGTATGCAACATCTTTTTGTTGATCTCCACAGATTCATACTTGGGACCATAACTATCATCTCATTGACTAGTTGAACCAATCCGTGGAGCTATTATGGAATGGATTCTCCCTGAACATGGCGGAAGGTTTCGTATTGGGTCCGTAATTTTTCCTTTTTGATTTCCCATATCTCCTCACTTCCTTCACACATGGTATGAAGTACCTTCCAGAGTTCATAAGCAGTTTTGAAATTTTAAACCCGTATCAAAATTTCAAATGGCAAAGTCATTGCCAATATACTATATGCTTTCATGTCTGTTTTGACCTTCTTGAGGTCATCACTAGCTACACTTTTCAAGCTTACTGGCTTCTGTATGTTATAGTCAGGTCCAAGAGTCAATGGTATATATGGTCCCTTGGTTATGGGTGTCCATAGATCTTGGTCTTGGAAAATATTCCAGTTTCTGAACATAATTTTCCATTGTTTGAAATTTGCTTTGTTTTTGAGTCTTGGTGGTTTGAGACCACTGTTTGATCCTAAAATTTCATCAGACATGTTTGTTAATTTTCAACTTAACGGTTTAAGTCAAGTTTGTTTTGATTATTTAGCTCGGTGCAAAATTTGTTTTATCCTAAAGTCACTAGGATTTGTTTGATGTTTTTGTCACTTTTAATTGATTACCGGATAAAGGAAGTTAATTAATTTATAATTAATCAATTAATGTCCTAGGTTAAATCAATGTCAAGTCTTGGTGAAATAAGGAATATTCTGTTAATGATATCAACTTAGTCAAGATAGTCAAAACCCTGTTTAATGAATCCGGAAAGTCAAAACCCTAAAAACAAATATTTTGTTTAAAAAATTAACTTTTTCGGATCAAAAAGTGACTTTTTCAGAAAAATTCAAAAGAAGAATGTGTTTCTTCTTTGATTTTGAATGATGAACCAACACAGTCACCGGAGATTATGAAGGTTTGAATGATTAAAAACTAGGGTTTATCCTAGGGTTGTTGGCGGCAGTAACAATTTCACTAAAAGAACAATCAGTTTGTTGTTTAAAGAAGATTAATTGCCTGATTTGAGTGTAAAACAACTCAAGTATGATGTTTAAATACAATGAATGAATTCAAACTATTTAAATGAGTGTTTGTTTGATGAAAACTTGATAGAACAATACTCGTGTACTGTTTATCCGAAAACCCTTAGAAAACAATAGGGATTTAGAGAGTTTTGTGATGAACACGTTCGAAAATCATGTATGAATGACGTTTAGATCTTTAAACACACAAAATCTTCTACAAAATGTACGAAAACAGATTATTCAATCATGTTTTGAACATTTGTTGAATGTTTGAAGTAGAAGAAGGTGGTTGTGATGATTTTAAGCACGGAATTCATGTTATGAAGCTAATGAACCACGAATATCATGTTGTTGAATGAGAGGATCGAAAATCAGTGTATTATTTGAGTCAAGGCTCTGATACCACCTGATGAAATCAACAAAGGCTGATTATGAACTTTAAGAACAATAAGAGCATAATTAGGTTGATTCCCCCAAGGATCTTTTCAAATCTCTCAACAAATAAAACAACAGATTGTTATATTGTATTCAACAAACAATAATCATGGTGCGAAAACCCATGATTAATGCTATGATATTAGTGTGTGTGTGTGTGTGGTTGCTAGTGATTGAAATGCTTTGAATGATAATAAACTGCTTGATTGTATTGATTGTCCAAAAACTTACAAAGGATTAGGGTATTATGCTATTTATAGCCTATACAAAAAGCTATATACTAATACTAAAATACCCTTATGTAAAACAAAATTACGTAAATAATCCTAAGTCTATAAGTTATCTGCTGTGGATGCTAGAATGTCCGTTGTGGATGCTAAGTCGTCCACTGTGGATGTTGAATAAGCTGTCCGTTGTGTCTTGGATGCCATCCGCTGTGAACATTTGTTGTGTGATTGCTTTGTATGTTGTCCGCTATGGAGTGTTCATCCGGTGTGGATTGAACATCCGCTATGGACTGTTCATCAGCTGTGGACCGTGGTCATCCGATGTGTAAGTTGGTCATCTGCTGTTGACACTTGGAAGTTGTTCTTCATCCGCTGCATGGACTTGGTCATCCGCTGTGGGCATTTCTTCATCCGCTGCCAACACAAAATTTCTTTTATCTGCAAACCTGAAAAAGAAATTTAACCAATAATTAGTGTATGTTATGAATTTTAATGATGCTAATGTGTTAGTTAATGATTGTTTGAATGTTAGAACACATTATGTTTGATTATGGCAAGCATTATCCTTTTAATTATTATCCTATTAGTGCACTTGTTAAGTTTAACATTAGCCATGTGGTTATGCAGGCCACAGTGTAACAACCGACCTCTAGGTCATAATTCTAACCTTTAACCTCCTGCATCATTATCCATACAATTAATATTAATGTAATATCATTATTATTATTATTATTATTGTTATTGCTATTAGTGTCATTTTTGTTATTTCATGTGCCATTTTGCATGATTTAGTCAAATCTAGCCTTAGGATAGAGTAACTTCGTGTTCCGGGAAAGTCAATTAATCACCCTTACAAAAATTAAATCTTAATTGAAACAATTAAAATATGTGTATATACACATAATTCACGGTTGAAATATACATATACATACTTAATACTTAATCAACTAACTAGAAATTACCCACTTAAAATACTACACAACAAAACAATACCACATAATAACAATTTACATTTAAAATTTAAAACAATTACACCTCCACAAGACTCCAATTTCGGATGCCCCCTTGACCACCAATCCCCTCCCATATTCTCCATTACACACCACCACAACCCTCCTCCACTCTTCTTTCATGCAATCTCATTCAAACCCACACATACTCCTCTCACTCTCTTCTCTCCCTCTCAGATTCTCCAGCAGAAAAACACACGCAACACACCACAATCCCTCTCCATTTCAGCCTCCTAATCGAAGTATAACCATAAACAACCATCGGCCAAGTCCAAGCAAGCAAGAAAGTGGCATTTTGAGAGCTTTTGATACACGGTTCTTGCAAGCTCGGCTTCTCCAGCCCTTGTTTGAAGATTTCCAGACCATTTTGTCTCTCTACACTCTCCAAATCGTGAACCATACAAAGAAAGTCCACTGCTATCATCTCGTTCTTGAGGAGCTTTTAACTTCACTAGAGGGTGCTTGACTTGAAACCTTCCCGGTACACGAAGAACCCGTTGCTTGAAACCCTAAGGTGAGTTCTAGTGTCCCCCTTTTTACTACTGTTTTTGGGATGAAGCATGCTCTGTTTAAACTGAATTAAATCTATGCTATATGATGATGCTATATGTTGTGGAAGTGTTAGAACTTGCGTTTACTTTTATCACGATCATTAATTATTGTGTGAACCGCTTGTTTTATATGGGTAGATCTACTTGGGGAATCCCCCACACATAGTGCCTTCCTTGGTGAACGGGAAGGGTACCACACTGAGATCCTGCGGGGTCGTTTGTGGCATGTAACAGGTTTTATAAGATACTATGGTGAACCATCCGGTAGGTATGGTGCACTAATTTAAGGCTCAGTTTTCCAATGGGATTTAACCGTAAACACAATTTTTGAAGAGGCTAGCCGGGGCTGAGTGCAGGGTTGATTGTGATCCCTACAACAATGATACTAAGATTTTTCTTTTAAAATCAAATGTTAGATCCTGATGAATCCTCTTGTTTTTAAACTTAAAGCATTTGAATTCACCAACTTTTTAGTTGACACAAATTTCTTTTGAGCATGTTTCAGGTAATCCTTAAAGGGAGTCTAGCTGTGTAGAAGACTTAACCTAGCACCGTGATCCATGGCATTAGTTTGGTTGGCTTTGAAATAATTGGAACAATTTAAACTTGATGTATTTTGAACAATTTGTACTGAACACCTATGTTTTATGTTTTGGGCTTGACCATTCTATGTAGCCCGGTTTTAATGTAAACTGTAATGCCATGTGGTGTTCTCTCCTTTTGTGCTCTTTTGATGGTTAGTTTCAGCTGCCATGTTTGTTTTGTTTGCCAGTCTGTGACGTTCCACCCCACTTTAGGCCCGGGGTGTGAAAGATTGGTATCAGAGCCAAAGGTTGTAGAGAAGTCGGGAATTACATAGTAGACCCTAGGCTACAACCCTGATACCTTAGGACCGTCCTCATGGGAAAGTGTTGGGATGATCGGGTTGGGTAAATTGATGATTACACTTGATCAACGTAATCATGAACTTACCGGACGCGTAAATTCCAGAATGGACCGTTTGGCAATGATTAGACTTTTGTTTGAATGTTATAATTCTTAAAATTTACTTTGAGTGGTCTAAGGGTTTTCTTAAAATGAAACTACTTTATTGTTATTATTTGAAGAGACTAATGATTTATGATACTATTGATTACTGATACCTCGGGTTATTGATACAGCTGGGATATCTGATACTATTGCCATCACTACTACAATAAGTACTATTATTATTGCAATCATGAGCTAGGAGAAACCAAATTACTCATGATATTTCTTACAGGACATTGAGGCTATGGCTGACAAAGGGAAGGCACCTGCGTACCCAACTGACGGTACTGCACCAGCTGGGAGCCCTAAGATGGCGACGCCACGGACAGAGTATGAAGAATACTTGAGGAGATGCGGACACCCGGGCTGGATATTCGTTACGTCTGATGACACCGAGCATCGGAGGACTCTTCCTCGACATCTCCCTCCAGGAGCCGAACGCGCTCCCAATCACCGCATGTCGCATCTCCTGCACACTCACCTATCCCGCCTATCGGGAATAGGGGTGCACGTGTTATCACCCGCCCACGCAAGAGTACTAGGCCATGACCCTCAGTCTCCTTTAGGATTCAACCTCCTCCTCCACCATCTGTTAGGACATCGACACCTGCACCACCGATGTTTGACCCGCTCCGACACCACCCACATGATGAGCACTGGATGCCACCGAGGCATAGCGTGTATGATGGCCCCAGTGTGCTGGTTGGTGACTGGTACTCCCAGTCTAGCAGCCGGGCAAGCGACGTAGGTCCCTCTGATGCTGCATTGGATGAGATTCTGAAGACCGTCCGTCATCACGAGCTGACACTCCAGTATGCCACTCGGACCTCCCAGCCCGCCCAGTTTCAGGCCATGATGGCTTTGCATGGGGTCCAGTGGCTGGAGGAAGAACAAAGGAAGAAGAACTCAGGGTGGCTAGGGTGGCTGAAGAAGAAATGGATGTGAGAGCATGGAGAAGATGTGGGATTGTCTGTCTCTTAGACAGTTGAAGGAAACAATTTTATTATTATCAGATGCTATTATTATTATGTATTATGGGGGTGATGGCACCTTCCAGTTTGTAAGAGTATAACTCTGATGCAATCCTATTTTGCTGATACTATTAACCCAATCTATCTATGAAACTACTTCTAATGGTGCTGATTCTGCAGGGTAATTTGTATTGAATTGCAATGTGATATGACATGTGTAGGAATTTTGTCTTGCGTTCTTTTTGGGTTGAACTGTCCTAAATTAATTTAATGGAACATATTAGAGGTATTTAGTGGTGAGTATATTACACTCCCTCCTGTTAGAACGTGGTATATTAGGATAAGTGATGCATGGGCAGTTTGAAACCAAAAATTTATGAGATGCTAAACGAATTTATCTGTGATGCTACCAGAATGCCGACTAGACAAGGAACCCATATTGGAAGACCAGGAGCTACGAGTGGTCGTCATGGGGAAGCTAGACCAACCGGCAACCAACCCCTTACTCTACTATGAACTCCCCATGGAGAGAATGTCAATCCGGGGAATGATGAGAGAATTGCCAACCTCGTAGCACAACAAATTGCTAACACCATCCCGACCATCATCGCTCAAATCAATGCGGACTGGAACAACCCCAGTAGTAATGATGGATTCGGGAACAATGAGGGCAACAATGAGGAAGCTGAAGCACTAAGGAATGGATGCTCCTACAAAACTTTCATGGCATGCAAGCCGAAGGATTTCTATGGTACCGAGGGTGCGATTGAGACGTACCGATGGATTGATGAAATTGAAGCCGTCCTAGATATCAGTGAATGTAAGATGGAACACATGGTGAGGTATGCTTCCCAGTCACTCAAGGGATCAGCACTGGAATAGTGGAAGACTGTTACTCAGCCCAGGGGAAGAAATGCTACTAACCAAATAAGTTGGACCGAATTCAGGGAATTGATAACCAACAAATACTGCCCCATCAATCAACTGGAGAAACTGGAGACTGAATTTCTGAACCTTGAAATGAAATGCCCAAACTACATCGAGTACATCAACCGCTTCTTAGCCCTGGCTCGACTGGTGCCACACCTGGTGACACCGGAATCCAAGGGCGTAGCCCGTTTCATCTAGGGACTACATCCCAGAGTCAGGGGTAGGGTTCGATCCTCCAGGCCCTCAACCCTGCAAGCTGCGGTTGACTTCACCAGTAGTTTGACCGATGATCTAGTCAGGGCTGAGTGGACTGAACAAGACAGGATAGAGGAAAGGAGGAAGTCGATGGGTGAGAAGAGAAAATGGTTTGATGGGAAGAAAGCAATTAGTAGCAGTAGTGGGTCAAGCAAGAATGGTTTTGAAGGTATGAGGCGCAAAGACCAGGGTGGAAGGACTCGAAAGCTATACTCGGGAACAAGCCCATTCTGCAACAAGTGTAAACTGCATCATCAAGGGGAGTGCAACCAGATGCCCTGCTTCCGATGCAAACAACCATGTCATCTGATTAAGGATTGTACGTATGTGCCAGGTAAACAATGCTATGAGTGTGGAGATCCAGGGCACATGAGGAATAAGTGTCCTAAGCTGGGGAGAGATAAGGACGCCAGACCCAATAAGCCCAAGGGACGAGCATTCATGATGGATCCAGCCAGTGCTCGTAAGGAACCTGATGTGGTCAATGGTACGTTCCTTATAAATAATCATCCTGCTACAGTTCTATTTGATACTGGAGCAACTGCTAGTTTTTTCTCTAGCACTTTTAGGCCTTTGATTGACTTGAGTGCATGTGTCCTGACTGATACGTTTATCGTAGAATTAGCTGACGGTAACATATTAGAAACTAATGAAGTCATCAAGGATTACTTAATGAACCTAAAAGATAGTTCATTTAAGATAAACATGATGCCTATTAAGCTAGGAGGATTTGATGTGGTTGTTGGTATGGATTGGCTGGCTAAGTATAGAGTCAAAATTGTGAGTGATGAGCGCCTACTTAAGATACCATTGAACGACGGGAAGGTGTTAGTTGTTCATGGTGAAAGAAGTAACACGCTATATCCTATGATATCCTATTTGAAGGCAACCAGGAGTCTCATGAAGGGATGCCCAGCTTTCATAGTTTATGTAATGAAAGCCAAAGAGGAAAAGAAGATTGAGGATATACTAGTGGTTTTGGAATATCCAAAAGTATTTCCCGAAGACCTACCGAGACTCCCTCCGACTCGTCAGGTTGAGTTCCAAATAGATCTATTGCCTGGTGCTGCACCAGTAGCCAAGGGACCGTACCGACTTGCCCCTCCCGAGATGAAAGAACTAATGCTACAAATCCAAGAGCTACTCGACAAGGGGTTTATACGACCGAGTGTGTCTCCAGGGGGTGCCCCGGTGCTATTCGTGAAAAAGAAGGATAGAACCCTACGTATGTGTATTGATTACCAGGAACTAAACAAGCTGACAATAAAGAATTGTTACCCTCTTCCGAGAATCGATGACCTATTCGATCAATTGCAGGGGGCAAGCTATTTCTCCAAAATACACTTAAGGTCAGGGTACCATCAACTAAAGATAAGAGAGGAAGACATACCCAAAACAGCCTTTAGAACTAGATATGGACATTATGAGTACATGGTCATGCCCTTTGGACTGACTAATGCACCAGCGGCATTTATGGATCTCATGAACCGAGTGTTCCACCCATATCTAGACAAATTTGTGATTGTATTTATCGACGACATCCTGATCTACTCCCATGGAAAGGAAGAGCACGAGAAGCACCTTAGGCTGATTCTCGAGTTGCTCAAGAATGAACAACTATATGCCAAGTTCTCCAAATGTGAATTTTGGATGCGAGAGATCCAATTTCTAGGGCATGTCATAAATAAAGACGGAATTCAAGTGGATCCTTCATAGATAGAGGCTATTAAGAACTGGAAAATTCCGGAAACTCCTACCGAGATAAGACAGTTCCTTGGATTGGCCGGATACTATAGAAGGTTTATCAAGGACTTCTCGCATATTGTACAACCGTTAACTGCCTTGATCAAGAAGAATATAGCTTTTGAGTGGGAACAAGAGCAGAATGAAGCATTTGAAACACTCAAGGAAAAACTATGTAGTGCACCTATCCTCGCCCTCCCAGAAGGAGTTGAAGATTTCAAGGTCTATGTGACGCCTCGCGTCAGGGACTGGGATGCGTGCTAATGCAGCGCAACAAGGTAATTGCTTATGCTTCCAGACTGCTAAATGATCATGAGAAGAACTATACAACGCTTGATCTAGAATTGGGTGCCGTGGTGTTTGCACTCAAAATGTGGAGGCATTATCTCTATGGTACAAAGTGCATTATTTACACTGACCATAGAAGTTTGCAACACATTCTTGATCAGAAGATGCAAAACATGTGTCAGAGAAGATGGGTTGAGCTATTAAATGATTACGAATGTGAAATCCGCTACCATCCCGGCAAGGCCAATGTATTGGCGGATGCATTGAGCATGAAAGAAAGAGAAGAACCCCTTCGTGTCCGTGCCTTAAGGATGAGTGTGTATACTGACCTTATTACGAGATTAAAAGAAGCTCAAGGTGAAGCGCTAAAGGAAGATAAATTAGCAGAGGAGTTGTTAATAGGAATGGAGAAGCGGTTAGAGTTAAGCAACAATGGTATCTATAAATATGAAGGAAGAACATGGGTACCGAAGTACGGGGGAATTAGAGAGGTGATCCTAGATGAAGCCCACAAATTTAGGTACTCGGTTCACCCCGGAAGTGACAAAATATACCAAGATCTAAAGGCACTTTTCTGGTGGCCTGGAATCAAGAAATCAATCGCCGTATATGTTGGGAAATGTTTAACGTGCGCCATGGTGAAGGCTGAAAATAAAAAACCGCCAGGGACGTTACAACAGCCTGAAATCCCAGAATGGAAATGGGATAACGTCATGATGGATTTTGTTACAAAACTACCCAGAACATTCAGAGGTCATGATGCTATCTGGGTAATAGTTGATCGGTTAACTAAATCGGCTCACTTCTTGCCGATTCGAGAGGACAACGACCTGACAAAGCTGGCCCAACTGTACATCAATGAAATAGTGACCAGGCATGGGGTGCCACTATCAATCATCTCCGACCATGATAGTCGTTTCACTTCTTGTTTCTGGAATTCACTCCAGCGGGCTTTAGGAACCCGTCTGGATTTAAGCGCTGCTTACCACCCACAAACTGACGGTCAGAGTGAAAGAACCATCCAAACCTTGGAAGATATGCTAAGGGCTTGCGTGATTGACTTTGGAGGGAACTGGGATAACCATCTTCCTCTAGCAGAGTTCTCTTACAACAATAGTTACCACGCAAGTATAAAAGCAGCTCCATATGAGGCCCTATATGGTAGGAAATGCCGATCACCGTTGAGTTGGAATGAGATCGGAGATTGCCAAGTAATAGGACCTGACATCGTGATGGAGACCACCGACAAAATCTTTAAAATTAAGGAGCATTTAAGAGCAGCCAGAGACCGTCAGAAGAAATATGTTGACACAAGGTGAAAACCTTTAGAGTTTCAAGTGGGCGACAGGGTAATGCTAAAAGTAGCACCATGGAAGGGGACTGTGAGGTTTGGAAGAAAAGGAAAGCTAAGCCTGAGATATATAGGACCATTTGAGATACTAGCAAGAATTGGCCCCGTGGCGTATCAATTAAAGCTACCGCAAGAGCTAAGTCACATACACGACACCTTCCATGTGTCAAATTTAAAGAAGTGCATGGTAGACAAAGCTATGGAGTTACCCTTGAAGGAAGGAAGGATTAATGACAAGTTGAACTTCATGGAAGAGCCTGTAGAGATTACTAACCGGCTGGTCAAGAAACTCAGGCGAAGTCGCATACCCAAGGTCAAGGTAAGATGGAATTCTAGGCGAGGACCTGAATTCACCTGGGAGTGGGAAGATGAGATGAGAACGAATTATCCACACCTCTTCAGATCCATTCGTTCCGGAGCTTACCGAAGCTAAAAAAATTTCAGGACGAAATTTCCCAAACGGTGGGAGAATGTAAAAACCGACCTCTAGGTCATAATTCTAACCTTTAACCTCTTGCATCATTATCCATACAATTAATATTAATGTAATATCATTATTATTATTATTATTAGTGACAAGTTGAACTTCATGGAAGAGCCTGTAGAGATTACTAACCGGCTGGTCAAGAAACTCAGGTGAAGTCGCATACCCAAGGTCAAGGTAAAATGGAATTCTAGGCGAGGACCTGAATTCACCTGGGAGTGGGAAGATGAGATGAGAAAGAATTATCCACACCTCTTCAGATCCACTCGTTTCGGAGCTTACCGAAGCTAAAAAAATTTCAGGACGAAATATCCCAAACGGTGGGAGAATGTAAAAACCGACCTCTAGGTCATAATTCTAACCTTTAACCTCCTGAATCATTATCCATAAAATTAATATTAATGTAATATCATTATTATTATTATTTTTAGTGTTATTATTGTTATTGCTATTAGTGTCATTTTTGTTATTTCATGTGCCATTTTGCATGATTTAGTCAAATCTAACCTTAGCATAGAGTAACTTCGTGTTTCGGGAAAGTCAATTAGTCACCCTTGCAAAAATTAAATCTTAATTGAAACAATTAAAATGTTTGTATATACACATAAATTCACGGTTGAAATATACATATACATACTTAATACTTAATCAACTAACTAGAAATTACCCACTCAAAATAGTACACAACAAAACAATACCACATAATAACAATTTACATTTAAAATTTAAAACAATTACACCTCCACAAGACTCCAATTTCGGCCGCCCCCTTGACCACCAATCCCCTCCCATATTCTCCACTACACACCACCACAACCCCCCTCCACTCTTCTTTCATGCAATCTCATTCAAACCCACACACACTCCTCTCACTCTCTTCTCTCCCTCTCGGATTCTCCAGCAGAAAAACACACACAACACACCACAATCCCTCTCCATTTCAGCCTCCTAATCAAAGTACAACCACAAACAACCATCGACCAAGTCCAAGAAAGCAAAAAAGTGGCATTTTGAGAGCTTTTGATACACGGTTCTTGCAAGCTCGACTTCTCCAGCCCTTGTTCGAAGATATCCAGACCATTTTGTCTCTCTACACTCTCCAAATCGTGAACCATACAAAGAAAGTCCATTGCTGTCATCTTGTTCTTGAGGAGCTTTTAACTTCACTAGAGGGTGCTTGATTTGAAACCTTCCCGGTACACGAAGAACCCGTTGCTTGAAACTAGTTTCCCCCTTTTTACTACTGTTTTTGGAATGAAGCATGCTCTGTTTAGACTGAATTAAATCTATGCTATATGATGATGCTATATGTTGTGGAAGTGTTAGAACCTGCGTTTACTTTTATCACGATCATTAATTCTTGTGTGAACCGCTTGTTTTATATGGGTAGATCTACTTGGGGAATCCCCTACACATAGTGCCTTCCTTGGTGAACGGGAAGGGTACCACATTGAGATCCTGCGGGGTCTTTTGTGGCATGTAACAGGTTTTATAAGATACTATGGTGAGCATCCGATAGGTATGGTGCACTAGTTTGAGGCTCAGTTTCCCAATGGGAATTAACCGGTAAACACAATTTTTGAAGAGGCTAGCCGGGGCTGAGTGCAGGATTGATTGTGATCCCCATAACAACGATACTAAGATTTTTCTTTTAGAATCAAATGTTGGATCCTAATGAATCCTCTTGTTTTTAAACTTAAAGCATTTGAATTCACCAACTTTTTAGTTGACACAAATTTCTTTTGAGCATGTTTCAGGTAATTCTTGAAGGGAGTCTAGCTGTGTAGAAGACTTGACCTAGCACCTTGACCCATGGCATTAGTTTGGTTGGCTTTGAAACAATTGGAACAATTTAAACTTGATGTATTTTGAACAATTTGTACTGAACACCTACGTTTTATGTTTTGGGCTTGACCATTCTGTGTAGCCCCGTTTTAATGTAAATTGTAATGCCATGTGGTGTTCTCTCCTTTTGTGCTCTTTTGATGGTTAGTTTCTGCTGCCATGTTTGTTTTGTTTGCCAATCTCTGACATTCCACCCCACTTTGGGCCCAGGGTGTGACACACAGATTATGCATTCAATGTTAATTTTTATAGGGAAGGTTGATGGTTGCTTTTGGAGCTTCTTTTCTTCATTATCATCCTTCCCCTTAAATTTTTGATCCTTATTTAGAACAGAAATGTTGGTACTACATTCCTTTCCTGAATCAGGATTTCCAACCACTTGAAATCCCGTTGATATGAATACACCCCTTTGCTTTGGGTCTATCTTTAACTTTGACTCAGCCACTTTCTTGGCAGTCTTTCTTGCTGCCTTGATTTTGTTTCTTCTAGGTTTGGTAGTTAAGGGTTGATCATCAGTTGCGGGGATGAGGTTTTCTACCTTATCCTTCCTTGTGGTGGTTTCCATTAATGCATCATTCTTCTGCTCTTTGAGTAATGGGTCAGCAGTTGGAACCTCTTGCTCCTCTACACCACATTTAGGTTGTCTAATAGACACAAAGGAGTGTGGTGGAGCAATTTCATCGGTTCCTTACCCACTTTTGTTTTGATAACACACCTTTGAGTGGGAGGATGATGCAATGATGGTGTTAAAGTTATGCTTTTCAATGGCATACTTCTTAGCTTTAGCCTCAGCTATCACTTGCTGGGCTTGAGCCTTAGTGAACTTGGAGATTAAATCTTTTATTTGAACCTTGTAATTTGAATGTTCATGTTTTAAAGAGGACACAATTTTCTCTAACTCTTCTATTTTGAGTTTGTAGTCAGATTATGCTCTCTTAAAATCAGATTTTAGTATATTTAAAGACTCCATATCAGATTTAATTTCCATGTTGTAGTCATGATACAATTTGACCTTAGTAATACAGGCTAGAGTATATAGATGTTCATAGATATACCTTAGTGTCTTCAGTTCCAGCCATGAGAGCTTGAGTAGGAGCGACATATTGCACTATTAAGCTCCAATCAACTTCTTGAGCAACAGCTGTAGTTTGTTGTTCAGTGGATTTAGTTGTAGCTTTAGGGGTAGCAGGATGTTGGGAGGCTTGAGTTGCTTTAAGATTAGATCTAGGAGCTTTGCATTCCCTTCCAAAGTGACCAAGCTGGTTGCAGTTGTAGCACTGGGCCTTTGTCTTGTCAAACCCAAATTTATTATTGGTTGGGTTCTAAGGGAACTGCCTTCCAGTTCTTTTGAAGAACTTCTTTGCTTTGTAGGTCAGGAGAACCATCTGTTGGACAATGTCCATGTATTCTACATCATTTGGGCTGAAACACTCCAGATCATCAAATTAGAATTGAAAATCTCCAGAGTGCTCACTCCCTGAAACAAAGCCACAGCTATCCTGGAAAGGATTTTGATGAGCCTGTTAAGACCTGGGTGTCTTAGGGAATGTGATGTATGACCTAGAAGAAGAGGATGACTGTTGGGGGTAGTTCAGGTACAGTTGGGGCTGGGGAGTTCTTGAACCTTTAGCAACATATAGAGCATTATTGACTGAAGGATTGGTGATACTGTTCATCTGATGGCCTTTCTGAGATTCCATCTCCATACGGTATCCATCAAGGATTCCATATAGTTCAGTCATGGTGAGAGTCTTGAGATTCTCAGTTCTCTTGATTGAGACACAATAGAAAGTCCACTCATGAGGCAGTGCACTCATGAATTTTCTTACGATGTCTCTCTTCTCAAGAATCACTCCCATGGACTGAAGAGAGTTGATCAAGTCCATGTATCCGAAGTATTGTTGGCTCAAGGTCTCACCAACAATATATGTGAAGTTCTCAAACTTTTGCTTCAGAACATCTTTCTTTGACTCCCTAGATTCAACAGAACCAGCGTGTATTAGCTTCAAAGCCTCAAAGAATTCTTTGGCAAACTCGCAGTGCTTAAAGCCTACAATTATAGAGTTTGGTATAGCAGTAAGCAGAACAATTATGGCTTTGCAGTCAATGTCCATTCTCTTATAGTCTTCATCTAAGTAGTCTTCAATGGCCTTCTCAATCATGGCACCATTTCCTGCTGGAGATTCCACTTTTTGCTTGTATGGACCATGGGTAACAGACTTCCACTTTCGGCAATCCTAGTACTTGATGAACCCTTCAATACGGATGCACCAAGTCTCAAAATCATCAGGAGTGATGGTAGGAGCCTTGGTCATAGTTCTCATCTTAGACTCAGAGGACTTCTGGTTAAAGTCATTTGAGTGAAGTGAGTGAGTATGAAGAAACAAGGGTAATTTAGGATGGTAAGATCTCACAATCAAGAGCCTAAAAATCTCTGATATCAATTGCAGGATCGGTGTTTGTCTCACAACATAAGATAATCACACAAACTCACTTAATGTCACTCGGGTTGATGAAGCAGAATCTTAGCCAAGTTCACAAGTAATAGAATAAGTTCAAACAGAAAACACAAAAGCACACGAGTGGTTTTCAAGATACTTGTATATATTACTTCTCAACTTTGTTTTATAAGACTCTTACAAGCATGGTTACTAAGTTACGTGGAGAAACTATATATACTACTATCTATAGCCGGTTATACTTGGAAAATTAGTTGGAATTTACAACTAGACAAATACTACATTGTTTAGAAGCAAGATATCTAAGATAAAATAATAATATCTTAGGTTAGATAGTCATGACATGTCCATGACTTACCTTTTGTCACTAACTAAAAATGGCAACTGTACTAAATTGATAATGGTTGAACCATGGATAAAGTAAGGTCAACTACATGGGTGTAAGTTCTCAGAAGACTAAGTTCTTCCTTTGGAAGTTCTTCATACTTGAGCTTCGAAAGATCTTTGACTTAGCTTTGGAAGAGCAGCTTGTTCCTTCGGAAGATTATTTGTTTAGCACATCAAAATATATCCAAGTGTGGTTTTGGTTGCACCAGCCTCATTAGATCCAACACCCCTAACCCTATGCCATTAGAAGAAGAACTAAGCCTACAGCTTGTTCCTGCAGTCACTTTGACTTATGAGCAAAAGGAACTTGTCATGAAGCTATGTGAAGAGCTTAGAGATAAGAAAGCTTCTAAAAAAAGGAAGAAGTTGAAAGACTTCAAAAAGAAAAAAAGAAAAGGAAGTTGAAGCCTCAGTACCCTCTTTTTCTTGTCCCTATTTGTATACATATTCCAGGAAGAGAAAGTCTTGTTGGAGAAGGCCAAATGCAAAATGTATGTGGTAGAAGAGGAACCGGCTTCCAAGAAAAGATGATCCAAGAAGCCTAGCTGCTATTGCTCAATTCCTTGATGAGCTTGAGAAGGCTGAGGAACAGTTGAAGAAGAAAATTGAAGTAATTGACTTGGAAGAAGGAGAAATTGAAAGAGGATATGATGAAATTATATTTGATGACCCTTTGTTCAGGGACAGTCCTGTAAAGGTTGAGTCATCTGTTGAGGAGTTGGTGGAAAAGACTCAAACTGATGACTTGATGGTCAAAGCTATGTACCTAATTAATCACGATTATGATGCTGATAATGTATTTGGAATGACCTATGATGGATCGGTAGAGGAAGTCAATAAGATGTAAAAACTTCTAGACCTTACCTTTGTGACTGAGTATGAGAAGAAAAGAATTGAGAAAGAGACAGAGATGATAAAACATGATTTGACAGTCAGATCCCCAATCTCATTCATTTCAAGACAGACCCAACACACTCCAGTGCCTCAATTCCAATATCTCTCCGTTCAAGGCTTCACTAGAAGAAAATTGAGAAACATGAAGACTAATTCCCTCCGAGCTGCAATCCTCAAGATTATCAAAGAAAAGAAAGAAAGATTAAAGACAATAGAATAGGAGGTTGTAGGGAGGAAGCCCAGAACTAGAATTTCAGCTCATGACATCTAATTCACAACCAAAAATCCTAAGTGGTTTATTGAACCCTCTCAAGTGGAGTTACATGAAGGGTTGACCACTTTAGAGATGATTAGGGGTGTGTCTGCTCTAGAAGGCAAAGTAGATGTATAGATCATTGCCTGGAAGTATGACAGTGATTGGAATATGTTCATGGTGAAACGAATCTCAGGGCTAGTTCAGTTCTTCACTGAATACACGGCATTAGTGAACTCCCTGTAGATACATGATTTGAAAGAATTAGCTGAGCTGGAATTGATTAATCATAATGCAATGTACAGAGGATATGAGTTTGAAGAAATTCTAAAGATGTTTATGAAAACAAAGAACTTCAATGCTCTGAAGGAAATATGCATCAGAAAAGACAAATCATTCAACAATCCGCTAGAAAAGAAGAAGAAAAAGAAAGAGACTGAAGAGTTGGTATTTCCTGAGTTGAATGTAAAACCAACTGAGTCATTAAAAAGGAAGGTAGTTGCTGGAACCCATAATTCCAAACCAATCCCAAATGTATTCTAAGATGAGAAAACTTATGAGCTGGTAATAGGAAGAAAATAGGGAGGAAAAAAAGGACCCGAGATAAGGCTATTTAGTGGATATGAGGTGAGATTGCTTGATGAATCCTATCCACTAGATGTTCACAAGACATTTCAGAGAAAGTTTTTATCTGAGAAGGCCAAAGGCAAACTACTAATGGTAGAAGATGAACCAACTCATAAAAGATAAAAGGATTATCCAAGAAGCCATGCTGCTATTACTCAGTTTCTAGAGGAGCATGAGAAGGCTGAGAAACAATTGAAAAATGAACTTAAGGTGATTTTCCTAGAAGAAGGAGAGATAGAGGGAGGATATGATGAAAGCATCCTTAATGACAGTTTGATCAGGGACAGTCCTACAAAGGTAAAGTCATCTGTTGAAGAGATGGTTGAGAAGGCATACCAATCTGATGGTTAAAGCCATGTTCTTAATTAATCACGGTTATGATGCTGATGAAGTGTTTGGAATGACCTATGAGGGAATGGTAGAGGAAGTGAACAAAATGCACAAACTTCTAGATCCTACCTTTGTGACTGAGTATGAAAAGAAGAGAAATAAGAAAGAAACAAATCTAAAAAAGCATGATGAAACAGTCAGATCCCCAATCCATTTCACTCCAACACAACCTCAAAAGACCCCAATGCCTCAATCCTAGTATCCTGATCCCTACAGCATGACAGATAGGGAAATAAAGGACTATCTATCTGATCAAGGATTCACCAAAAGAAAGCTGGGTAACATGAAGACAAATTCCCTTCGGGGTGCAATCCTCAAAATAGTCAAGGAAAAGAAAGAAAAACTGAAGACTATAGAAGAAGAGGTTGTAGGGAGGAAGCCGAGAACAAGAATTTTAGCTCAAGATATTAAATTCACTTCCAAAGATCATGATGTCTTGGTACCCATGCTTCACAAAAATCTTGAATGGTTTATTAAACCCTCTCAATTGGAGTTAAGTGAAGGGTTAACCACTTCAAAAATGATTAGGGGTGTATCTGCTCCAGAAGACAAGGTGGATGTGAAGATAATTTCCTGGAAGTATGACAGTGATTGGAATATGTTCATGGTGAAAAGGATCTTAGTGCTAGTTCAATTCTTCATTGAGTATACTGCTCTAGTGAACTCCCTACCTACATGATCTGAAAGAATTAGCTAAACTGGAAATAATCAATCATAATGCTATGTACAGAGGATATGAGTTTAAAGATATATTGAAGATGTTTAAGAAAACATACAACTTAAAGTCTCTGAAGGCAATATTCATAAGAAAAGATAAATCTTTCATAAATCCTCTGGAAAAGAAGAAGAAGAATGGAACTAAAGAGTTGGTATTTCCAGAATTGAATGTAAAACCAACTGAATCTCAAAAAAGAAAGATGGTTGCTAGAACCCACAAGTCCAAACCAATCTCCAATGTATTCTATGATGAGAAGATATATGAGTTGGTAATTGAAAGAAAATAGGTAGGAAAAGAAGGTTTTGAGATCAGGCTATTTAGTGGATACGAGGTAAGACTGCTAGATGAATCCTATATCCATTATATGTTCACAAGACACTTCAGAGAAATAGATAACTAGCTAGAAGAAGCTGATATGTATTTCTTTTTGAAATGCATCAAGATACTGAAGATAGCCTATGATAGAATCAACAGAAAGAAAGAACAAACAAAAAGAAAAAGGGTTCCTCTTCAGCTAAGAAACATTGTTAAGCTGGAAGTAGATGCTGATGGTTCATTGCTGATTCATAAAGATGGGTTGTCCACTGTATTTATGTGGGAACCCATATCTCTAAACAGATGCCTATTAAGGCAATTCACTCCATAAGTCAAATGAAGATCCATGTTCTTAGCAGAGACAAAATGAATGATGCCAAAGACTTCTCTAATATGTTCAAAGCTATACTGGATCCTTCATTAGCTGAACCATAATAGTCTTCTAAGCCTGAACTAGAACCAGCTCCATCAACACTCCATGTTCCTGAGAAGCAAGCACCTGTAATAGAAGAACATCCAGAATCTCCACAACCTTCACCACCCTCAAACCCTTGAAGTACATAGGCTGTATAATCCTAAGGGGGAGTATTGTTAGACCTTGAAAGGATCATACATGCCAATTCAAGAGGTGGTTGAAGGTTGTTCTGGTTGGTATAATCTGTAAAAGACCAAGATGTAATGCGAGTGAAGAAAATATAAGAAAAAGACCAAGTGTTGGCTATCCGTATTAGTCAAGGCGGATGAGCAAGAACAAATACTACCAAGTATTTGTTCATCCGCATTTACTAATGTGGATAAGCATAACCAAATGAGGCTAAGTATTTGGTCATCCGCATTAGTCAATGCTGATGACATGCTTAATGCGGAAGCACAACTGAAGAAATGCTGATAAAGATCAACACATCTGCATTAACCTATGCGGATGTTCATTACAAATGCAGATAATTATTTTGTACTTAGACTATTATTCTGATGTATACTTGTTAGGATAGTTTAGTCATTTTGTACAGACATTGTATCTGCGTATAAATAGAATAGTATACACTAAATGTAAAGTGACGACAGTAGATTGTGCGCTTCTATTTTGTGCTGCAACCCCTAGCACACTTTGTATTTTGTTTACCAATATCAATATACAAAGCATTTATTAGTATTTTTAGCATTAAATGTTCTTTGATTCTGTATTTCCGCTACATAATCATTGACTCAATCATCATATTCAATCCTAGTTGAGTCACATCAACTCAGATTCACATCTAGGACCCGGTCAATTGGTATCAGAGCCTTGGCTCTTGAATTCGTCTCAAAATTTGCACAGATCTTGAACGAAAATCGATTGAACTATTGATTGAGTTGTTTATTAGCATGTTTCAGACTTCTAATAAACATTCTTACTAAAAATACTTGGGGCTTCATCAACCGTCAATGTTCTTCAGATCAACAAACTCAAGAACACTGTTCGATTGTTGATTCTCATCAAAATTAGACAAAAACCACTCATAATCACTAAACGTTGACCAAAAATCAATCTAAAATCAACTTTACTGCTGCTGCTATCATTGAATCTTGACAAGAAACTCTTCGACTTTGGACTGTTTGACCTTCTGGATGTTAAAATCAACTTAATCAATATTCAAACCACCTGTGACATCCGGTAATTTTCTGTTACCAAACTATGTCGTGAGCACCCACTAGTTGTCGTTGAACGTTGGTGACTTAATAATAATTAACAATGGTTATCTGATAATAACTTGACTAATAATGTTGATTATTAATTTGTAGTTATGTGATTTATGAATTTTGAATATTATTTGCAAATATTACCTTGTAACATGTCAACGTGTTATATTTATTTCATGTGTTTTGTTAGTGAAAAAATATACATGATTGTTATTGTTGGTTAATAATACTTGTATTTTATAGTTAAAGATTGATAAAAATGTTAAAGGATTAAGTTTTTATAAAATGTGATTAAGGAGAGATTAATTTGTAAAAACTACAAATCTTAAATTTGGTAAAAACCCAACCCTTGCCCCTCCCCTCTTTGCGGCCGTAACCCTTCCCCATACCCCCTCTCCCTTGCGATTTGATCAAGAACAACAAGCAACCTTCGATTTGATTGTGATTCAAGTGTTACAAGTTGTTTGCAAGTGTTAATCATCATCTTTACACACATAAAGGTTAGATTTTTATTGATTTTTCATGGTTTTTGATCATTGATGAACCCTAGGCCGAAAATTGAGATGAATGTTGAAATTGATGTTGGTTTGATGATGTTATGATGTTAGTTATGTTGTGTGAATGTTAATCTATGTAGATTATGCAAGAAATCCATGATTTTGTTACCTGGTTCATACATTGCCAAAAGTGGAAACTTTTCTTCATGAGAATTTATGTTTTGATGAATTGCTGATGTTAAATGGATGATTATGAATGCTAGGAACTACATTAGGTATAATATTGATGAATATGTGATTGAAATTGAGTGGTTGTTCATACCTTACTATTAATAGTAACTTTTATGCATGAGATTGATGAATTATGATGAATTGATGATGTTTATCATGTTTAGATGATTGTTATGAACTTGATTAGGTGTAAAGTTGATTAATTTTTGAATGAATTGGATGTTAGATTGGTTTTGGGTGTTACTTTCCCTAAAGGGAAACTTTATTTATATAGATCATTGGATATTGTTAATTGAGCATGTTTATGATGTTAGTATCATGTTAGAATGTTTGTTGATGATGTCTAAGGTGGTAGATTGTGTTGTTTGGGTTGTATGAATACTTGATGCACAACTTTGTAAATTTAGGCTTTTATGGAATATACATGATAATGTATGGTGTATGATGAGCTTTATAGCACTTAAGGGTTTGTACTGTGGCATACGTGAATAACTTGTGTGATGACCAAGTATGATGGATTGCTATACTTGACTAAACAAGAATTTAACTTGACATGTCACCAACAGGTCAAACGGGTCAACTTGGTTAAACGAGCCTTGTTTTTCTAAAACCGTGGGTCAATGTGGTTATTGAGCACTTAGGGTTGTTAAGCTTCTATGTACACGTACTTATGTGCTTGTGTGTTATAGGTAACCTTTAAAGGGTTGTCTTTCCAATTCTCATTAGCTCTTTGTTATTGTTCGTTGCGCATCTGGTGAGTTCATGCCCCACTTTTACTTCTCTTTTTGGGGGCGAAAGCATACTTGGTTTTAAAATGTTTTACTGATATAACATGTGTTTGGTAAGACATAGTGGGTTATACCATAGAAAGCCCTCACGCTTTCAGATCGTTAATTAAGGAATCTAGTGGGGAAATTTTGGGTAGTACTACTGGGTCTGACAAGCCCCACCCGGGTGACCGGAAGTCAACGGATGCAATATTGTCTTAAACGACTAACAGCGTCACGACCTGGTATGTCATGGCGGGAGGCAAACCGACAAACATAGTCAGCTTCGATCAAATCACTATTGTTCTTTACCAATGAAATTAGACTAGCTATCTATTTCAATGCACTTGTTTATGTTTTACTAACGCAACTGCTTATGATTGATTACAAACTCTTGAACTCACCAACCATCGTTTTGACACTTTTATTTTGCTTTTCTCAGGTCGTTTCTAGCAGCTGCCCTTAGGAGCACGCACGTGTCAAGCATGCTTTGTTCAGACATTGTTTACTTTTAATTTAGCATTTACTTACGTATTTTGGTTTGGGTACGTGTTTTGCGCAGTTTACTTTTAGTACCTTGTGTTTTGGTTATTTAGAAAATCCTTCCACAAATATTTTTAAAGTTTTAAAATCTAATTTGTTTAAATGTTGCATATAGAGTCGTTCTGAGTAACTAATGACTGAGATCCTGGTTTGTTCACACGCCTCGCGGTAAAACCCCGCACGTGAAATTTGAGGGTGACTTCTCGGGATGTGGGACATACCTCACCAAGGATGAGTCCAAAGGGGGGGGGGGGTGATTGTGACACCCTACATAAATCCCACATCGGTCGTGGACAGGAGAGATTCCTAGTTCATAAGTAATGTCTGGCATCTAATATCACTAACACGTTTTGGGCGTATTGGTTATGGATGAGAGGAGAACTCCATAGTTAAGCGTGCTCAAGTGGCAGCAATCCAGAGATGGGTGACCTCCCTATGAAGTTTTCACCCGGGCAACCAAAATCAAATCCGTGAGCTCCTCGTGGGCAAAACGGATAATATTGGTGGTATGACTGGCTGGGTATTACACCACCTAAAATTAAGTTTATTCTAATGGATTCTGTTAACTTTTCTAAACTTGGTCATGCATCTAAATCTCCAATGCTTAAACATAAGTCTGAGTTTAAGAAGTGGAAAATAAGGTTTAGAAACTACATTACCTGTGTAGATCCAGACTACTGGATATCCATTTGCAAATGACACTACATTCCTTTGTCTCTCAATGCTGATCAAGCTGCTCAGTATAGAATTGCTAGAATTCCTAGTGAGGATCCTAATCTAAATCTTGATGATGAGGAACACAAGAAAATCAAAATAGATCTCAAAGCATACTCCATTCTAACTCAGGCATTGACAATGGATGTTCTCAAAATACTAGAAAAGTATGGGACAACCAAAGGTGTTTGGGATGCACTACAGATTATGTGTGAAGGAAGTAGTGAGGTGATAGAAATAAACAAAGACAAACTAGTGAACCAATATGAAACCTTTCATCATACCAAGGGTGAATCAATCTCCAAGCAGTTACATCATTTTGTATAGTTGGTGAATGATCTGAAAATCATGGGGGTAACATATAAAGAGAAGGAGATGAACAAGAAGATGTTGCACAGTCTACCAGAAAACTGGATGCAGAATATTACAATGCTAAAGAACACTCATGACTTGGAGAGCACCAGCTTAGACATCATGATTGCTAAGATTGAAGCTCTTGAGTTAGATGAGAGGAGCAAAAATCTTAGTGGACCTCAAGTCATTGAGGCATATAAGTTTCCATCAGAAACTCATTCTGTTGAAAATGCCTTTATGACAGAAGAAGATGATTTCCTGTCTTCCAAAGATCAAGCAAGAACAAGTGGATTCATTGCTGCTTCACAACAAAACAAGCAGTCATCTTCAACTCCATCTACTGCAACAACCACATGCATGCCTAGTGATCAAAGATCTGAAGAAAAAAAGGAAACTTACAATGTCTTTGATGCTAGTTTTAAGGCATATCTGGGAGGAAGAGTTACTTCAGCACATCTGATTCAGGAAGATCTGGATGAAATGGGTCCAGATGATGTTGAAGAAATGGACTTGCAATGGCAGATGGCCATGATTGCAATGAGAGCCAAGAAATTCTTTTAAAAAGGAAAGAAGCTTAGTCTAAATGAGAACACAAAACTTGGATATGACAAATCCAAGGTAAAGTGTTTTAATTGTGGTGTGTCTGGCCATTTCTCTAGGGAATACAATGCTCCGAGAAGAAGTAGTAACAATTACCAAAGAACTTCACATGGCCAACTATCATCTCAATCCAATTCAAGTTGTCAATCAGGCAATCAATATCAAAATCAACATCAAAATCAACACCAACAAACTCATCACAGTCAACCCCAACCGACTCATCAAGCTTAGGGAAGCAACCAACCAACTTCTAATGCACTTGTCATCACACAAGATGGAGTCTATGATTGGAGTCTATATGCAGAAGAAGTCAAGCCTCAATTTCACAATCATGCTCTCATGGCTCACATTAACGCTGGTCCAACTCCAATGCCAACTGAGGTAAAATCCAATCTCTATCGTGATAAAAGCATTCAAGAAGTATAGGGATACCGAGAACATAATCACAAGTTGGCTCTTAAATCAAAGAAGAAAAAGTCAAATCTGAAATGTTAAAACAAGAGATGAAAAGTTTTGAAATTAAAATCAAATCACTTCTTTCAGATATTGAAAAACTGCATGGTGAAAAGTACACTCTAATAGCTGAGAATGAGAAGTTAACTGAATTGTTAACAAAAACCAAAGCTAAGCAATCACTACGGAAGTGAAACTTGAAAAGTTTAATTCTCTTCTGCTAAGCTGCAAGAGTTAATTGATTCATAGAAAGAGCCAAAGGATATGACAGGGATAGGTTATAATTCTTGTCCACCTCCATACAATGACAACTATATGGTTATGCCTGAGGCACTCACTCATTTTGTTTCAACTAAACCTAAAGTTATTGAAACTAAAACAATGGTTTCACGAATAACTAATCCAGAAAACAAACCGAGTGTTTATATTGAAACCAATGAGGATAAAATCAAGTTGGGTCACCCAATCAAAATCAAAGAGTGCTCATACAAACCTGTAATTGTCATGAAACCAAAAGCCTAGTCAAATCCATTATGCTATTTGTGAAATTCATCCCTAAAAATTTTAAGGTGGTGAAGAATGCTGAAGTAATAGTGAAATCCTCTGCTGAAAGCAGATCAGATAGTGAGATTAAATCTCCTAAAAATTCAAGCAAATCAGAAAAGGTTTCTATAAAATCCAAAGGCAACGTAATAGCATCTCCATCATCCAAAGGAAAATCTCCCATGGTTCAAAATAAAAAGTAAAAACTAAACCAATCTTATCAATAAAGTCAAAACAGGGGGTCGGTTTTGACATTTTCAATAAAAAAGATGTAGACCAATTTGAAAAGGAGTTAAGTAAGAGAAAAAGGAAGCAAATGCAGTCTCCAAAGACCCAGCAAAGTAGAATTGTGAAGCAATCTACAGAAACTAAGAAGGCTAAATTTGTTTCTTCATCAAAAAATAAAATCTGAGGCTAATCTAAAGTCTGTTAAATCACTTAAAGTCTTCAACTCAAAATCAAAAGACAAACAAATGTACTATGACATTTGTAAGATGTCTAATCACAACAAAGATTAGTGTTATTTTAATTAATATTGCTTTGTCTGTGACATGAACAATCATTCTACTAAAAACTGCTATTTCAACAAGTATTGTTCTGTATGTGATATGACAAATCACAATACATCTGATTGTTTCTTTAAACAAAAAGGCTTGAGAATCCCACAAAACAAGCCTATTTCACCAATTTCAACTAACAAGGTTAAATACAGAAGTCTATCACACATTAAACAAGCACGGGTTTCAAATTCTAATGATGACTTTTATGATCAATGGCAGTCAAAGAGTGTCAAAAGAAATCTCAATCATAATATGAAACAATCACTTGGTTCTCACCCAAAAATTAAAACAAAGTGATTTTTGAAAATCAAAAACATGCCCAATTTCTACATAGAAACCGGGATGAAAGATTTGACTACTCTTCAGACAACTCTATTAAAATTAATGAAATAAAAAGAAAAAGGACTCCACAGAAATTCTTTAAAGCATCAACCTCTAAATCACAACCTAGATGCAAGTATCAAAAGGTTACAGTAATGGATAGAAACTGGCAACCCAAGACCATTATGGCTTGGGTTCCACATTCTAACTAGTTGTTTTATCCTTGTAGGGTCTTCCATACAGGTCCAGCAACTAATGGTATATGGATAGTGGATGTTCCCAACACATGACTGGAGATAGTTCCCTCCTTCATGACTTCAAGCATATATGAGGAACTACTGTAGTGTTCGGTGGAAACTCACAAGGTGGCAGAATTACTAGGGAAGGGTCTGTAACAAATCGACTGCTAAGCTTTGACAAAGCGAACTACTACGAGCAACTGAATTTCAATCTCCTCAGCGTGTCTCAGATATGCGACAAGAAATATTCCACTCATTTCACAGACACTCATCGCTATATTTTGAAACCAGGATTTCAAATTCCTGAAGAATGGGTTATCTTGAAGACTCCTAGAAAGAATAATACCTATGTCAGCCTTAATTGTGCTCAACCAATAGAAGAAACATGTCTTTTGTCTAAAGCATCATTTGATGAGTCATAACTTTGGCATAGATGTTTAGAACACACAAATTTCAAAAACATGAACAGATTGGTTAAAGGATATCATGTGATTGGTTTACCTCAAAAGGAATTTCATTTTATTGATCACTATTCTGCATGTCTCAAAGGAAAACAACATAAATCTTCCCATAAGCCAAACTTGTGAACATAATCAATACTCCATTGAAGTTACTTCATATGGATCTCTTTGGACCAACTCATGTCATGAGTATTGGCAAGAAACAGTAGTGTTTGGTGATCATTGATGACTTTTCACGATTCGCATGGGTCTTCTTCCTTCTTCATAAAAATGAAGTGTCCCAAATAATAAAAGTTTTTATCACTAAAATTGAAAATCAACTCGAATAAAAGGTAAAATCAATCAGAAGTGATAATGGGAAAGAGTTTAAAAATAAAATCTAAGTTCATTTTGCACACAAAAAGGTATTGCTCATCAATTCAGTGCAGCAAGAACTCCTCAACAAAATGGGGTTGCTAAAAGGAGAAACATAACACTGATTGAAGCAGCAATAACAATGCTAGCAGATGCTAAGCTACCAATTACCATTTGGGCTGAAGAAGTCAACACATTGTGTTTTGTGCAAAATCAAACTTTGATTGTTAAAGAAAACAATAGAACACCTTATGAACTTCTTTTTCATAGAAAACCATTCATTGGATTTTTCAAGTCATTTGGTTGTCCTGTCTCAATATTAAACACCTGAGATCATTTAGGAAAGTTTACTCCTAAGTCTGATAAGGGATTCTTTGTAGGTTATTCTTCTGTCACAATGGCTTTCAAAGTGTTTAATCCTAGATTAAACATTATTGATGAATCAAGAAATGTTCAATTTAATGAGCACTCCTTTCCTAAGTCAATTAATGGTTTCAATTTGTTGTTTGATATTGACTTTTTTACAAGATCTTTTGATCAGTTTCACTTGTCAAATGCAGGTAACCTACAATCAGTTGTATCTTCTGAAATAGTAGAGAGAAGGGATGACTTTCCAATGATTCTTCTATCTTCTGCAAATCAACCTGATAAAGAAGTTCCATTGCAAGCTGATCCTGTTAGACAAGAAATACAAAATCAGAGTGTCTTAACTGAGGCTGGTCCTAGTACACTGCCCACTCCTTCACCAGAACCGTCTAATAAAGATAGAAATCCAGAACCAGCTACTATGCCAGTTGAAACTGAAGTGAATGCAAATAATGAAAGTCTTCAAAGTGCTGCTAATGCTAAAGCTGAAGCTGGTGAAGCATTTGATTACTTTCACAATTCTCCTATATCATAACCTGAAGGTGCCTCTCTCCAAGATGAACTGAATGTCTCCAACCTTGATGTATCAATTGCTGGTGACTCAATTCCAACCACCAGGATACATAAGAATCATCCAGTGTCAAGCATCATTGGTGAATTAGATGAGCGAGTGACAAGAAGCAAGTCAAGTATTGCAAACATCTGTTTGTTTTCTTGCTTTCTGTGTCAAACAATTCCTAAAAATATAAAAGAGGCTCTTCAAGACAACAGCTGGATCGAGGCAATGCAGGAAGAATTTCTTCAGTTCAAGAAACAAGAAGTATGGCAGCTGGTAGACCTTCCCAAAGGACA
This sequence comes from Flaveria sonorensis, assembly GCA_025506505.1. Taxonomy (NCBI): domain Eukaryota; kingdom Viridiplantae; phylum Streptophyta; class Magnoliopsida; order Asterales; family Asteraceae; genus Flaveria; species Flaveria sonorensis. The sequence continues at coordinate 18,122,349 of CM046435.1, read as the reverse complement.
ATATCCTATCGGTACCAGATGGTTATACAGAAACAAGACCGATGACAGGGGAATTGTTATCAGAAACAAGGCAAGATTGGTTGCACAAGGATACACCTAAGAAGAAGGAATAGACTATGATGAGGTATTTGCACTTGTTGCCAGATTAGAAGTGATAAGACTTTTTCTTGCTTACTCTGCATCTATGAAATTCACCGTGTATCAAATGGATGCTAAGTGTGCATTTCTGTATGGCAAAATCTCTGAAGAAGTCTATGTGAGTCAACCACCAGGCTTTGAGGACCCGAATTTCCCTCACAGGGTGTACAAGCTTGACAAAGCTTTGTATGGTCTACATCAAGCCCCATGAATGTGGTACAAGACTTTATCATCTTTCCTTCTTGCACATGGGTATGAGAGAGGAAAGATTGACCATACTTTGTTCCGAAAAAGAAAAAAACATGAAATATTGATAGTCCAGATTCGTGGATAATATCATTTTTGGATCAACAAACAAGCAACTTTGCAAGTATTTTGAAGACCTTATGCACTCCAAGTTCCAGATGAGTGCAATGGGGGAGCTTACATTCTTCTTAGGATTGCAAGTACAACAGACAGCAGATGGAATCTTCATCAATCAATCAAAATACGTGGAATCTATATTGAAGAAATTTCATTTTGCAGATTGTCAGTCTATCAAAACTCCTGTGGATACAAAAATGAAGATTTGTGCAGGCTCAGATGGTAAATCAGTGGATCAGACTCACTATCGATCAACGATAGGGTCACTCATGTATCTAACAACAAGCAGACCTGACATAATGTTTGGTGAATGTGTTTGTGCCAGATATCAAGCAGATCCCAAGGAATCACATGTAAATACTTCTAGAGGTTGTCAATTTCTTGGTCCCAGACTGGTCTCCTAGCAGTGCAAGAAGCAGACAAACATGTCTGTTTCCATAGCAGAAGCTGAGTACATAGCAGCATCAGCTTATTGCTCTCAAGTTCTCTAGATTCAAAACCAGATGCTTGATTATGGTTATAACTTCTTGCACACACCAATTCACATTGACAACATAGCTGCCATGTTCATAACAAACAATCCAGTTCAACACTCAAAAACCAAACACATTGAAATTAAATATCACTTTTTGAGAGACGTTACTGAAAAAGGGTTAATCAAGTTGATACAGGGTCACACGGAAAATCAATTAGCTGATTTGTTCACTAAGGCATTTGACCCTAGTCAGTTTGAATTCTTAGTTCAATCAATTGGCATGATTAACCTTCAGTAAAAATCAAAATTTGCAAAAACATTCAAATATTACAAAAATACAAAAAGAAGTTATTTTTATTGAAGTATTTGATATATACTCCAAATGGGAAATGATATAATTACATTCGTTATATCATTCACTGTGCTTATTTCAAAATCTTGAAAGACTGACATGACTTATCTGATATGCGGGTAGGCTCAGCTTGGAAACGAAGATACATGCTGTGATGAACTAAAGCTCATATTCAGCGGTGAAGCATCATTTCATGTATGAGTCAGTATTAGCTTATCCAAGTGTGTGTGTGTAGTAACCTAAACACACAGGTAATGATGCTTTATGAATCTCATTCACCCACATCAGTTTCTCCTCTATTTTGCTATGCAAAGACCTGGCGAAACAGGCACAAAGTGCTGATGTCATGATCTAAAAAGATTCCCAATATGGAACACATCCAAAATGGATGAATTAATAAAATTAAAAGAATCCCAAAGACGATCACCTTCCAATGTGAAGTGAAAAAAGAATCCTAATATGGATCAAATAATTATAAGAATCAAAGAATCCTAATGAGGATCCCCCTTTCCCAAAACCAAATTAGATTTCATAATTTAAATGACCTGGTCATGTAAGTTGTGAAAAAGTTCTACCATGCATTTCATGCGGGTGGTTGATCTTGCCATGCAATTAAGTGTGAGATACATGTTGAATATTTAATCCACTCAAAACATGATAAAGATCACAAGCATTAAAATATTAACCAAGCATGAGTTTAAGAAGACAAACATACCTACAATCAATATCTTCATGATTATGTCTGTTTTACTAAAAATTGCTTTCACTTGTGAAAGGTAAGATTGATATGATCCCAAGTAAGGTATACTTCCTCTTCATGTACAGATAAGAAAATCAAAAATTACAAAAATATTTTCTTTTCAAAATTATAAAATCTTTAAAGTTTTTATTCCATATGGATATAAACTTTAGGGGGAGTAATTAGAATTTAATTAAAATACTCACAAAAACATGAAAAATTTGCAAAATCTCAAAAATATTTTAATTACTTTGTACAGTTGCTGCTTTTCTTGAACCCACAAGTCCAAACCAATCTCCAATGTATTCTATGATGAGAAGACATATGAGTTGGTAATTGAAAGAATTTAGGGAGGAAAAGAAGGTTATGAGATCAGGCTATTTAGTGGATATGAGGTAAGACTTCTAGATAATCCTATATGCATTATATGTTCATAAGACACTTCAGAGAAATAGATAACAAGCTGGGAGAAGCTGATATGTATTTCTCTTTGAAATGCATCAAGATACTAACGATAGCCTATGACAGAATCAATAGAAAGAAAGAATAAAGAAAAAGAAAAAGAAAAAGAGTTCCTCTTTAGCTGGGAAACATTGTTAAGCTGGAAGTATGCTCATGGTTCATTGCTGATCAAAGAGATGGGCTGTCCACAGTATTTGTGTGGGAACCCATATCTCTTAGACAGATGCCTATTGAGGCAATTCACTCCATGATTCAAATGAAGATCCATGTTCTTAGCAAAGACAAGATGAATGATGCCAAAGACTTCTCTAATACGATCAAAGCAATACTGGATCCTTTATTAGCCGAACCACAACAGTCTTCTGAGCCTGAACCAGCACCATCCCCATCAACATTCCAAGTTCCTGAGAAGCAAGCACCTGCAATAAAAGAACCTCTAGAATCTTTAGAACCTCCACCACCCTCAAACCCTTGAAGTACATAGGTTGTATAATCTTTAGAGGGAGTATTGTTGGACCCTGAAAGGATCATACATGCTAATTCAAGAGGTGATTGAAGGTTGTTCTGGTTGGTATAATCTGTACAAGTCCAAGATGTAATGCGGGTGAAGACAATAGATGAAAAAGACCAAAAGTCGGTTGTCGGTATTAGTCAATGCGGATGAGCAAGAACAAATACGGCCAAGTATTTGTTCATCCGCATTTACTAATGCGGACCAGCATAACCAAATGCGGCTAAGTATTTGGTCATCCGCATTAGTCAATGCTGATGACATACTTAATGCAGATGCACAACTGAAGAAATGCTAATGAAGATCAACACATCCGTATTAACTAATACAGATGTTCATTGCAAATGCTTATCATTATTTTGTACTTAGACTGGTATTCTGATGTATAGTTGTTAGGGTAGTTTAGTCATTTTGTACAGGCATTGTATCTGAATATAAATATAATAGTATACACTAAATGTAAAGTGACGATGGTAGATTGTAAGCTTCTATTTTATGCTGCAAACCCTAGCACACTTTATATCTTGTTTACCAATATCAATATACAAAGCATCAGTTAGTATTTTCAACATTAAATGTTCTTTGATTCTGTATTTCCGCTACACAATCATTGACTCGATCATCATATTTGATCCTAGTTGAGTCACACCAACTCAGATTCATATCTCGGACCCAGTCAATTGGTACCAAAGCCTCGGCTCTTGAATTCATCTCAAAATCAGCATAGATCTTGAATGAAAATAGATTGAACTGTTGATTGAGTTGTTTATTAGCATGTTTTAGACTTTTAATAAACATTCATACTGAAAATTCTTGGGGCTTCATCAACCTTCAATGTTCTTCTGATCAACAAACTCAAGAACACTGTTTGATTGTTGATTCTCAACAAAATTAAACAAAAACCACTCATAATCATAAAACATTGACCAAAAATCAACATAAGATCAACTTTACTGCTGTTGCTGTCATTGTATTTTGACAAGAAACTCTTGACTTTGGACTGTTTGACCTTCTGGACATAAAAAATCAACTTAATCAATATTCAAACCACCTAAAATCAAGTTTATTCTAATGGATTCTGTTAATTTTTTTGAACTTGGTCATGCATCTATACCTTTAATGGTTAAACATGAGTCTGAGTTTAAGCAGTGGAAAATAAGGTTTAGAAACTATATTACAGGTGTGGATCCTGACTACTGGATATCCATTTCCAAAGGACCCTATATTCTTGTCTCTCAATGCTGATCAAGCTGCTCAGTATAATACTGCTAGAATTCCTATTGAGTATCCTCATCTAAATCTTAATGATGAGGAATACAAGAAAATCAAGATGGATCTCAAAGCATACTCCATTTTAACTTAGGCATTGAAAATGGATGTTCTCAAAAGACTAGAAAAGTATGAGACAGCCAAAGGTGTCTAGGATGCACTACAGATTATATGTGAAGGAACCAGTGAGGTGACAGAAATAAACAAAGACAAACTGGTGAACCAATATGAAACCTTTCATCATGCCAAAGGTGAATCAATCTCTAAGTAGCTACATCATTTTATACAGTTGGTTAATGATCTGGAAATCATGGGGGTAACATATAAAGAGAGGAGATGAACAAGAAGATGTTGCATAGTCTGCCAGAAAACTGGAAGCAGAATGTTACAATGCTGAAGAACACTCTTGACTTGGAGAGCAGTAACTTAGACATTGTAAGGTTATATTAGAAGATTAGAAGGCTGATGCAACCAAAGAAGCTAAAACAACCAAGTAGCTTCCTGCATACATGCACTGATGTACAAGGTAGAAGTTGCTTCAGAAGTTTTACACTCTCGACATAAAATATTCTAAGTGTAAAATCTTCCAAAGCCAAAGTCCACATAAATTGTAGATTATGGTCTTGCGTATGTAACTTCCTAATTTGTACTTGTTATCCTTTTTATAATAGAAAAGGATGTGAGCTATGGCATGTGATAGTCACTAGTCAAAAGGCAATCTGCCTTTTGACTCTATATTGATCTTGTTGTCTAATTAGTGTTTCCAGTTGGCTATCATAGTATGGATGGCCGTAGGATGTAGTATAATGTATCTCAGGTCTTGGTATTTCTTTTTATGCTTTGTGACACTTGTAATAGAACTTGAGAGCAATATACAGCATCCTTGAAAACCATATTAGTCTGTTCTTGTTCTTAGTTTTATCTCAGTTACTTGTGTTCTTAGTATCATTTACACAAACCCAGTTCCTCATTTGATCTATTAAGTGTTCTAACACTCTCCTCATTGTGAGACTGATTGTATCGACCACCCTTTAAAGGGTCCTGTAATTGGTATTAGAGCTTTTTAGGCTCTTGATTGAAAGATCTCTCCTTCTTAAATCCCTTCAGCTTCACAAAATACTTAACATATCAAATGGCAGCTATCACAAAGGCTGATATGGAAACTGGTACTATGACAAAGTCTCCACTGATCACTCCTGATGACTTTGATACTTGCAGCCAAAGAATGGAAGGCTTCGTCAAGTCTCAAGACTCCAGGATGTGGGGATCTATTGTCTATGGACCTCATGTACCATCCACCTCTTCAGCTGTCGCTGGTGGTGGTATGATACCAAAGGAAGTGGCTGATTATTCTGATGAAGACTGGAAGAAGATTGACATAGATCAGAAGGCCATGACCGCCCTCCAAACTGCTTTTCCAAACTTTATCTATAGATGCTTTAAGAAGTGCAAGACTACCAAGCAACTATGGGATGCACTAAAGCTGATGTATGAGGAGTCAAATGAAGCAAAAAAGAACAAGAAGGACCTCTTGAAGCAGTAGTTTGAGAACTTCACCTTCAAGACATGTGAAACCATGACTCAACAGTACTTCAAGTATGTTGAGATTGTAGATACTCTAATGGATCTTGGAGTAACTCTTGACAACAGGGACATTATGAGGAAGTTCATGTCCTCTCTTTCTAGACAATGGACACACTATTGTGTGGTCATTAAAAGGACTGAGAACCTTAAGACCCTTACTCTCACTGAGTTGTATGGTATCCTTAGTGGCTACCAGATGGAGATGAACATGCAAAATACATCTAGTAACTCTAACAATTAGCAGAGTTCAGCCCTTCATATGGTTGAAAGGGACTGCAGAGAACTATAGCATCATCTCATCTACTACCCTGATAACTCACAAAAGGGTCCTTTCATCACCTTCTCGGAGACACCAAGAGAGAGATACATCCAAGGAAGCCCATTCCAAGAGACAAGCTCTTCATAAGCCTTTGTGTCTACTGGAAAGCATAGGCAACTTTCTTTTTATCCTTGAAGACCTGGACTGTATCCATCCAGATGATCTGGAGTACATGGAAATAGTCCAGCAGATGGCTCTTCTCACTCACAGAGCCAAGAAGTTTTACAAAAGGACAGGGAGGAAGTTTCCTAGCAATACAGCCAGTGGAAAGTTTGGGCTGGACAAAAGCAAAGTGAAGTGTTACAACTCTAACTAAATGAGACACTTTGCTAGAGAGTGCAAGGCACCAAAGACAAATGGTGGTCAAGCACATACCAGACCAAACTACACTGTTGGAGCTCCCCAGAATGAGAAGCCCAAGCAGCAAGCTGCAATTGCTGTTGAAGAAGGAGGCTTTGATTGAAGCTTTCAGGTTGAGGATGCATCTCCAAACCCAGCACTGATGGCAGATCATGAAGAAGCCAAGGTATTGGAACATCTTTGTACACCTGAATGTAATGCTAAAGTTAACAAATATAGGTTATATAACTTAGAGATGAGATCTGTTCTTGAGTCCTTAAACATCTTAAAAGCTGATTTCAAAAGAGCTGAAAATGATTACAAACTTAAAATAGAAGATTTAGAGAAAACCATTTCAACTCTTAAGCATGAACATACCAACTACAAGACTCAGATAAAAGATCTCATCACTAAGTTAACTGAATGCTAGGCTGAGCTTGTGATCAGCAAAGCCAGGGCAGAAAAACATGTTCTTGAAGAAGAGACCTTCAAGAACATGATATCCTCATCCTTGCATGCAAAGTTTGTTATCAGAATAAGCAAGGACTGGGATCTACTGAGATAGATCCTCCACACACTCTATTGTCTGTAAGATCTCCAAGGTGTGGAACTTGTGACGATGAGCTTCCCCTCATAGACCCCATTGATGAAGAGGATAAAGAGGAGATAGTGAAGGATGATTTTGAGAAGAGTGAAAAAGATCATCCTAAGAAGGGTCACTATTCTCCTGAGGAGAGAAAAGAATCTGGGATGACCAAGTCTAAGAGGAAGAACTTGATCAGGAGAGCAAAGATAAAATCAAAGAAGGCTCAAGAGATCAAGGCCACTTTCAACTCTAAGTAGAAACAAGTATTTATCTCTGCAGGATTTGAAGTAGTGAAGGCTAAATATTTAACTATGAACTCTAATACCTGGAGTTCTAGTTCATGTCCAAATCATTCTAGCAAAGAGAAGAAGGCTAGTCAGCTGTGTACGACTACTACATAGCCTGAACCATCAAGTTTAGTGTTTCACTCAAAAGAAGACTCTCAGAAGAAAGCAAATAGATTGCATCTCTAATCTTAAAAGTACTATTTACATGATCAAAGAGAAAACTTCTGAGAAGAAGAAGGAAAAGTTAGCTTTGGAAGGAATATTTTTTCCCTTTGGAAGCTCCAAGGTGAAAAAGATGACAAGTGAAAATTTTCCTTCGGAAGAAATTTTGGTCTCAGAAGAAAGGAATGCTTCCGAAGTACTGAAGCCTACTATAGTGAAAGCAAGATCTTCTGAAGGTCCAGTCTCTAAAACTTCAAAAGTTGTTAAAACTTCTGAGGTGTTGAAGGTCAAGTCCAATCTTTCAAATATGGTGTGGAAAATGAAGAAAGACCAAGTGACTGAAAGTTCTTCATCAACAACAGCTAATGATCCTCAAAGCTTAAACATAGGATCAGTTACTGTTACATTTTCTTCAGATCAGTTTGATAAGCCCAAGATCAATGAGGCTTGGGTTTCTAAATGTAACTAACCACTTCTTTCTTGTACTAGAACAACTAAAGACTAAGGGAAATGTATGGATCATTGATAGTGGCTGTTCCTAGCACATGACTGGCAATGGTTCTCTACTTCAAAATTTTGATAAAATTGATGGAGGGCCAATTGCTTTTGTAGGAGATGCTGGAGTTTACATTATAGGAAATGGCATGGTCATAAATGGTAAGCTCAGCATTGAAAAATTAAATTTTGTCAAAGAGCTTGGGTACAATCTACTGAGTGTATCCTAATTTCTTTATTGAGCATGAGTGCATTGTTCTCAAGCCTGGGGTGGTCATTCCTCAAGAGCATATCCTGCTTAGAGCCCCAAGGAAAGGGAACATGTATAAGATGGACTTGAAGGAAACATTCTCTCAGGAGAAGTTTCTTGCTTTCTATCTAAAGCAAATAGTGATAAGTCTTTCCTCTAGCAGAAAAGAATGTGTCATGTAAACTTTAAAAATATGAATAAATTAATTAAGAATGATTTGGTAACTTGAATATTAAAGAAAGAGTTTACAAGTGATGACCACTGTGTTGCATGCCTGAAAGGGAAGCAACACAAAGTGTCTCACTAGCCAAAGGAAAGGAACTCTATCACTACTCCCCTACACCTATTACATATGGATCTCTTTGGCCCCACCAGTGTAATGAGTTTATGAAGGACCTCATATTGTTTGGTGATCACAGATGACTTCAGAAGATTCACTTGTGTCTTTTTCCTTAGAACTAAGGATGAGACTCCTGAGATCTTGAAGAACTTCATTCTGAAAATTAAGAATCAATCTGATCACAAGGTCAAGACCATAAGATGTGATAAAGGAATAGAATTTAAGAACCAAATCCTTGATTCATTTTAAAATGAAAAAGGTATTACAAGACAATATAGTTCTCCTAAGACTCTTTAGCAAAATGGTGTTGCTGAGAGGAGAAACAAGACACTTATTGAGGCCGCAAGAACCATGCTGTCTGATTCTAAACTGCCTATCACCATCTGGGCAGAGGAAGTCAACACAGCCTGCTATGTGCAGAATAGAGTTTTAGTGGTTAAGACTCGTATTAAGACTCCTTATGAGCTGTGGCACAAAAGGAGACCATTCATTGGTTTCCTCAGGTCATTTGGATGTCCTTGCACCATCTTGAATACAAAAGATCAAGTAGCCAAATTTGATCAGAAATCAGATGATGGAAACTTTATTGGATACTCTTCCCAAGCTAAGGATTATAGAGTATTCAATCTCAAAACTATAGTAGTTGAGAATTCAGCCAATGTGACCTTCAATGAGCACACTCCTAGTGTGAAATTTTCTGGTCCTGATAGGCTATTTGATCTTGATTTAGTTACCAACTGTTTTAGCATATCTTGTGAGAATGTTTCAGGATCAACAGGTAACTTATCAATAGGATATCCTAACCCAAGATTTGAGATGAGAAGACCAAGCAAGAATACTATTTCAGCTCCAGTGGTAACTAACCGTGCAAGTGAAGATCCTATCAGCACAAACATGACAAATTCAGCTGATACATCTGAGATGCCTACAAATTCTAGCTCAGAGGTTCAAAACTAAGGTGAAGGAGCTTCAAATGTAGGAGGAAATGGAGGTGGTGACAGTGATCAAGAATTTCTTGATGCTGATAACCATTCCATAGAAGACAACATAAATGATGTCACACACTCATTGGATCAAGCCTCTCTTGATAAGTGTGCTGATGTGGTGGGTGATACTCCATTGCCAGATCTAAATTTCTCAAATTTAGATCATTCCAATCAACTTATTATGATCCCCAACTTAGGATCCATAAGTCACACTCCACCACAAACATCATTGGAAATGTTGATACATGGGTGAGAACAATAGGACAAACCCATGACAAAAATGTTTGTCTATACTCTTGCTTCTTGTCCTAGATAGAGCCAAAGAAAGTTGATGAGGCTTTGAAGGATGGAAGTTGGGTTGAAGCAATGCAAGAGGAGCTGCTTCAATTCAAAAGATAAAAGGTTTGGAACCTATGTCCTCTTCCTCAAGGGAAGACTACCATTGGAACTAAGTGGATTTTTAGAAACAATAAGGATGATATAGGACTTGTCATCAAGAACAAGGCCAGACTAGTTGTTCAAGGATACATACAAGAAGAGGGAATCGACTATAGAGATGTTTTTGCTCCTGTGGCAAGACTTGAAGCTGTAAGAATATTCCTGGCTTTTGCTGCATCCAAGGATTTCAAGGTCTACCAACTTGATGTCAAGTGTGCTTTTCTATATGCCGTGATTGATGAAGAGGTGTATGTCAAACAACCACCTGGCTTTGCAGACCCAGATCATCCTGATTATGTTTGCAAGCTTTATAAAGCTCTTTATGGGCTGCACCAAGCTCCAAGAAAGTGGTATGAGACACTATCTCAGTATCTCTATCAACATTGCTACAAGAGGGTACTATAGATGGAACTCTCTTCATCAAAGGAGCATGGAATGACTTAATGCTGGTTCAAGTATATGTAGATGACATTATCTTCAGGTCAACTAATCCAAAGCTCTGCAAAGACTTTGAGAGGCTGATGAAGAATAGATTTGAAATAAGCGCCATGGGGGAACTTAATTTCTTTCTAGGAATTCAAGTGAAGCAAGTTGACAATGGCATCTTCATAAGTCACTCAAAGTATGTACAAGACATGCTTACAAGATTCAACATGACTGATTGTAAGGTTGCTAAGACACCGATAGCCAGAAACCACTCCCTAAGACCTAAACTTGAGGGGGAGTGTGTGGATGAACATCTCTATAGGGCTATGATTGGGTCTCTTATGTATCTCACAGCCAGCAGGCCTGATATCATGTTTGCCACATGCATCTATGCAAGATATCAAGCCAATCCCAAGATGTCACACCTGGTTGCTGTCAAGAGGATTCTTAGATATCTAAAAGGTGCTCCTAAGCTTGGCCTTTGGTATCTAAAGAATTCTGACTTCAATCTATATGCCTATACAGATAATGACTACAGTGGCTGCAACATGACTGCAAAGTCTACATCTAGGGGGTGTCAATTCCTTGGTGGAAGGATTGTCTCATGGCAATGCAAGAAATAATCCTGTGTGTCTGCATAAACTGCTGAAGCTGAATACATTGTTGCTACAAGCTACTGTGCTCAAGTGCTTTGGATTCAAAATAAGATGCTGGACTATGGATTCAACTTCAAAGAGACTCCCATCCATATACATAACAATAGTGCTATCTCTATTATAGAGAATCATGTGCAGCACTCAAGGACAAAACACATCAACATCAAGTATCATTTGATTAGAGATAATTTTGAAAAGGACTAATCAAACTAGTCAAAGTTAAAACAAATGAACAATATGCTGATCTGTTCACTAAAGCTTTTAATGAATAGAGATTCAAATATCTTGTATCAGCTATTGGGATGATTACCTTTGAGTAGATTTTCTTAAACTTAAATCAATTCTATTTCTAAAACCTATGTGTCTTAAGTTGTCTATTTTATCACCTTTATAAGCCCAGTTTATTTTGGAAGAAAATCTTTAAAATGATATTCCTTAGATTTTTTAAATTTTTCCAAACATATTTTCTTTTGGAAGATTTTAAGTTGTCTTCGAAAGAAAATTATGTCTTCAAGTCAAATAACTACTTATAAGAAATTTACCTATGAAAGAAATTCTGAGATATCTTCCGAAGCCTAAATATGCTTCTAAGTACTTACATGTATTTAAAGGACAATTTTCTTCCGAAAGCAATTAAGTCTCGAAAGATTTATTCGCTTTAGAATAAAACTCCCAAGTCTTAATCTTTTCCAAAACCAAACATGTCTCAGAAGTGAAAATTCTCTAAGTATTTTTCTTCAGAAGCAAAATTTTCCCAAATCTTAAGAATATCTTCCGAAGCCGAATTGGCTTCGGAAGCTTTTTCTTAAAACTTCCGAAGCAAAATTACCTTCGAAAGATTTTCAACTTCCAAGAAAACTACCTTTTTGGGCACTTTTTCAGAGGTGGGACCGACATTTGGATTTCAAAGTTTATTCTTTTGCTTTAACTTTGTCTCAAATCCATTTCATATATATTCTCTCAACGGTTCCCCCATCTTTTCACTATCCTCTTCATCTACATTTTTCTCTAACCTAATTTCTCCCACAAACCGCCTTTGTTCTTATCTTCCTTCTCTATAAAGCTACCTTAAATGGCCAACCCTGACCGCAGAAACCACCCGATTTCTCCATGCATCTTCACAGGAAACATAATTAAGTTGCTCTGTTAGACTCTAAGAAAGATCTTGGTTTTTTAGAGGTTTGTCATTACCTTTCTTTGTTAAACTATTTCACATCCCTCACCATTGATCCTCCTCTCTATGAGGATCAGTTGTTGGAATTCTGGAGGACCTGCAAAGAGGTCACCATGGATGGGGAGAAGGCATTGTCTGCCATAGTGCAGAGAATGACAATCTTCATCACTCCAGCCTCTATAAACACGCATCTTTAGCTGGATGATGTAGAAGGTGATTTGTCCTTTCCAAAATCTACTATTAACCACTCCTTTGAGCAGATGGGCTATGAAGGTGACTTCTCAGTCAGGACCTTCAGAAAGGGGAAGGTCTCCTCTCAATGGAAGTACCTCCTCCATGTGGTTATCCACAGCTTATCCAACAAGAATGGAGGTTGGGACCAGATTCCAGAAGACCTTTCCTTTATAGTCTTAGAAAGGAGGGTCAATGACCAGCAACTTGAGATCACTGATCTCAAGGGCAAGTTAGCTGAGAGACCACTCAAGAGAACTCAACCAGGTCCACAAGAACCTATGGATGTGATAGACCCAACCCCTAGCTCAATTATGCAAGAAGGTGATGCTACCAAAAAGGGGGAGAAAGTCCAAACAATCACAGAACCTGGGAGTTCTTCACAGAGTATGGAGTTTTAGGATTCACCACCCTCACTTGCAATGGTCCATACTCAGCAACCTCCTCAAGTCTACATGAATATGGACTCACTTGCCCAAGTCTACATGGATGTGGTCTCACTCATACAAAGTTTGTTTGAGGAGGGTATTCCCAAAGCTATGCGTACCCTATCCCATCACTTTGAGAATGCAATCATAGGATGGAGGTATGACACTGATAGAAGAGCTCTTGTCATCTCTTGATATCAGGGTCAACAGGAACTTTTCAACTTTTTCAACCTGAGCTTCTATGAGTGCATCCATCTGATTGATCTTCCATTTGTCAATCCAAGTCAAAATAGACAAGATGTAAGATTAGTAGATAGGATTCAAGAAAGGGTGCTAGAAGAATTCAAGCTGAGGTCAAGACAATATAGACAAAGGCTAGCAGGTGAGATTTTTGGTCAACTGGATATTGAGGTGGACCCTAAGATTTGTTTCAAAGGGGAAGCCTTGACTGAAGGCCCAGAAGTTGAACCTGTGAACCTTGAGATAGGAACTTCTTCAGCAACCATTACCCTCAGTGAGGCACCAGCTGGTGAAGGTGCTTTACAACCTCTCTCTGGCCAGAGCGTGACTGCTGAACCAAGCAATGAAGGCCAAAGCTCTCTTCACCCTGAGTCACCCAGGCCTGTGCGTGACAAAGGGAAGAGGAAGATGACCTTTGAGGAGATCAAGGAGAAGGAGAGAGAGAGGAAGAGGAAGCTATGGGGAGAGAGTTCAAGAGGGTCTCCAGGCTTCATGGAAGCTACAATCAGGGCTGCCCCCAGGCCAAACACTCAAGATGATGAGTTGAGAGCGGCTAGGATAAACTACTTGGGGACCAGAAACTATAATGTGGATGAACTACTCTCTCTCCTCTTAGATGAACTGAATGAACTGGCTGACAAGGAATTGTCCAAGGAGAGGAAGGAGGCAAAGGAGGGAGCATTGCTCCTCAAAATCAAGGAAGAAAGGAGACAGAAAAGGCTCTACAAGCATGCTCTTATCCTTTCCCCATTTCAGGAAAGTCCTAAGAAAGAGGCTGTGGCAACCGAACAACCTCAGGGAGACAAGGAAGCTGATAGACAAAACATGATTAGCTATCTGAGTGCCACAGGTCTCTATCAGGCATATGCACTTCTTCTCTTATCATATGAGTATGTTGAATTCGAGTATTTTAAGCAGCAGGAGCAACAAGTTACCAAAGAAAGAAAGGCTGCTAAGAGAAAACTAAGGGAAGAAGCTGCAAAGTCAAGAGCCATCATCCAAAAGAGTCAAAAGAAGTCTGTTGACAGACAAAGGATGATAAGCTTCTTGAAGCTGTATGGATTCTCCGGAAGGAGGCTTGGTCCAATGTCTTTATCCATTATGGATGAGCATATTAGAGTGATCAAGCAGAAGATTAAAAAGGGAGAGCTTATTGACTTGCATTCTCTACCAAGTCCAGCTCAACCTGAGGTTGTCAAGATTGAACCCCCTGAGACAACACAACCTGGACCTAGGGCTAAATCTCAGCTAACTTCATCTTCTGATTCACAGTAGGTTCCTTTTCACTCTCCTTCTAAACCTTCAAGAGAAGAGAACCCAACCGAGAGAGACATAGTAGAACAACCTGGTACTAAAGACCAGTCCTCTTAGTTAAAGACTTCAAAGAGGAGGAAAAGGATGGCCATGAAAAGTGTTTCCAAGAAGAAGACAAAGGCATCCACCTCTACACCTCAGAATGAGTCAGAGCATCTTGAGGTAGTGCAAGAAGAGGCTGCTCAACCAACTCCAATTCAAGTAAAGCCTCTTGCAACTGGAAGACCCATCTTGTCCTAGTTTTTTGCTGCTAATCCAAATAGATGGTATGTCATTAGAGATCAAGGAGGTCAAGATGTCTATTTCTTGCAAGACATGCTTGGTTTTCCTCTACATGATCTCAATGACATGAGAAGATATTATGAGAGTCTGAGGGATCCTAACCAGATGATGAAGAAAGCTATGGTCTTGATCCTAATGAGGACTATCAACATCTGAATAACTTCTTTATTTTGGTAGCATCAGCCTAGGGGGAGTTTGTAAGGTTATATTAGAATATTAAAAGGCTGATGCAACCAAAGAAGCCAAACAATCAAGGACCATCATGCATGCATTCACTGATGTACAAGGTAGAAGTTGCTTCGGAAGCTTACACTCTCCACAGAAAATATTCTAAGAGTAAAATCCTCCGAAGCCAAAGTCCAAATCTTCCGAAGCCAAAGATGAAGTCTTACGAAGCTTCAGAGACAAAGTCTTCCAAAGCCAAATGAAGTGAAGACTGATTTCTTCCAAAGACAGAGAAGACATGCTTTCTTTTATCTACTTTTTCATAAAGCTGACTTACTTTCTACTGCAACTCTGAAGACTCACCAAGTTATACATGTTGGTGAAAAGTCCATGCTTTTGTAAACTGTAGATTATGGTATTAGGTCTGTAACTTCCTACTTTGTACCTGTTATCCTTTTTATAATAGAAAAGGATGTGAGCTATGGCATGTCTAGTCACTAGTTAAAAGGCAATCTACCTTTTGACTCTACATTGATCTTGTTGTCTAGATTTGTGTTTCTAGCTGGCTATCATAGTATGGACGGCTATAGGATGTAGTATAAAGTATCTCAGGTCCTTGTATTTCTTTTTATGCTTTGTAACACTTGTAATAGAACTTGATGAAAACCAATTAGTATGTTCTTTTTCTTAGTTTTGTCTCAGTTACTTTTGTTCTTAGTATCATTTACACAAACCCGGTTCCCCATTTGATCTATTAAGTGTTCTAACAGTCTCCTCATTATGAGACTGACTGTATCAACCACCCTTTAAACGGTCTTGCAGACATCATGATTGCTAAGATTGAAGCTCTTGAGTTAGATGAGAGGAGCATAAATCTTAGTGGACCTCAAGTCATTAAGGCATATAAGTTTCCATCAGAAACTCATTCTGTTGAAAATGCCTTTATGACAGAAGAAGATGATTTCCTATCTTCCAAAGATCAAGCAAGAACAACTGGATTTATTGCTGCTTCACAACAAAACAAGCAATCATCTTCAACTCCATCTACTACAACACCCACATGCATCCCTAGTGATCAAAGATCTAAAGAGCAAAAGGCAACTTACAATGCCTTTGTTTCTAGTTTTAAGGCATATCTGGGAGGAAGATTTACTTCAACACATCTGATTCAGGAAGATCTGGAAGAAATGGATCCAGATGACGTTAAAGAAATGGACTTGCAATGGCAGATGGCCATGATTGCAATGAGAGCCAAGAAATTCTTTCGAAAAGGAAAGAAGCTTAGTCTGAATGAGAATACAAAACTTGGATATGACATATCCAAGCTAAAGTGTTTTAATTATGGTGTGACTGGCTATTTCTCTAAGGAATGCAATGCTCCTAGAAGAAATAGCAACAGTTACCAAAGAACTTCACATGGCCAGCCATCATCTCAATCCAATTCAAGCTGTCAATCAAGCAATCAATATCAAAATCAACATCAAAATGAACACCAACAAACTTATCACAGTCAACCCCCACTAACTCATCAAGCTCAAGGAAGCAACCAACCAACCTCTAATGCACTTGTCATCAGATAAGATGGAGTTTGTGATTGGATTCTATATGTAGAAGAAGTCAAGCCTCAATTTCACTATCTTGTTCTCATGGCTCACATTAATGATGGTCCTATTCCAATGCCAACTAAGGTAAAATCCAATCTTTGTAATGATAAATGCATTCAAGAAGTACAGGGATACCGAGAACATAATCACAAGTTGGCTCTTAAAATCAAAGAAGAAAAAGACAAATCTAAAATGTTAAAGCAAGAGATGAAAAGTTTTAAAATTAAAATCAAATCACTTTTTTCAGATATTGAAAAACTGCATGATGAAAAGTACACTCTAACAGCTGAGAATGAGAAGTTAACAAAATTGTTAACAAAAACCAAAGCTGAGCAATCAGCTATGGAAGTGAAACTTGAAAATTTTCAATTCTCTTCTACATATTGCCTTCAGATACTTGAAGTTATTTGTTTTCTTAAACATCTTCAATATATCTTCAAACTCATATCCTCTGTACATAGCATTATGATTGATTAATTCCAGCTCAGCTAATTCTTTCAGATCATGTATCCACAGGGAGATCACTAGAGCAGTATACTCGATGAAGAATTGAACTAGCCCTGAGATCCTTTTCACCATGAACATATTCCAATCATTGTCATACTTCCAGGCAATTATCTTCACATCCACCTTGCCTTCTGGAGCATACACACCCCTAATCATTTCTGAAGTGGTTAACCCTTCACTTAACTCCAATTGAGAGGGTTCAGTAAACCATTCAGGGTTTTTATGAAGCATGGGTGCCAAGACATCATGATCATTGGTAGTGAATTGGATATCTTGAGCTGAAATTCTTGTTCTCGACTTTCTTTTACAACCTCTTCTTCTATAGTCTCTAGTCTTTCTTTCTTTTCCTTGACTAGTTTGAGGATTCCAGGCTGGAGGGAATTTGTCTTCATATTACCTAGTTTTCTTTTGGTGAAACCTTGATCAGATAGATAGTCCTTCATTTCCCTATCTGTCATGCTGTAGGGAACAGGATACTAGGATTGAGGCACTTGGGTCTTTTGAGGTTGTGTTAGAGTGAAATGGATTGGGTAACTGACTGTTTCATCATGCTTTTTCATCTTTGTTTCTTTCTCAATTCTCTTCTTTTCATACTTCGTCACAAAGGTAGGATCTAGAAGTTTATGTATTTTGTTCACTTCCTCTACCATTCCCTAATAGGTCATTTCAAACACTTCATCAGCATCATAACCATGATTAATTAATAACATGGCTTTAACTATCAGATCATCAGTTTGTGCCTTCTCAACCATCTCCTCAACAGATGACTCCACCTTTGTGGGACTGTCCTTGATCAAAGGGTCATCAAGGATGCTTTCATCATATCCTCCCTGTATCTCTCCTTCTTCCAGGACAATCACCTCAAGTTAATTTTTCAATTGTTTCTCAACCTTCTCATGCTCCTCTAGAAATTGAGCAATAGCAGCAAGGCTTATTGGATCATCCTTTTGTCTTTTGTGAGCCGGTTCCTCTTTTACCATTGGCAGTTTGCCTTTGGCCTTCTCAAATAAATACTTTCTCTTCCTTGAGTATGTATGTAAACATGGACCAGAAGAAGAGGGTATAGAGGCTTCGACTTCCTTTTCTTTCCTTTCTCTTTCAAGTTTTTCAGTTTCTTCCCTTTGTTTTTCAACAGCTTCTTTTTCTTTAAGCTCTTCACACAGCTTCATGACAAGTTCCTTTTGTTCATTAATCATGGTGACTACAGGAACAAGCTGTATGCTTAATTATTCTTCTAATGGCACAGGGTTAGGGGGAATTACAACTACTAGGTCAACTGGAGCTTTGAGTCCTCTGATAAAATCCTAAAAGTCTTCATCAATAATAAACTCTCCAGAAGACTAAATGTCTAAGTCTTCAATAAGCTCTTTCATCTCAGATCCCGCATCAATTCTTTCTTTAGAAGATGGATCAGAATAGACAAACATAGCTAATTTTTCTTCTTTCTCCCTAACCTCACTTTGTTGTGATTGCTGAATAGTTTCTGTCATCTTTTGTCTCTTTAAAGGTGTAAAGCCATCATCATCATCATCACTGCTCTCACCGGAGACATCTTTATCTTCTTTTGATTCTTTTTCTTTTTCAGTCTCATCATCTTTGTCTTTTTCATTCTCATCATCTCCCTTCTCATCGTTTTCTTTTTCCAATTCTTTGTTTATCTTAATCAACATCTCAAGTTCAGACACTCTCTTTGTTAGAGCTTCAATCTATCTGTGGAGATCAGAGATTATATCAGTTTGGACATCAAGAAGATCCTCTTGTTCTTTAATGGCAAGAGTTTGGATGTTTGCAGCATCCAAGTGGTTGATTTCTTGTTTGGCTTGTTCTAAGCCTTCTTTAAGTCTATAAATCTCTTTATCCTTTTCTTCTTTATCAGGTTAATATTTGGCTTTTAGTTCTTTTAATTCTTTCTCCTTTTTATCAAGTTCATGGAGTCTATCTCTTATGATGCCAGATCTTCTATCCAAAAGTTTCTTTATTCTTGTTACTTTTAGTAATAGCTCAAAGATCATTTCATCCTTAGCATCAGGTCGGTTGACTTCAGATTCTACAAAGATTTCTGAAGGACTGCTCTCTGAGTGTATTTGTCTCACAGGCATTTGAAAACCTGAAAGTGGATCCTCCTCATCTGAAGATGATTCAGACTTATCTGATGAACTGGTAGATTCACCATATTCAACAGATGCAACAACAACTTCTAGTGAAGAATAGACAGGAGATACATGATGAGATTGAACAGGAGACATTTTGAAAGGAGATGGAATATCAGCATCTTGAGTGGAAGTCATAGTGTGAAGATCACCACCTACATCAACCTGTGGTGACACTTGCCTCAGATCTCTTTCTGCTGGTTAAGCATGCTCTTCAACAATTTGTTGATCATGAGTAGCTGTATGTTCCTTTATAGTCTCATGCTCATTAGCAGGAATATTATCATGAGCTTGTTACCTAATATCAGGAACAACTTCTTCAACTTCTTCTTTATGAACTTCTTCTGGATTGATCTGTTGTAGCATCCATGGAAGTAAAGGAAAGAAAGTTTCACTGTAAATGTTCCTTGGAACTCTCTTCTTGATATACTTGTATGTTTGGCATTATAGTGAGGAATGTCCATCACAGGGCCTTCTGGTACAAGACCAGGAAATGCTTCATTGATGAAGCATTAAATAAATCTGGGATACATCATGAACATATGCCTTCTTCCTTCCTGAATGTTTGACAATAGACCATTGAACGCATAGGCAGACATGTTGAATTGTCTGTTAGTGCACAAGGCACAAATGGCTGATGATGCACTGATGGGGATATCATTCCAACCAGTCTTCCTTTTTGATAGACAATGTTAGAATAGATGAATCAGGAATCCCCACTGCAAGTCAACTAATCCTTTGACAATCTGTTTTCCTTCAAATCCACCTTCATAACCAATGTTAGCAAAGAAGGTCAGAATGCCATCTTCTTCTAGTTCTTGGGGAGAGTTGGCATCATCCCCAAACTGTAGACACTATCTCACAGTTTGTTCAGAGATAACTAGAGTGTGATCATCCTTGATCCTTCCTGATATCGTCCTCACACCATCTACTTCATTCACTTCAGTTGTTCCCCAGAAAGATCTGATGAAGTTCTCATAGATGATGGGTCTAATAGTGATTGCATGTGCTATTCTTGTTGTTGAGATGAATCTGATCATGTCTCTCAATCCCTCAGATTCTGGCACATCTGGATCAAGATATCCACTGACATTATGGAGCTTTCTCCAGGTTAGGTTTGCCATATATTCTACAATAGAGACACATGTGTTAGTAATGTACTAGCAAATATCAGATTGTGCAAGTAAGAACATGTTTGACTTTCTCAGGTCAAAATTGAAAATTCAAGGTCATTGTTGCATAGCAATTTGACCTATCATTGATTTTATGTTATTTAACCATTTGTTGTGTTTGTTTATGATGATCTTCGATGATGTTCATTGTTTTAATCATCTTATAACACTAAAACATTGGATTTGATTTCAACATTTCTAAGTTTCGGTTTCCCCTGTTCACCTTGGTTAACCTAGGGTTTCTGAATCAATTGTTACTTGTTGTAAGAATCAAAATTAGTTTCATTGAACTCCGAAATGTCTTTGAAATCCATTGTGCGTGGTTAATTTTAATTGTTCTAAACCTAGGGTTCTATGTTCATTACAGGTTTGATATTCAAAGTTCACAATTCCACCGAAAATCACCTTGTTTCGATACTTCTTGTGCTAAGAATTGGAATACATATGAAATGAGGCTGAATGAACAATCAACATGCATGGTTTATGATGATTTGAATGCTTGATGATGAATAGTTGAAGAATGTTTTCTCACTTTGGTTCACTCAAATTTGAAAAGTATTAAATGATGCTGATTTTGCAAGTGAAGGGAGAAATGCAGATGCTTGGACTTATACGCATTTGAGTACTGAGACAAATGCGGAAGCATAAATCTATCAGCATTTACTCTGTACTAAATGCGGAAGAATGTTTGGACTTGTCTGCATTTACATCAGAACTTGCTGCAGCAAATGTGGATGAACAATTTAGTTGTCCGCATAAACTGTAACAAATGAGGATGAACAATTCATTTGTCTACATTTCATACACTTCTATTCGCATTAACTGAGATTCGAGCACAAAATGACAGAAGAGTGAAAGAACATGTTTTAATGATTTATTTTGATACAAATTCACAACAAAGTTACCCGCATTGATCATGTCTTCAGCATTAAGTAAATATGGATGACAAGAAACTTATTCGCATTGACGAATGTGGAGGAACAAATTTTTTCTGCATAAGTTTTCCGCCATGATACTTTGTTGTACGCATTTGTTTGGAAACAAATGCGGATGTCTTACTTATTCGCATTAGTTTCACTTTGGTTTTTCTTGCACCAAACTATTACCCGCATTGGTTAAATGCCTGGGTTACCTTCACCCACATTAAACAATACTCTTACCCGCATTAAATTTTGAACATTTCAAAAATTAATGTTTTTGCTATGGATGGTTTTGACTGATTTTTGTACTGATGCTTTGACTTGTATGAAGATTTGCTGTTGCATTGAATTTTATGAAGTTTTGACTGTTGCAGGGATTGTCAATTCTTGCTTGGTTTGAATTGTGCACCCGGTGTGAAACAAATCTCCCAGATTTGACTGATCTTGGACTTTTGTGCTTCTAAAAATCAGCATATGCTGAGATACTATAGTATAACTTCCACACCACAACAGCCAATTTTCTAATTTTATATTTTTGACTCAATCATTGACTCAAAGAAATTATTAGTATTTTCAGCATTAAATGTTCTTTGATTCTGTATTTCCGCTACATAATCATTCAAGCAATTATTAGTATTTTCAGCATTAATTGTATGGTATCCTTAGTGGTTACCAGATGGAGATAAACATGCAAAATCCATCCAACAGCTCTTCTAGCAGTCAATAGAATTCTTCCCTCCATTTGGTTGAAAGGGATAGTAGAGAACCATAGAATCATCTTATGTGCTACCCTAAGAACTTATAAAAGGACCCTTTCATCACCTTCCAGGAGAGACCAAGGGAGAGCTACATCCAAGGAATCCCATTCCAAGAGACAAGCTCATCTCAAGCCTTTGTGTCTTTTGATAAAAGTTATGGTAACTTTCTCTTCATTCTTGAAGACTTGGATTGTATCCATCTAGATGACCTGGAGTATATGGAGATAGTCCAGCAAATGACTCTTCTCACTCATAGAGACAAGAGATTCTACAAGAGAATCGAAAAAAAGTTTCCCAGTATTATAACTAGTGGAAAGTTTGGACTGGATAAAAGCAAAGTGAAGTGTTACAATTGTAACCAGATAGGACACTTTTCTAGAGAGCACAAGGCACCAAGGATAAATGGTGGCTAAGCACAATCCAGACCAAGCTACACTGATGTAGCTCCCAGATCTGAGAAGCCAAACCAACCAAAACAACAAGCTGCCATTACTGTTAAAGAGGGAGGCTTTGACTGGAGCTTTCAGGTAAAGGATGTTTCTCCAAACCAAGCACTGATGACTGACCATGAAGAAGCAAAGGTATTAGAACATCTCTGTATACCTGAATGCATTTCTAAAGTAAACATGTATATGTCCTATAACCTGGAAGTGAGATCTGACCTTGAGTCTTTGAATATTTTAAAAGCTGATTTCAAAAGAGCTGAAAATGACTATAAACTTAAAATAGAAGATTTGGAGAAAACAATATCTACTCTTAAGCATGAGCACACAAATTACAGAACTCAAATCAAAAATCTCATTACCAAGTTAACTGAATGCCAGGTCTAGCTTGTGAACAGCAAAGCCGGGGCAGATAGTGTGTTCTTGAATAGGAAACCTTCAAGAACATCATATTCTTATCCTTGCAAGCAAAATTTTGTTATCAAAACAGGCAGGGACTGGGTTCAAGTGAGATAGCTGCTCCACACCTATTACTATCTGTAAGATCTCCAAGGTGTGGAACTTGTCAAGATGAGCTGCCCCTCATTGACCCTATCCAAGAAGAGGATGAAGATGAAGAGCAGAAATTGAAGGATGAAATAGAAGTGAGTGAGGAGGTTTATCATAAGAAGGGGTCACTATGCTCCTAGAGAGAAGAAAGAATCAAGGATGGCCAAGTCAGCTAGGAAGAATCTGTTGGACTTGGTCTGCCCAAGACACATATTGAATTGATGTGGCTAGTACGTTATGATCCAAGTCGGGTCATACCCAATAAAAAGCTAAACAAACACCTACAATATTTATTTTATAATATGATCAAATAATTAAATATTAACACTTAGAGTATATAGAAATTGGGTTTCTAAATATTTGCACTTGTGAAGTATATAAATTATATGGATAATTTATATTTAGAGAGAGAATACTACATTGTTGTTTAAATGGTTAAATGACAATGTATATTGAATTATAACATGTTGTATCTAATACGCATTTACTAATGCGGATGGAGATTACTCATCCGCATTTACTAATGCGGATGGAGATCACTATCCGCATTTACTAATGCGGGTGAACGTTTAAGAAATGCTAATAGAGACCACTTGTCTGCATCAACTAATGTCAGGTGTGACATTGTGCAACTATGTGATCCTGGAAGCTTAACACAAATAATAAGTCAATAAGAAAAATGAATGTTTTAAAAGATTTGAGAGGGAAAGGGGTCGGCCCCTTCTAGTCTCTCTATTCCTTCAAAATTTAATTTTCCAAGGGCATGCAAATAACAATGATGCTATCATCTCCACTCTCTCATTTTTTTTACATAACAACACGCAAAGTGCAAGTACGACGGCCTTCTGCTCTTTTTCTTTTTCGACCGAGAACAAAAGCAGAAGAAAGGTTCATTCAAGTGTTGAGAAATCCTAGCAACAAAGGGTGTTTGTTGGAAGCTTGGAGGGTAGACTTCCTTGAGGCTTTCTTCTTTGGAGGCTTTCATTCCACACTCATCTTCCTCTAATTCCTTGCAAGAGGTAGTTTGCTGAAACACTCTATGGTTGACTTGTAAGCTTGTTTTTCATATATCGACATGATGGGTTTCAACATATATAATGATTTATATATATATATACTTAATGGAACAACTTTTAAAACTATTCGCCGTTGCGTTTCTCATTTTATTTGGATAAAATGACTTTGATAAACTTGTCATTTCCCAACAGAATCTGATCAGGGCAGCAAAAACAAGTCTTTATTTTTGCTGGATTTGAAGTGGTGAAGACTGAAGACTCAACTATGGACTAGTACCAGGGGTCCTAGTTCAAGTTCAAACCATGGTCAAGAGAAGAAGGTTGATCAAATGTGCACAACCTGAACCATCCAGCTCCAAGAGCATGCTTCACCCTCAGAAGCTTGTTGCATCATCTTTGAAGATGAAGAAGGAAGTGAAAAAAGATCAAGTACAACCTTCTCCCCAGAAGAAGAACCTCAGAAGTATGCATGTTCAATGCATCATGTGTGGTGACACTACTCACTTTGCTAAGGATTGCATCTACAGTCCTAAGGGTACCATCCATATGAACAAGAAGAAGACTTCTGAGAGGAAGAAGAAGATAGTTTCAAAAGGTAAATAACTTTCCTTCGGAAGATCCAAAGTTAACAAGAAGAAGATAAGTGGAGAACTCCCTTCAGAGGAAAATTTGGTCTTGAAAGAAAGAAATGCTTTCGAAGCACTGAAGTCTGCTGCAGTTGAAGCAAAAGCTTCTGAAGGTTCAGTCTCCAAAACTTCTGAAGTTATCAAAACTTCTGAATTTTTGAAGGCCAAGTCTAATCTTCCAAGATGGTATGGAAGATGAAGGAAGGCCTTGTGACTTAAGTTTCATCATCAATAACAACCAAGGATCCTCAAAGCTTGAATATAGAATCAATAACTGTTGAACTATCTTCAGTTCTTCTTAATGAGCCTAAGACCAGCATTGCTTAGGTTCCCAAATGTAACTAACCATCTCTTTTTCATATGCATGAACAGCTAAAGAACAATAGAAATGCATGGATCATTGATAGTGGTTGTTCAAGACACATGACAGGCGTTCCTCGTCATTAATATGTTTGCTTCTTTCACTGTAAAAAAAGACTTCTATATTAACGAGGAGAATCAGGTGGTTATATCACAGGAAGAAGCAGGGTCATAAATGGTAAGCTCAATATTTAGAAGGTAAACTATCTCAAAGAGCTTGGATACAATCTCTTGAGTGTATCTCAATGTTATGACTAGAGACATAACATGCTCTTCACTAAGCATGAGGGCATTTTTCTCAAGCCCAGGGTGGTCATTCTTCAAGAGCATATCCTACTCAGAGGCCTTAGGAAATGGAGCATGTACAAAATGAATTTCCAGGAAACATCCCCATAAGGAGAATTTTCTTGCTTTCTATCTAAAGCCAATAGTGATGAGTCTTTCCTATAGCGTAAAAGAATGTGCCATGTAAACTTTAAGAACATGAATAAGTTAATTAAAGATGATTTGGTAACTGGAATGCCAAATAAAGAGTTTACAAGTGATGACCATTATGTTACATGTCTGAATGGAAAGCAACACAAAGTGTCTCACAAGTCATAGGAAAAGAACTCCATCACTACTCCCCTACACTTATTACATATGGATCTCCTTTGCCCCACCAGCGTAATGAGCCTAGCAAGAACTTCATATTGCCTGGTGATCACAAATGACTTCACAAGATATACTTGGGTCTTCTTTTTTAGAACTAAGGATGAGACCCCTGAAATTTTGAAGAACTTTATTCTGAAAACTGAGAATCAACATGATCACAAGGACAAGATCATAAGATGTGATCAAGAACTGCATTCAAGAATCAAATCCTTGATACATTTTGTGATAAAAAGGTTATTACAAGACAATATAGTGATTCTAGAACTTCTCAGCAGAATGGTGTTGTTGAAAGGAGAAATAGACACTTATTGAGGCTACAAGGACCATGCTCTCTAACTCTAAACTGCCCATCACCTTTCGGGTAGAGGCAGTCAACATTGCCTGCTATGTATAGAATAGAGTTTTAGTAGTCAAAACTCATGGTAAGACTCCTTATCAACTGTGGCATAAAAGGAGACCTTTTATTGGTTTCCTCAGGTTATTTGGATGTCCATGAACCATCTTGAATACCAAAGATCATGTATCCAAATTTGCTGAGAAATCAGAGGATAGACACCTCATTGGATATTCTTCCCAAGCTAAGGCTTATAGAGTATACAATCTTAGAACTAGAGTAGTTGAGATTCAGCCAATGTGGCCTTCAATGAACACACTCCCAATGTGAAAGGGTCTGGTCCTGATTGGCTATTTGATATTTGATTTAGTTACCAACTGTTTTAACAAATCTTGTGAAGATGTTTTAGGATCTACAGGTAACACATCAGCAGGAAATCTTAACCTAATATTTTAGCTGAGAAGACCAAGTGATAGAATTCCTTCAGCTCTAGTGGTAACAAACCCTACAAATAGAAATCCTTTCAGCACAACCATGACAAACTCTTTAGCTGATACATCTGAGGGGCCTACCAATTCCAGAACTAAGGCACAAAACTAAAATAAAGGGGTTTCCAATGTAGTAGTAGATGGAGATGGAAAAAGTGATCAAGAATTTTATGATGCTGACAACCTCTCCACTGAAGACAACATCAATGATGTCATACACTCATTGGATCAAGTTACACTTGATAAGTGTGCTGATGTGGTGGGTGATTCTCATTCACCGGATCTTAATTTCACTAAAGTGTCAAAAGAGAGGAAGGAGGGTGAGGCTGCTGAGTTGCTCCTCAAGATTAAGAAAGAAAGAAAAAGAAAAATATTATAAAAAGCCTATGTCCTCTCTCTATTTCAAGAAAGTCCTGAGGTACATGCTGTGGCAGTTGAACAGGAAACTCAGGTAGGTAGGGAAAAACATAGACAAAACATAATAACCTACCTGAGTGCCATAGGTCTCTATTAGGTAGCAGATCTACTTCCCTTGTCATATGCGTACATTAAGATTGAGTATCTTAAGCAGCTAAAGCAAAAAGTGTTAAAAGAAAAGAAAACAAATAAGAGAAAGATGAGGGAAGAGGCTGCTAAGTCAAGATCCACCATCCGAGTAGATCAGAAGAAGTTTGCTGACAGATTGAAGATAGTGAGCTTCTTGAAGATGTATGGGTTCTCTGAAAGGAGACTTGGTCCAATGTCTCTATCCACTATAGATGAGCACATTAGAGTGATCAAGCAGAAGATTAAGAAGGGTGAGCTGGTAGACTTGCATTCTCCACCAACTAAGGCTGCATCTGAAGCTTAGGTCAAGGTTGAACCCCAAGAGACAACAAAAACTGGACCTAGTGCTGTATCTCAGCCAACTTCATCTTCTGAACCATAGCAGGGTCCTGAACCTTCTCCTTCTAAACATGTGAAGGAAAAGGACCCAACAGAGAAGGATAAAGAAGGAACATCTGGTACTCAAGACCAGCCTTCTCAGTTAAAATACAGAAATAGGTAGAGGATGCCCATAAGAAGGGTTAAAAAGAAGAAGTCTAAGGTATTCACCTCTACACCTCAGGATGAGTCAGAGCATCCTAAGGATGAACAAGAAGAGGCTGCTCAACTAACTCCACTTCAAGTAGAGCCTCTTGCTACTAAGAGACCCATCTTGTCCTGGTCTTTCTTTACAAATCCAGACAGATGGTATGTCGCTAGAGATCAAGGGGGTCAAGACAGATGTTTGACCTTCCTCTGCATGATCTCTTTGGAATGAGTAGATACTTTTAGAGTCTAAGGAATCTGGACCAACTAATGAAGAAGGGAATGGGCCTGATTTTGATAAGGACTGTCAACAGATGAAGATCAAGCCTCAAAGTTATCCTCAAGTTTTGGTAGCATCAGCCTAGGGGGAGTTTGTAAGAGTTAATCTTAGAGGCTGATGCAACCAAAGAGCTCTCAGCATGCATACTAAAGTACAAAGAAAGTTACTTTGTTAGATTTGACAAAACCACTAAGAAATTCTTTAAGTGTCAAATCTTCCGAAGACAAAGGGCATTTCTTCCGAAGCCAAAGATGAAGTCTTTCAAAACTTCAAGACAAAGTCTTCTGAAGCCAAGAGACTGACTTCTTCTAAAGACAGAGAAGACATGCTTTCTCTGACATACTTTTGATAAAAGCTGAACCACTTTCCACTGCCATCTCTAAAGACTCACCAACTTATACAAGTTGGTGATATCTCCATACTTTTTTTAACCGTAAACTAAGGTCTTAGAGTCTGTAACTTTGATGAAAAAATGGGTGCAAATCCATGATCAGTTATGCCTTCAATTTTGAAGTAAAACAAAAATTTGAAAACTTTGATACTAAAAGAAACAAAATAAAGTTGCTATTAAGTTGGATTCATGTTCTGGTTTTAAAGGTTTGTAGTTGTATATATTAATGTTATAATACCTTGCTAATATACAAGATAAATTGCATAACTTTACCTTGATGAAAGATATTTTTTATCAAATTTGGATAATCTTGAAACTTTGAATAGTATTAACTCAAAATAATTACAACATCATCATATACAACAATTATTTATTCACATATTCATATATTGGCATTAGGAAAATCTAACTTAGATATTTATAATATAACTTTTTGAAGTTGGGTTAACAAGTAATTTATCACTTGATATGCATAACATACAACCTCCTTCCTTTTTCCTTGATGTAGTTTGTCATTTTCAATTAATAAGGTACAACTTCTACACAGTGATTTACCTGCTTTATCTGTCATTTGTTACTTTTCCAAGCAATACATCTTTTAGTAAAGAGACAAAGTTCCTGCTTGGTAACGAAGAGTTTGTTCCTCTCACCCTCCCCCGATGCTTGGCTCATATAATCCTTTCGACGATGAAGTTTCGGCTTCCGTGACACCTCTAGCAGCGGCCGCCGACACTTAGAGTGGTGGTTGTTTACTGGTCTACGATGGAGATGAGAGTCGAAGATCTGATTTCTTGCTTCTTTCTCCGGAGATTTCTTCACGTTTGATGGCTCTGTCGACCCTTTTGCTGCACCAATTGTCCTTGGAAGGTTATTTTTCGATCTTGCTTTTCTTTAGGTGTTATTTATTCATCTTTAATCGCAGTAGTTGAGCCTAATGTAGCCTTTACTAACACCGTAGTTTATTCATCGTTTATTCAAATGATTTCATTTATGTTTTGCAACTTATACCATGCCTTAACTTATATTGAGGTGACCACCCACGAGTTAGTTAGGATGTCAAATACCAACTTCGGTAACGTTTGAAATAAAACTATACCATCTAACTGACTCCATATAGTAACCTAAACCCTAAATTACGAATATGTGATTTTGGGTTTTCTATCAAGTCACAAAACCACAATAGCTTCAAACTTATGAGTTGTAAACTATGCTATTTGTTTATGATAACGAGGCTGTAAGAGAACTTCATTGAAGAACACAATCAAACATGGAAAAGGGGTGTTGGATCATATGAGGCTGGTGCAACCAAAACAACACTTAGAACAAATTTTTGTGTACAAGTTGAAGAAGTCTTCCGAAGACAAAACTGCTCTTCCACAGCTATGTCAAAGATCTTCCGAAGCATTATTTCTGAAGAGCTTCCGGAGGAAAACTAAGTCTTCTGAGACTAAGTATTTTTCCATCCAAAGTATATGAAGAACTTCCGAAGGATAGAACAAAGTCTTCCAAAGACCAATTAGTTCTCCTTCCAAAGTATTCACACTTAGAAGATCCAAGACAAAGTCTTCCAAAGAATAAAGTCATAAAGACCTGTAGAAGATTCGAAAGAAGATGTTTCTTCCAAAGTATAAATGGCCTCGGAAGAACTTATTCTTCCGAAGCCATTTAGCTTCGGAAGAATCAACTATGAACCAGTGGACAAAAGTAAGGTCTGTCTAACAGACTCTGATACACTGCATGGTGCTTTTCCTAACTCATGTAGTTGACCATACTTTAATCCATTATTCACCTTTTCAACTTAGTACAGATACCATCCTTAGTTAGTGCCAAAAGGTAAGTCATGGACCTGTCATGACTACATTATCTAGGATATTATTTTATCTTAGATATTTTACTTCTAGCAATGTAGTATTTGTCTAGTAGTAGATTCCAGCAGGTTTTCAAAGTATAACCGGCTGTAGATAGTAGTATATATAGTTTCTCATTGTAACTTATGTAGCATGAGCTTAAGAGTCTTGTAATACTGAGTTGAGAAGTAATATATACAAGTATCTTGAAAACCATTCTCTTGTTCATTAACTTTGTATATTATTATCAACTTTAGTTTGAGATTCTGTGTTTCATCGAACAAGTGAGACTTAGTGAGTTCTATGCTTAAACTCAAAACCGATCCAGCAATTGGTATCAGAGCTCCGAGGCTCTTGATTATGAGATCTAACCATCCTATATCACCCTTGCTTCTTCATACTCACTCACCCACCTCACTTTAATGGATCTTAACCAGAAATTTTTTGAGTCCGAAATGGGAACCATGACCAAGGCTCGCATCATCACTCCAGATGATTTTCAAACCTAGTGCAAATTTACTGAAGGGTTGATCAAGTACCAAGATAGCTGCATATGGAAATCTGTCACTCATGGTCCTTACGTTCCTAAGGTAGCAGCCCCAGCGGGTAATGGTGCCATGATAGAGAAGGCCATTGAAGACTTCTTTGATGAAGACTTCAAGAAAATAGACGTTGACTGCAAAGCAATGACTGTTCTGCTTACAGCCATACCAAACTCCATAATGGTTGGCTTTCAGAATACGAGTCAGCCAAAGAACTCTTTGATGCTTTGAAGCTGATGTACTCTGCTTCCACTAAATCCAAGAAGTCCAAGAAGGATGTACTAAAGCAGAAGTTTGAAAACTTCACATATATCATTGGTGAGACCTTGAGCCAACAATACTTCAGGTACATGAACTTGATCACCTGTCTTCAGTCTATGGGAGTGGATCTTCAGAAGAGAGACATTGTAAGGAAATTCATGAGTGCACTTCCTCACGAATGGACATTCTATTATGTTTCTATCAACACTCTCACCATGACTGAACTGTACGGAATCCTTGATGGATACCGTATGGAGATTGTGACTCAAAAAAGCCAACAGATGAACCGACCCTCAAATCCTGCTGTCAGCAATGCTCTACATGTTGCTGAAGGATCCAGACAACCTTAGTTGTACCTGAACTATCCCCAACAACCATCATCTTCCTTTGGGCCATACATCACTTTCCCTGAGACACCCAGGTCTCAACAGGCTCAGCGTACTCCTTTTCAGGATAGTTATGCCTTTGTCTCAGGAAGTGAACACTCTGGAGATTTTCAATTATGCTTTGATGATCTAGAGTACTTTAGCCTAGATGAGATTGAGTACATGGACATTGTCCAACAGATGGCTCTCCTAACCTACAGAGCAAAGAAGTTCTTCAAAAGAATAGGAAGGCAGTTCCCTCAAAATCCAACCAATAGCAAATTAGGATTTGATAAAAGCAAAGCCAAGTGTTACAACTGTAACCAACTTAGTCACTTTGCTAGGGAATGCAAAGCTCCAAGACCCAATCCTGGAGCAACTGAAGCCTCCCAACATCCTACCACCTCAAGGACTGCACCAAAACCTACTGAGCAGCAAACTACGGCTGTTGCTCAAGAAGTTGACTGGAGCTTCATGGTGCAAGTTGTCACTCCTGCTCAAGCACTCATGGCTGGAACTGAAGACAGCAAGGTATATGAAAACCTCTGTACTCCAGCTTGTATTGCTAAGGTTAAACTTTATCAGGATTACAAAAGGGAAATTAAATCCAATATTGATTCCTTGAACATCCTAAAATCTGATTTCAAGAAAGCAGAATCTGACTATAAACTCAAAATTAAAGAGTTAGAGAAAGATGTTTCTTCTTTAAAACATGAACATACAAACTACAGGACTCAAATAAAGGATTTAATTTCTAAGTTGACTGAGGCTCAAGCCCAGCTAGTAATAGCTGAGGCTAAAGCAAAGAAGTATGCTATTGAAGCGCATAACTTCAACACCATCATTGCATCATCCTCCCACTAAAAGTTGTGTTATCAAAATAAATGTGTGTTGGGAACCAATGAAATTGCTCCACCACACTCTTATGTGTCTATTAGATAGCCAAGATGTGGCACTCATGAGCAAGAGGTTCCAACTACTGACCCATACCTAATGAGCAAAAGAATGATGCAACTATGGTGATCACCATAGGGAAGGATAAGGTAGAAAACCGCATTCCCACTGCTGATTTCCTACCCCTAACAACCAAAGAGAGAAAGAACAAAATCAAGGCAGCAAAGAAATCTACCAAGAAGGTGACTGAGTCTAGGATGAAGATAGATCCCAGACAAAAGGGTGTATTCATTTCAGCCAGATTCCAAGTGGTTGGAAACTCTGACCCAGGAAAGGAATGTAGTACCAGCATTCCTGTCCAACTGAAGGACCAGAAGTTAAAAGGGAAAGTTGTTGAAGAAAAGGAGTGCAAAAACCAACAGCCATCATGCTCCATCTAGAGTAACATTAAGTGCATAATCTGTGGTTTGCATAACCACATGGCTAAAGATTGTTACAACAATCCTGCAAGCACACATTATGCAACCAATGTTAAAAGATAAGGAGTCAAGGAAGGTTTCACATTTGGACCTTATCACATGGTCCAAGTGACAAGGAAAGGAAAACTTGTTTCCAAAGATAAGTTGCTTTCGAAAGAGAATCATTCTTCTGAAAGAAAAATAGCTTCGGAAGACAAGCCAAAGAACAAACAAAGGAACAAAAAGAATCCTTTGAAATCTTCAAAGAATGTAGTCTCGGAAGAAGGTCATGCTGCTCAATCCTCTTCAGGATCATCTACAATGGTCAAACATAGGATGGTATGGAAGAATAAAACAGATGCGGTAGCCATTACCTCTTCCTCACAAACACAAATTGAACCCACTTGCCTATACTTTGGTTCAATTAAATCATCTACATTAGAAGAACCCGAGACCATCAAGGCTTGGGCTTCCAATAGTAACTAATCATCTCACTTTATATGCAGGGACATCCACATGACAAGAATGGAAATATATGGATTGTGGACAGCGGATGCTCCAGGCATATGATAGTTTGGAGGTGAAGCCGGAGGATACATTTCTGGTAGAGGTAGTGTATCCAATGGTAAGTTAAAAGTTGACAAAGTAAACTTGTCAAACAGCTTGAACACAATCTATTAAGTATTTCTCAATTCTATGAACGAAAGCACCAAATGCTTTTCATAGAACATGAGTGCATTATCCTCAAACCCGAGATAACAATTCCTCAGGAATTGATGCTTCTTCACAGAACATGAAGTATCATGCTTTCTTTCCAAAGCCAATGGTGATGAGTCAACTCTTTGGCATAAAAGAATGTGCCATGTAAACTTTAAAACCATGAACAATTTGGTTAAAAATAATTTGGTACATGGTGTCCCTAAAAAGGAGTTTTTCTGTAAAGACAACTGTATTGCTTGCCTAAATGGAAAACATCACAAGGTCACTCACAAATCCAAAGAAGTTAACTCTATCACCACTCCATTACACTTATTGCACATGGATCTTTTTGGTCCCACAAGTATAGTGAACATTGGAAGGAAATCATACTGCCTTGCGATTGTTGATGATTTTAAAAGATTCACTTGGGTATTCCTTTTAAGAACTAAAGATGAAACGGCTAAAACTTTAAAATCTTTTATTCTTATAATTGAAAATCAAAAGGATCATAAGGTGAAAATCATTAGAAATGATCAAGGGACTGAGTTTAAGATTCAAGTTCTTGACTCATTCTGTAACTCTAAAGGGATTGCCAGACAATATAGTGCTCCTAGAACTCCTCATCAGAATGGTGTTGCTAAAAGGAGGAACATGACACTTATTGAGGCTGCAAGAACAATGTTAGCTGATTTAAAGTTGCCTCTAACTTTCTGGGCAGAGGCAGTCAACACTGCATGTTATGTGCAAAATAGAGTTCTCATTGTTAAGCCTCATGGGAAGACCCCTTATGAGCTATGGAACAAGAGGCCACTATTCATTGGCTTTCTTAGGTCCTTTGGTAGCAGGTGTACCATACTCAACACAAAGGACAATTTAGCAAAATTTGTTGAAAAGTCGGATGATGCTATCTTTGTTGGATATTCCTCCACCTCTATTGCTTATAGAGTATATAATATCAAAACTCAACAGTTTGAGGAATCATCCAACATTGTTGTTAATGAGCACACTCCTTGTGTTAGTGGGAATGGACCTGAATACATTTTTGATTTAGAATTGTTTCCAAACTATTCTAAACCATCTTCTGAGAATGTTTCAGCTGGAATAGGAACTCAAAGTGACCCATATGAAGTTCAACTGTATGAGCTACCCAGACCTATTTCCAGTTCTCCAAGAAGAAATGAAGAACAAGCTCCTACTACTGAAAGTCCTGAAAGCATGAGTATCTCAGGAAACAAATGAGCTTCAACAAATTATCAACTCACTGAGCCTCATAACCCAGAAATTGACAATTCAAGCACTCAACACCAAGATGATGAAGACAATGACATGGAGGAACAGGCAACTGTTGATGCTGCTTCATAGCATACTGACATTGATGATGTCACTTATTCATTCAATCAGTCCTTATTGAATGAATGTGAGACATCAGCTGGAGAAGGTGTTTGAATTTCTGAGCAAAAATTCTCAAACCTAGACAATAGTTAGGCTGTGACTATTATTAGTAAAAAATCAAAAGTTGGGATTAATATCGTTTAAATTATTAGTTGGGATTAATATTGATAAATAGTTAATAGTTTGGATAATTAAAATTCAATTTTTCTTTAAAAATCAATAATTATTTATGTGAGTTAAAAATATTAAAAAGTATGAAGAAGTGTTTGTTACTAAAAGTACAAAATAACAAAAAAAAGTTTAATTTAACAAAATACGTGTTTATCAAACGTGGGGTTGGTTTAACAATTAACAACATTATACAACTAATTTACTAGGTTTACTGATAGATAATGAGTGCATATAATAATGTTTGTATTATATTTGGTACTTTGTTATAAGATACAATTATTGACCAATAAAATGTTTTCGTCTTAATATATTCGTAAAATATAATATAATATAAAATAATATAAGTTAATGTAATGTAATATAATATGATATAACATGTTATGATAAGAATTTATATAAAATAATTTTTAATTTAAATATATAAAAGTAATTGTTAATCAATAGTTAAGATCAAATTATAAAACGTTTGTTAAAATGGTACCTAATTAGGCATGATCATTTTTGTTTAATCTTTTACAACTTCTCCACTTTTTTAACCGCTTTAACACTATCTATGCAATTAGATGTGATTCCTAGTCTCAGGATACACAACACTCGTCCAGCTGAAAACATCATTGGGGATGTATCAGAAGGCGTGAGAACAAGAAGTTAGACCCATAATGGGAATTTATGCTTGTACTCATGCTTTCTCTCTCAAATGGAACCAAAGAAGGTGGAAGAAGCCCACAAGGAAAACAATTGGATTGAAGCTATGCAAGAGGAATTGCTTTCCAGAGGCAAACGGTATGGAACCTATGTCCTTTGCCACCTGGTCAAGTCCCTATTCGCACCAAGTGGGTGTTTAGAAACAAAAGAGATGATAAAGGTTTGATCATCAAGAATAAAGCAAGACTTTTTGTTCAAGTGTACACACAGGAAGAAGGCATAGATATACTGATGTCTTTGCACCTGTTGTAAGACTTGAAGCTGTGCAATCTTCCTTGCTTTTGCAGCATCCAAGAACTTCACAGTCTATCAACTTGATGTCAAATGTGCATTTTTGTATGGGAATATAGACAGAGAAGTCTATGTGTGTCAGCCACCTGGATTTGAAGACCTAAAGCATCCTAACTATGTGTGCAAACTGGATAAAGCTCTTTATGGACTGCATCAAGCACCTAGGCTGTGGTATGAGATTTTGTCTCAGTTTCTCCTTAAAAAAGGCTACACCAGAGGTAACATAGAAAAGACATTATTCATAAAGAAATCTAGGAAGGAAATGCTGCTTGTTCAAGTCTATGTCGATTACATCATATTTGGTTCCTCAAATTACCAAATATGCAAAGACTTTGAAAGCATGATGAGAAAGAAATTTGAGATGAGCTCCATGGGAAAGATGGATTTCTTTATTGGGATTCAAGTGAAGTAGATGGAAGAAGGATTCTTTATCAAATAGTCTAAGTATGTCAAGGACATCTTAGAAAGATTTCAGATGAAAGATTGTAAGACAGCCAAGACACCTATACCCAGAAATCACAATCTATATCCTGATTCCGAGGGGAAGGATACTGATCAGCATCAGTACAGGGAAATTATTGGATCTCTGATGTATCTCATAGCTAGTAGACCTGATATCATGTTTGCAACTTACATCTGTGCAAGATATCAGGCTGCTCCCAAGGTGTCTCACCTAATTGCTGTCAAAAGAATTCTTAGATACCTCAAAGGAGCTCCCAAACTGGGTCTCTGGTATCCTAAGAATAAGGATTTCAATCTTTATGGGTAAAGTGATTATGGTGGTTGTAACATTAACAAGAAATCCACATCAGGAGGATGTCAATTTCTTGGTGGAAGGATTATTTCCTAGCAATGCAAGAAGCAATCATGTGTCTCTACATCAACTGCTGAAGCTAAATACATTGTTGCTGCGAGCTGCTGTGCTCAACTGCTATGGATTCAAAATCAGATGTTAGACTATGGATTTAACTTCATGAATACTCCTATCCACATAGACAACATGAGTGCTATTTCCAATACAAAAAATCTAGTGAAGTAATCCAAGACAATGCACATTGACATCAGGTATCATTTCATTTGAGATAGAGATATTCATGAGAAACACTTGATTAAACTAGTAAAAGTTAATTCAAATGAACAATATGCTGACTTGTTCACAAAATCCTTTGATGAACAAAGATTCAAATACTTAATCACAGCTATTGGGATGATTAACATTGACTAGTTTATTTCTTTTGAAAACCTTTTTAAAATGTGTCTTGCTTATGTTGTCTAATTACAATCTAAGCCCTGTTACTAAAGTTTTTCTTCTAAGTGGAAATTCTTTCGAAAAGAAATTTACTCTCGGAAGAGATCTTTATATCTTCCAAAGGTAAATTCCTTCACTTTAGTACTCTCTTCTGAAGAATTTTTACCCTCGGAAGCAAATTTGATCATAGATCAAATTTACTTCCGAAGGCTACTAACTTCCTCTCGGAAGAAGTCTTTTCTCTCGGAAGCAACTTTCCCTTCGGAAGAAAACTTTTACTGTGTAATGGAAACCTTTGGGCCCCACTGTGTAAAGATTAAGATCTTTTCGAAATATTTTAAATTATCTTCCTTGACGCCGTACTCAAGTACACTCCCATACTGTCTTTTCACCTTATCTGCATGGTCTTTTACCCCCTATTTAAAACTTCCAACTATCTTTCTTTACCCTTTTTACCAACACTGAAACCTAATACTCCCATTATCGTCTTCATTCTCTCTCAAGTTCCTTCATTCCAACCATACTTTCTTACAATGGCTCTAAATCCTTAACATAACCAAGTCACCATCCTTGATTCTTCTAAGGATGCTAACTTTCCCCTATCATTGATTTTCTGTTTCACTCCACATACTTTACTGCTTTCACCGTAAACCCCACCATATACTCTAATCACATGACTGAATTTTGGGCAAACGGTCATTGTGAAACTCTAAACGATGAGAGTGTCATCAGGTCGAGAATCAACGGGCAAGAGATCATTATTTATGAATCTTCCATCAGGGAGCATATGGAGCTTCATGACGAAGGTGCCCCAACTAAATTCCCCAAATCTGAGTTAGCAAACACATACACTCAGACGGGTGGTGATGTGCACAAGTCCACTGTCTACAAGTTTAATATCTCTTACAACTAGAAATTCTTGTTGCATATCGTTCTACACTACCTATCCAACAAATCAGGGGGTTGGGATCAAATCCTATATGATCTGGGCTACCTAGTCCATGGAATGGTAAAGGGCCTTCACTTCAACTATTTAAGGTTTGTGCTGAACAATTTGAAAGGAAATCTTACTCGGGGATTCATTTTTCATGTATCCCCGGTTTATTCAGCATATCATAAACTGTGAGCTAGACCAAAGTAGACTACAACATGAAGACACTCTTATGGTCCCACTCATGAGGTCGGGCATGTTCAAGACCTTGAAGAAGGTGTCCACCAATTTAACGTATGCTTGAGCCAACGGCTCCTAGTGACATCCCTGCAAGCCCAGCAGGCGATGAACCCACACCAGACCTCCCCACTCAAATGCCAACTACTTCTTCCCACCCAATAAAATTTACATATACCAGATGACCTAAGCGTACACCAAAAAGGCTCGAGTGGAACTCAGGGCTCCCACTCAGCCAAAGGTCACACCTTCCTCCACCATCGACCTCAATATCAGTGTTGAGTCTCCTCAGTCTCAACCTGATGTGCTTAAAACCCAAGCCATTAGCCCTCAGGGTGAGTCCTAACACTCCCCTGAGCAACCAAAAAGGGACAGCAACATCATTGGCACATCAGCTATTGCAAAAGAGCCATTAGGTGCGGACCAAGGTCCTAGGTCATTAGAATTAACCTCTCTATCCTTCACTGACCTTTTAATCCAACCCGATGATGATATTATGTTCTGTTAGGGCCTTGATGTTGATCTACAATACCTCTCTCAAGATCAACTGAGCCCTAGGGAACCTCTGATATCTAGCCAACATCAGTTCAGCCAAACTGAGGTGAGTCCAAATGGTGTGGAGGTGACTCAAGTAGACTCAACCACCACTACTGAGAGTGTCTCACTGGCCTCTCAGGAAAGGGGTGACATCAGTGAGACTGAGTCTATGGCAACCTTGCTAATTGATATTTCTTAAAAGGACATCAGTAGGGAAGGGTATTCAGGGCGCCGAGAAACCATAACTGGTGGTGATGATGAACATGCTAGGCATGTTATCTCATCTCCCTATGATTCTTCAAAAGAAGATGTGGGTACACTGCTACTCATTATGAAAGACCTAATTTCTAAAGTCTTAAACCTTGAACCAAACTTTAAGACTTTAGAGGATAGGTCTGCCACTCAGCAACTTGAGATTGAATATCTCAAGGGTAAACTAGCTGAGACTTAGATTGAGAAGTTTGTCAGGCACGTACCTATTCAGGTTTCTTTAAGTTCTTCCTCCAGCTCATCTACTTCTCAAGATAATGCTACCAAAAAGAGGGAGAATGTTCTGAAACAACATCATGAGGAACCCACTTACCCCATAGCAACAACTTCTCCTGATGCCTTATCTATCTTTTACCCCCAACAGCATCACCCTACAATAGTCTTCCCTCAACAAGCTCCCATTACCTTTCAAGTGGACCAAAGGATGCTCCTAGATCTAAATAGGTTTCTAACCAAATTTCTATTGAGCTCCTCCATTGAACAACCCTCCCCTGATCTAGCTATCGCCTACTTTGGAGCTAAAGAGCTTCAAAGGCTGAATGCACCACCTACCTCTAAAGAGGAAGCTGGTCAACCTAAGGTCTCTATTGAACCCAAGATTAACTTCAAAGGGGATGTACAGACTGATGGCCCAACAACTGATTTGGATGGGACAGGTGATACATTTCCAGTTACTTCTGAAGCAAAAATCCAAGTTGCCGAAGGAATAATTGGACTGTCTTCATTGTCCAGTGATCTGTGCATCATAGAGGCAATCCTTGAACTACCCTCTGAGATCAACAGTGAAGACTTCCTTACAACCCCTCTCTTACAAGAACCACTATTTCAAACACCCTCACTCCAACCTAAATCTTCTGAACCTAAGTTCCCAAAGGCTGAATCTTCCTTTGATCCTAAGGGGAAGAGAAAGCTTACTGCTAAGGAGCTACTAGAAGAGGAAAGATCGAAGAAGCTAAAGAAGAAAGGTAGACTTAATACTGGAAAGTTGTTGGCTGCAAGTAGCAAAGCAGCAATAGCAGCCCAAGCAAGTCTCAACAATAAAAGGAGGGTGGAAATAATTGACAGGCTCATCAGCCTGGGATTAGCCAACGAAGAAACTCTTCTACTCCCAACTGATGTGCTTGTGAAACTAGAAAAGGCAACCTTGCTGAACAAAGAAAAGGAAGAAGCAACAAGGTTGACCAAAGAGGTGGAAAGAAGGAAGAAGAAGGAAGAAGCCATGGAAAGGGAGAGGATGGCGAGAATAGCCTTTCTCTAAAATAGAGGCTATCCTTAAGAGGAGCAAGCACCTCACCAAATGACATGATCTTGTTTCTTTTTCATATAGAACAAGATCTAATCAACAAGGAGAGGAAGAAGGCTGCTAGGGAGAAGTTGAGAGAGAAGAGAAAGAAAGAGGAAGAGGGAGAACTTGTGGCTGCCAAAAAGGAGGGAGACAAGGGTTGGATGAAATCCTATCTCCGAGCTCACGGCTTCTCCGGCAGGCAAGTGGGTCTCTTGTCGATCAAGACCCTACCCTGACATGTCAGCGACATTTAAGCTGACATTCGCTTAGGAAGAAGGTAGGAGGTTGCTTAAACTCCTAGTGTTCAGAGGATGGCACCCAAACCAACACCCAAACCACTACCCAAAACACAACCTACACCTTCTCCCTTCCCCATCAAAACAGAATCTTTTACCCCTGAACCATCTCCATCAAACTTACCTATACCATCACCCACTGCTTCCCACCAAACACCACCACCACCTATCCTACGACCCAAAACACAAACAATAACTTACTCAAAAACCAAACCATCCTCTGATCCATCAAAACCCCTGACCTTAGAAGAATTCAAGGAGATAAAGAAGAAGCTCACAAATTGCACAACACTAAGCGACATTTCTTGTGAGGAAGAGTCCATCCAGCTGACTTTCATTGATGGCTCTTCCAGTTCCCTCATAAGAGATGCATTCCTTGATTTTCCTAGAGGAACACTGGACCAAGCTCTTCAACTTCTTGCAATAAATTCAGATACTCTCAATAAAGTAGAGAAGAAGTTAAGAAGAATGCTGGTGACTCTGCTAGACACTAGGAAAGGGGACAAACTGCCAACAAAACCCCTTAATCCTAGAAAGCAAATTGTCCAGTAGAGGTTCGATAAAGATTCCCATAGTTTTGCTATGGAAAGGGAGAATGGTAAAGTTACCAGGGTTGACACTTCATTTCTGCTACAATCCAGGAGATTTGACATTGTTGAGTTAGTAGAGAAGCCATTCTCCAATCCCTCTAATTCTGAGATAGCTGCTTACATCAAAAATCATTTAAGCAGCCTTCATCTAGCCGAGCTCACAAAGAAGGCCAAGATTGAAGAAGAGTTGAAAAGGAGAGCACAGGATGCTAAAGAAGGCACAACCATAAAAGGGAAGACCTTTCTACAGATGGTTGAGGGCTCCACTTTGAATCCTATAGTTAGATGGGAATATGACTACCTTTCTCGTCAACTAACTCTCTTCTGAGGGATGCAGCAAATAGTACATGTCATTCAGAGCAATCGACTAGATTTATTATCTACGAATGACCTGTACAAACTCCTCACCACAACATCAGGGAAAAACCAAGAGACAGATAGATATCTGCCAGAAAGAAAAGTAAATGGGCACAAGTTGAAGGGGGCAAAGTGCAAAAGTGCACAAACTTTATTATTTTAATAATATAAGAGGTATGGCCACCTCTTTAAAAGCAGAGATCTGCTTTTGGCGTTCGACCAAAGCAGAAAAAGGGTGAAAGCTTGCGGGTTTTTGGAGAAAGAGGAAGAAGAAGCTGCTAAGGTGAGTTCTCTTGAACACGAGTTAGTTTCAGTTGGTTTTTAAGTCCTAAACCGAAGTTCTTGATGTTTTAGAAATTGTTCTCGGGAATTTGAAGCTAAAATCACAGGTGGAAGTACCTGGTTTGAAGATCTGCTTTAGGTGAGTCTCTAGAACCCCTCTTTTACAGATTTTAAAGTGTTTGGGGCTATTATGCATACCGGATAAAAGGTTTTTCAAAGATAACCATATGTTTCAACTTGTTGTGGTTCGTATGGTATTCTGTGGTTTTATGTTTTGATGCTTGTTTTGAGGTTAGAATTGTTGTCAGAATGTTTAGATGCCCTTAGTATGCTAAATCTGTGTTTGGGTTAGGCTAGAAATGTTTCGGGTGTGTTATTGGCAAATTAGACGTTCAGAATGTTCCCATGCACCCTAACAGTATCCTTCATGCGCCCAAAAGTTGTCCATAAGCCTAAGTGTTGCTCATGCACCCAAGGGTGCTGATGTTCCTAGGTGGTGCGCCAAAATAGTGGCCATGCGCTCAGATAGTGCCAAGGTGACCAAGTGTTGGCCATGCGCCTACATAGTGCCCATGCGCCCAGAGTGCCCATGCGCCTAAGTGTAGGTGCTGTGCCTGAACAGTGGTTCATACGCCCAGAAAGTATGGAGATGGCTAAGTATGGGTGATGCGCCCGCATAGTGC
This sequence comes from Flaveria sonorensis, assembly GCA_025506505.1. NCBI lineage: Eukaryota > Viridiplantae > Streptophyta > Magnoliopsida > Asterales > Asteraceae > Flaveria > Flaveria sonorensis. The sequence goes on along the minus strand of CM046435.1, from coordinate 18,079,673 downwards.
CCATGTGCCTAGAATTGTTCCTGTGACTAAGTGTTGAGGCGCCTGAATAGGGCTCATGCGCCTGAATAGTGCTAATGCGCCCAGGAGCTTTTATACTTAGAATTTTCTGCTGATGCGCCAAGAATGTTCTGTTGTGCCTTATTTTTGGACTTAGGGTTTTCTAGTGGCTTTAAGAGGTGATGTTTAAGATAGGTCTCGTTATGATATGGTGGCTTATGCTTGTTGCATGCTTGATGATGTGATGTGGTTTTTGTTGTGTGTGTGATGTGTTGTCTTTCTTTGATAAACGGTTTTCAAAACGTATGTATTATGTTTTGTAATACGATGTGTATTATGTTGTATGACTTTACGTGGTTTGATGTATGGCTTTGAATGAACGTAAAGTATTATGTAACGAAGTGAAAGACATTAATAATGAAAAGTGGAACGTAATAATAGTCTTGCAAGCAAGACTGAGGTGAGTGACTGTGTTGTCACAAAAGACTTGTTAGCCAAGGTTCAGTTGAGTCACTGTTTTGTCAAAACAGACTTGTATGCCAGGCTGAGGTGAGTGACTGTGTGTCAAAACAGACTCATAAGGGGTTTGATCCATGAGATTGACCCGAGTAATGTCGTGATGCTCGCCCCGGTGTTGTGTCGGTCTTCGAACATGAGTCAGGGGTTTGTTTACAGACCCCAGCACAGTACCAGTCATCGAACATGAGTCGTGGGCGTTGCAATTAGAGACAAGGTCCTTGTTGCGTACCCCGGTACTGTGTCGGTCTTTGGACATGAGTCGGGGGTTTGTTTACAGGCCCCGGCACAGTATTAGTTTTCGGACATGAGTCGGGGGTATTGCATGCGACAGGATCCAGATTGAAGTGAAAGATAATAATGAAAGTACGAAACGTACGAAATGAACGATGATAAAGATAATAAATATTATTATCAATGTGTACGTATAATGTGTGATCGCGTACGATTATGAAGGTTATGTTTTAACAAAACAAAGTATTTTATTTATAAAACTAGAACTCACTTAGTGTCGCTGACTTTTTGTATGCATGATAGTTGGCAGGTATTTTGTTGATGCTAAGGAGTTGCAAGCATGGATGCATACGCTATTGGGAACGTTTTGAGACTGGCATCCACATTTTGATATGATGTTGTAATCACATATGTAAATGATTTATGTAGTGTAATGATATTTCTTAATTATAAATGAAAGTTTTTAAATTCCGCTGCAAAAGAAATGGTTATTTTGAATATTTTTTGCGATGACGGTCCAGCTGTAAGCGTCCCAGGAACGGGGCCTTACAAGTTGGTATCAGAGCTAAAGTTTAAGGGAATTGGGTAAATATTTTCAAAAACCTAATCTTAAACTGTGAATGGGATGAAAGGAAAGGGATCCCAGTCCTAGTAGCTACGTTCCTGCAGGTAAATGTTTTATGTAAAAGGATTTTATGTAAGTTAATGTTAACCGGTATTATGTGCGCATGTTATGTGGCTTATGTGCTTTTGTGTAGATTTATATACTGATGTAGTCAGGATAGGAAATTCTTGGGGAATGAAGAGTAAAGTAGGTGCCTAAACACAACTGGCCACTGTGATTAGGGACTTACTATACTTGACATAACTTGAGCTATTACCTTGATTGACCGTATTGATGTTTGAATCTTGTAGTGTTTAGATGGCTGGCGGTAGGTCTTCTGAGGCTTTGCGTGGTGGAGGTCATGGTGGACATGGTGTTAGACCTCGTATCAGGAGGAGCAGAGCTAAGACTGTTGAGACGGTTCCTGAAGAGCCAGAGTTTTGTCACCAAGACGATGAGGACGGAATTTCTAATCTGAGAGCCTCAGTGAAGGAGGCGGTGGTTGAGGAGGTTCATCAGGTCATGCAGATGATTCTGCCGACTGTAGTGACCGAGGTCATTAGAGCTATGAAGGAGGATGAGAAGAAGTAGAGTGAGAAGAGGAGAATCGCATGACAAGAAGGTGAAGCCGGAGGTTCTAGAGATGTGGAGCAAGCCGATACTGACATGGTTGTCTCCAGTGGCGATGAGGAGGAGGTGGAAGCTATGGAGGAGGCTGCGAAGGGATGCAGCTATGAAGCATTCCAAAGGTGTAGGCCTCCTGTGTTTGATGGAAATAGGAGTGCTACTGCTGCACAATGTTGGGTGAGAGAGATGGAGGCGGTACTTGAAATTAGCGAGTGCCGTGAGGATCAGAAGGTGAAGTTTGCTACCCACTCATTTGTGGATTCAGCCTTGTGCTGGTGGGACAACATTGTCCAGGCTGAGGGTACCAGAGCAATTGGGAGGATGAGGTGGAAGGATCTGAAAAGGTTGGTGGTCGAGGAGTTTTTCCCTCATAGAGAGCTTGACAAAGTCGAGAGGGAGTTCCTATAGCTGGAGGTGGGAAAATAGACTCACCAACAGTACACTACAAAGTTCAACGAGATGGCAAGGCTGGTGCCAGATCAGGTGACGCCTGTGTCACAAAAGATTAAAAGGTATATTCAAGGTCTGCCGGTAGATATCCGTAGACATCTGGTCGTTGCCAGGCCAAGCATGTTTAGGTCGGCGGTCGATTTGGCGGGGAGGTTGTATGACGAGCGTGAGGCAGTGGCAATAATGGATGAAGAGGAGAAGCGGAGCTATGATTGGGGTGAAAGTGGAAGACGGGATGATGGTGGCGAATTTATGGCTAGAGGTAAGATGATGAGGTTCGATGATCGGAAGAGGATGACTGAGAGGGAAGAGGCATGCAGGAAGTGCGGCAGAGGTAACGAAGGGGAGTGCAAATGGGGATCGAACGTCTGCTTCCAGTGTGGAAGAGAGGGCCACAGTTCGAGGGATTGTCATATGGCTAAATGTTACGACTGTGGCGAGACTGGGCATAGGAGCAGAGACTGTAAGAAGACGAGGGCAGGAAGCTTCGGTGCAAGGAAGGAGAACAAAGGATGAAGGTTAGAGCATTTTCCCTGACCGGGAGGAGGCTAGAGCGGACTTCAACGCGACGTCATGTACGTTTCTGGTAAGTTAAATTTATGCCTCTATGCTTTAAATTGTGGTACTAGTAGTAGTTTCATTCCTGATGCCTTTGTGTTAAGTTGCATGTTAGGAGTAGGAAGATCGATGCATCCTTCGATGTAGAAATTGCTATTGGTAAGTCCACTAGGTTACCAGATGTCCTAGAAGATTGCGCGATAAAATTGAGATAGCGAGTGTTTCCTGCTAGACTGTTTAGGACAGACATGGATGGATAGATGTGCGCCTTCGGAAGGATTGGCTAGTAGCCTACAAAGCAAACACCGAGTGTTGCAAGAAGGTGGTTTGAGCAATCACACCCGAAAGGAGTTCGGTGTCGATCTAGGACGGTGGAATAATGATGAAGGCCTCGTTTTGGAAAAAAAGATTATCCTAATTAGAAAGTGAGTAAAGTTAATACTGAGATGGATGAAAGATTCAACTGCATGGAGCAACTGGTGGTCATTCATCGTAGAAGGAAAAGAAGGGCTAAGGAGAATGGTGATTTCACTTGTGCGAGCACAGTGGAGTTCCGAAGGGGATCAAGCCAAAGTGTAAGAACAAGGAAGAGGTGAGACAGCATTACCCGTGACTGTTCGAGAAGCGACAGGTTTCGGGGATGAAACCTATATAAGGGGGGTAGACTTGTAACACCCCGAATTTTATTAAAAAGAAAACGAAAAGAAAAATATCCAGAAAGAAAAGTAAATGGGCACAAGTTGAAGGGGGCAAAGTGCAAAAGTGCACAAACTTCATTATTCTAATAATATAAGAGGTATGGCCACCTCTTTAAAAGCAGAGATCTTGATGTCTCAGTTGGGTTTTAAGTCCTAAACCGAAGTTCTTGATGTTTTAGAAGTTGTTCTCGGAAATTTGAAGCTGAAATCGTAGGTGGAAGTACCTAGTTTGAAGATCTGCTTCAGGTGAGTCTCTTGAACCCCTCTTTTACAGATTTTAAAGTGTTTGGGGCTATTATGCATACCAGATAAAAGGTTTTTCAAAGATAACCGTATGTTTCAGCTTGTTGTGGTTCGTATGGTATTCTGTGGTTTTATGTTTTGATGCTTGTTTTGAGGTTAGAGTTGTTGTCAGAATGTTTAGATGCCCTTAGTATGCTAAATCTGTGTTTGGGTTAGGCTAGAAATGTTTCGGGTGTGTTATTGGCAGATTAGATGTTCAGAATGTTCCCATGCGCCCTAACAGTATCCTTCATGCGCCCAAAAGTTGGCCATGAGCCTAAGTGTTGCTCATGTGCCCAAGGGTGCTGATGCGCCTAGGTGGTGCACCCAAATAGTGGCCGTGCGCCCAGATAGTGCCCAGGTGACCAAGTGTTGGCCATGCGCCTACATAGTGCCCATGCGCCCAGAGTGCCCATGCGCCTAAGTGTAGGTGGTGCGCCTGAACAGTGGTTCATGCGCCTAGAAAGTGTGGAGATGGCTAAGTATGGGTGATGCGCTCGAATAGTGCCCATGCGCCTAGAATTGTTCCTGCGACTAAGTGTTGAGGCGCCTGAATAGGGCTCATGCGCCCAAATAGTGCTGATGCGCCCAGGAACTTTTATACTTAGAATTTTCTGCTGATGCGCCTAGAAAGTTCTGTTGTGCCTCATTTTTTGACTTAGGGTTTTCTAGGGGCTTTAAGAGGTAATGTTTGAGATAGGTGCTGTTATGATATGATGGCTTATGCTTATTGCATGCTTGATGATGTGATGTTGTTTTTGTTGTGTGTGTGATGTGTTGTCTTTCTTCATTAAACGGTTTTCAAAACATATGTATTTTGTTTTGTAATGCAATGTGTATTATGTTATATGACTTTACGTGGTTTGATGTATGGCTTTGAATGAACGTAAAGTATTATGTAACAAAGTGAAAGGCATTAATAATGAAAAGTGGAACGTAATAATAGTCTTGCAAGCAAGACTGAGGTGAGTGGCTGTGTTGTCACAAAAGACTCGTTAGCCAAGGTTGAGGTGAGTGACTGTGTTGTCACAACAGACTTGTATGCCAGGCTGAGGTGAGTGACTGTGTGTCACAACAGACTTTTAAGGGGTTTAATCCATGTGATTGACCTAAGTAATGTCTTGATGCTCACCCCGGTGCTGTGTCGGTCTTCAGACATGAGTCGGGGGTTTGTTAACAGACCCCGGCACAGTACCAGTCTTCAGACATGAGTCGGGGGTGTTGCAATCAGAGACAAGGTCCTTGTCACGTACCCCGGTACTGTGTAGGTCTTCGAACATGAGTCGGGTGTTTGTTTACAGGCCCCGGCACAGTATCGGTTTTTGGACATGAGTCGGGGGTATTGCATGAGACAGGATCCAGATTGAAGTGAAAGATAATAATGAAAGTACGAAACGTACGAAATGAACGATGATGAAGATAATAAATATTATTATCAATGTGTACATATAATGTGTGATCGCGTACGATTGTGAAGGTTATGTTTTAACAAAGTAATGTATTTTATTTATAAAACTAGAACTCACTCAGCGTCACTGACTTTTTGTATGCATGATAGTTGGCAGGTATTTTGTTGATGCTAAGGAGTTGCAGGCATGGATGCATACGCTACTGGGAACTTTTTGAGACTGGCATCGACATTTTGATATGATGTTGTCATCATATATGTAAACGATTTATGTAATGTAATGATATGTTTTAATTTTAAATGAAAGTTTTTAAATTCCACTGCAAAAGAAATGGTTATTTTGAATATGTTATGCGATGACGGTCCAGCTGTAAGCGTCCCGGGAACGGGGCCTTACAAGAAGTTAAAGAAACATGGCAAATCTTGACTTGCATAGAAAGAAGGATTCAAGAATAATTGGAGTTTCTTATGTTTGATTTCTTTAAAATACATAAAGGAATTTAAATCGAAAATTTCTTTCTGTTGCTAAATTAGAATCTAAATGTACGTGTAAGAAAACCCCATGTAGGACCCTGAAAGGATCATGCCTGCCGATTAAAGTAGTGATGGATTATGTTCTGGTTGGAAAACACAAGTGTCATTTATGCCAATGGGATCTTTGCGGATGAAGAAACAAGTGCAGATAAAGAAAAAGGCGAAGTGTTTGTTAAGCCGCATTAGTTTTTACGGGTGAACAAAGACAAACACGGATGAGCATTTGTCTACCTGAAAAGAACTAATGCGGGTTAAACAAAACAAATTGTTATGCCAAACAGAAGAAATGCGGACAAGACTTGTACATCTGCAATAACAAATGCGGATGCACAAGATACAAATGCGGGTGAAGAACCACTTTTGCAGATACTGTTATTTGGTACCTTGTACTTAGTATTACTAGATTGTTTGTCGGGGCATTTAGGTCATTTTACATATGACCTATAAATAGATAAGGTTTTTACCTTTTTTTGTAACTCTTAGACTATATTTTGTAACTTTTGCACAAACTTTCACAAATAAAGATTTGTTCACACTGAAATCAATACAACATATTATTAAGAGTATTTTTGAGTGTTTGATCTATGATATTTGTATTTCGCTACAAACCATAATTGATATCATCTGATATATTGGATCCTTATTGATTCTAACCCAGTCAATTGGTATCAGAGCTTTGTCTCTCGAAATCACCAAGAATACAGACTTTTCTTCATGATTCTCGGTCGAACTATCATTTGATTCGCTTTTCATTGTGTTTCACACAGCTGATTAGACATTAGAACATATTTACTCATGTTTTTAATCAATTAACACTTCAAATTCATCATGAATTGTAGAACACTATTACATTGATCAAGTCAACATCAAACCTTCTATATTCACCAAATTACCAAGGGATGGTAAGCTAAACCACCTAAGATTAGTTAAGAGTTCCTAATCAAAGGGTTTACATCAAATTTGAGTGAAAAACAACAAGAAATTCACCAAAACAGACAAACAGAATGATGAACTGTTTATCGCATTCATGATTGAACACTTTTCATCGCATTTGTGATTGAACACTTTTTGTTTGAGTTAATCTTAGAGGCTGATGCAACCAAAGAGCTCTTAGCATGCATAATGATATACATAGAAAGTTACTTTGAAAGATTTGATAAAAGCACTAAGAAATTCTATAAGTGTAAAATCTTTCGATGCCAAAGACCATTTCTTCCGAAGCCAAAGATGAAGTCTTCCAAAGCTTCAAGACAAAGTCTTCCAAAGCCGAGACTTGAAAACAAAGAAGAAATGCTTCTCTGACATACTTTTGACAAAAGCTAAACCACTTTTCGCTGCCATCTCTGAAGACTCAACAACTTATACAAGTTGGTGATATCTCCATACTTTTGTCAACTGTAGATTAAGGTCTTAGAATCTGCAACTTTCTACTTTGTAGTTTTATACTTTTTGTAAGAGATAAGGATGTGAGCTGTAGCATGTCATAGTCATTAGTCAAAAGGAAATTTGCCTTTTGACTTTACATTGATTTTGTTGTCAAGATTAGTGTTGCAGTTGGCCTTCAATGTATGGTCGGCTGTAGGATGTAGTATAAAGTATCTTAGGTATCAGTCTTTAGGACTCGCCTTGTAATAATTGTAAAACACTTGAGAGCAATATACATCATTCTTGGAAACCAAATACTTGGGTTCTTCATGTGTTCTTTACTTTTGTTTATTGTTTCATAAGTTGGTTCCCTATTTGATCTTTTAAGTGTTGTTGATTGTTTCTCTCTAACCATTGTGAAACTATTGCATTAGCACCCTCACCAGTCATGCAATTGGTATCAGATCTTTTTAGATCTTGATTGTAAGATCTTACCATCTAAAATCCATTTAGTTTCACGAAACACTTACCAACTCAAATGGTAGTTCTCACCAAGGCTGGCATGGAAACCTATGCCATGACAAAATCTCCATTGATCACTCTTGATGAATTTGATACTTGGTGCCAAAGAATGGAAGGCTACATCAAGTCTTAAGATAGAAGGATGTGGAGATCTGTTGTCTCAGGACCTCACATCCCAAGCACCACTTCAGCTACTGCTAGTGGTGGGATGATTCCAAAGAAAGTGGCTGACTATTCTAAGGAAGATTGGGAGAAGATTGATATAGATCAGAAGGCCATGAACGCTCTACAAACTAGTTGGACTATTTGAAGATGATACTTACCAAAACCTAAGTGCCGAATCTCATGATGATTACCAAAACCAACACGGTGAAGCTATGCTGAAAATATGATCAAAACAAAGAAAATTAACCAAAGTCAAAATTGGTCAACCATGGTCAAAGTCAACAGTCAACATCAGCGGTCGTCCCGAATGATGTCAGCACCAGGCAATCTCGCATCAGCAACAGCGAATTTATTAGACTTAGAAGAATATTTGTGTAATCACTAGGGCTTAAATGTAATTTTGTTCATTTATGTAAAGAGTATAAATTGACTAAGTGTAGTCATTTATACTCTAAGCATTTTTAGCACTAACAACCAAAAAGAAGAAGAACGAATTAGTCTAGTGAGAGAACAATTAGGTTGAGTGTGTGTGAGAGATAATTTTCTTACAAACTCCTTTGTAATCTCCTAGCATCATCATCCATATGAATGAATGAAATTTTTATGAATATGTGTTCTTGAATTGTTCATCATCCATTCATCATTATACATTAAATCTTGTAACAGATCTTCACTTGAAATCATCAACAGGTCTGTGAGATTCCACATCATAGATCTGATAAACGACAACAATACGATTGCAATATTCGATCCTACGATTATCGATTTTCACAGTTGGTATCAGAGCCTTGGCTCCTTGTCTTTCAAATTTTTCTCAAAATTTTGAACCACAAGTTTGATCTGTAAATTGTTGTTGTTTTTTTTTTTTTTTTGATGAAATCAAGCTACCATTAGCTTAGATTTGTTATTTCGTGAAGATCAGCAAGTTTTCACATCAATTGAAGTTCATTTGAGCCATTAATTTGAAGATTTAAGCAAACTTCTTCTTCAAGTCCTCAAATACTCATGAACATCAAATTTTGATTTTGTTGTTGTTTGATCGAATTTAAGCCTCTAATAGCTTTAGTTTGTGATAACTAATACATCTACAAAGTTTCATATCAATTGAACATCCACAACTCTTGAATTTGAAGATTTTTGAAAATTTTGTGTTCTTGAGAAAAGTTCACTGTTCTTGAGGAAAAATCATCAAAAATCATGAATCTGATGTTGTTTAGCTGAAATTAATAGTGTTTTTAGCTTAGAAACATCAAATCTAAGGTTCGATTATCATTTTCAACAACCAAATCATCCAGTTTTGAACATTTGATTCTTATATTTGGGTTTTTGTTCTTCTTGGTGTTCTTCATGTATTCATCATCTAAATCCGAGTTTAGGTGATGATTATATGAAATTGATTGGTGTTTTAGCTTAGAATCACTTATCTATAGCTATTATAACATTTGTTTTTATCAAACTCCATCAGAAATCCATGAATCAAAAGTTTGTTCATTTAAGAACATGAAGTTTGACTTTTCAAAGTCAAACTATTTTGAAATCTCAAAAATCAGCCAATTCTATGATTTAATTCAGATTCTGATTCATTTGTTCATCATTTGATCATTCAACAATCACTCATACAACAATTTGTGTATTTGCAAGTGAAATTCCATTCATAATCGAATTTTACAAAGTATACAAATTACATCTTGAACTCTAAATTTTTACCAGGTGTTACATTCCAAGCTGATGAACAAATCATCCACAGCTGATGAACAAAACTTTCCACAGCTGATGTGTTCAGTTTCACAGCTCGTACATTGGTCCATAGCAGACATACATATCATGTCCAAAGTGGACATACATATCTGGTCCACAGCGGACATACTTATTGGTCCACAGCGGACATACACATTGGTCCACAGCGGACATACACATCAAGTCGACAACGAACTTACACATATGTCCACAACGGACGAGTAAAGAACAACAACACACCAACTTAGTCCATAGCAGATGAGTTGAATCAGTCATACAAAACAGGACCACAACGAACACACTCAAATCAATCAGTCAACAGCGGACAAGGTGAATCAGACGTACAAAACAGGTCCACAACGGATGTTCATTTGTCCACAACAGACGTTCATCTATCTACAACGGATGTTCATACATCCACAGCGGACGTTGAACACACAACTTTGGGCACTGTACCCACCGCGGACGAGAAATCATCACACACCTTCACATTTGTCCACAGCGGACAAGAGAGAAGTCCACAACGAACATTGACTACACCAACTTAGTCCACAGCGGACGAGTAAAAACAGGTCCCCAGCGGACACACACTCCTTACATCTATCCACAGCAGACACACCGTCCTTACATCTGTCCACAGTCGACAAGTAAAGAACAAGAGCATACATAACATGTCCACAGCGGATGTGTAAGTAACTCCACTGCGGACGTTGAACAAACACCAGGTCCACAATAGACATTAAACATACATATTGGACATGTAAACATCACAACATCAAGAGTTGGTCTCGAAAATTTTAGCCCACTTACCTTTCTCCAAGATTAAAGGAGTTCGGAAGCTTTTTATTTTGACAAACTTTTAAAGTTTGTTAAGATTTGAGAACTTCATTTTGACTTCCTGTTGATCAAGATATATATACTTCGAAAGAGTTAGAGTTATTTTCAATCAAGTCATAAAATCATTTAAATTTTAATTGATAAGATCCAAATATTGTTACTTTTTAATTAAGCTAGATTAATCATAGTCCAGCTTAACTAAATTGTAATTGAACTGAGTTAATTCTTTAATTAGGTTGATCTAATTAAATTGAGTTTCGACGTTCTATGGATTCAATTAAAATTTTAAAATTCGATTTTGGTTTAGAAAAAAAAAACAAAAACAATTGTTAAATCATTTTTGTTTTTAAACAAAATGGAAAATTTAACATCATTCACTAACATTCGTGTTTCAAGAAACCGAGCTATCTTTCTTGCTGTAGGTAGAAAGAGATTTCAAGAATTCAAATAAAGGAAACTAAGCTGCAACCAACAAAATAACTGCAACAAATCAAACAAAAGCTGCAACCAACCAAACAACAACAGCATATCAAACAATAACAACAATTCATTGTTTGACAAGAAAAATATTCAGTTGTACATCAGTCACATTAAGAAAGAACTGATGCATTTACATTTGTGTGATCTTGAAAACTCAAACAACACATTGTCTAATGATTTGATCAAATGCAGGTCAGAGATGGAACAATCTCAAAGAAATGATCAAGTACAAATCAAGACATTGAATCAACAAACCATCTATTTAGCTCAAGAGATGAAGCAGTTGCAAGACAAAATAGTTCAACAAGAAATCAAACTTGAAGAGTTAGCTGCTGAGCTTGCAAAAGCCACAAATATCAACAACACAAACATTCCTCCATTGCCCAAAATTCCTGAAGACAGAAAGATCAATATATGCTCATTAGCATGCATAGATGAAGTACAAGCATATCGGAAATATTGCAACAATCTAGCATACATGATAAAGGAGGAAAGAGCTTCAGATGCAGAGGAAATAGAAACTTTTGCTAATCAAATCGGTTCACTAGAGAAAGAAGTTGATAACTTGCTTAAAGAAAACCACAAGCTGAATGCTCAAGCAACTAAACTCTCTGTGAAGTTAACAAACACAAAGGTTGAAGTTGAAGCCAAAATATCAGAAGCAAGTACAACCAAAACAATCAATAACTTGCAACATTACATTGAGCGTCTAAATCAAGCAATCAATATAGAAAAGGCTACAAATGCAGAATTGAAGATACAACATAAAGCTTTTAAAGATAAAATCAATTCTCTTTTGAAGGATGTAGACAAACTCCTTGGAGAAAGATTTAGTCTTCAAGCTCAAGTTACAAGCCTCACTAAGTCTCTAACAAAGACAAAAGCAGATCATGCATCAACAGAAGTTGAACTTGAGAATTTAAAGCTGACTGCTAGCAAGTTTGAAGAACTACTTGATGCACAAAGAGGTCAGAAGAAGAGTGCTGGAACTACATACCGTGCTGTTCCTCCACCTTACAATGATAACTACATAGAAATTCTAACATCAATGACACGTCCAGTCAAAGAATATTCAAATATGCATGATCATCCTCCAACAGACAAACCATCCACTATCACTCAAATCACTTCTCCAAAAACATCATTAAAGTTGTACCTCAAACCAGAATCACCACAGAACGAAACCTTTCATTCCTGTGATGGTCAAGATAGAGATCCTGCAAGTGATGACAGTGATGAAGAGACCAACCAACCAAACAAAGCAACATTGACATATACTAATCATGTTATTGAAGAAATCAATCCAAAACAAAGACAACCATAGAAATCCAAAGCAGCAAAGCCTGACAACAAACAAAAGGCTATGGTTCTCTATGAGAAATTCAAACCAGCTGGATTTCTTAAACCAGAATTAATAAAGGCCGAACTAAAGGCAAAGATTAAGATGGAGTAAAAGAATAATCAGAAGCCTGAGGTACAAGAAATCAAAGAACATGTCAAGAGGAAGAAAACCAGATCTAAAAGAAAGGAGAAAAATCAGACCAAGTCTTCTACACCTGATCCAAACCAACCATCAACCTCAAAAGCTACATTAGAAAATCCAAAACAACAACCACTTCTCTACGAGACATGCAATTCAGATTCACACAATACATGAGAAAAGGCTATGAAGTTCCGATTAAATCCAATTTCATCATCCAAACTTAAGGGAAGAAGATCTAGACCTTCTCCTTACTACTTAAATTATGACATGGAGAATCATACCACTACAGAGTGTTCATACAACAACTCTCCAACATTAGAACACAGAAGAGGTCGAAGATCTTATCATCCATCAGAGTCGTACTCACCGAGATCAGAGCATGAGTACTACAACAGACGTCATAGCTACTCTTCTCCTCGATCATATTAGCATGGGTATGATTTTAAACATTATGATATTCATGATTACTGGACACCAAGACATTATCCTAGTTCATACACACAACATAAGTATGACAGATATAGGAATAATACTTGGCATAATGGCTATCATAAAAGATCACATACATCAAATTATTATAATCATGATTATAATTCTTATGATAAATATGATCACATGCCCAGAAGAAACAAACATGATCAAGTACAAACATCCTTTGCTACACCTCCACAAAACTTTCAAAAGAAAAATAGATTTTATAAACCAACCAAAAGATCTTCAAAAGCCAAACAAACTCCTTTTGTTAAATAAACTAAAGTTGAGTCAGTTGGTTCAAAATCAAAACAATGTTGGAGAAAGAAAACAATTTCAGGAGGTGAATTTGATACATCATCAGATAAAGCAAAATCATACACATACCAGCAAGTCACATATAAAGATGCTAATGGACAACTCAGGATAGTAATGGCCTGGGTTGAAATATCTAACTGATTTGCTAGTGTGATAGGGACAGTTATGGAGGCCTGCCAACCCAAGAAAAGTTAGCAGTGGCTGATCCCTTCCCATGACAGGAACATTCTTCCTGCTCATGACGTTTATGATGCAACTAAGCCAAATGGAGCAGAAATTAACCATGATTCAATGCAGGACATCAATCATTCATGGAAACTATGATAGTAATGCAAGAAACAACTGATATTTCATTCCATCTGCTTAGTCTGATTACATTGATACATGGACTAACTGTTGATGATCTCTATTGATTTGATAACACATATGCCATTTCTTTATTTTTTCAAACCTAAAAATCCTAAAAAGAAATTAAAAAATCAAGAAAAGTCCAAAAAATATTACTATTATGTAATTATTTTTGAATATTCCTGCATTTACATGAGAAATGATAGTACACTCATCTACTATCTTCTGCATCTATTTTTTTACAGATCAATAAAGACTGACAAAGCTTTGTTTGATATGTCAGTAGGCTCAACATGGATTCAAGATAAGCAAATTTATGATGAACTAAATCAATATGCATTTTGGACCAAAACCATATTAGGGTATTGGTAAGCAATGACTTTTCCAAGTGTTTTCATGTGTGGTTACCTAAACACACCATGCGAAAATGGTTTATAAATTTCTCATTGATAAAAGCATCTGTTTCTCCTTTGTTGTATGTAAATACAGACCTGGAGTAAACATAAGGACAATTTCTGTTGTGCTGAGCACAGACCTAGTTGACCTTACACTAAAAGTGCTCATGCATGTCAAAAAGGCAAAGAAAAGAATCACAGTATGGATCAAAGCCAAAAGAATCCCAATGTGGATCAAATCCAAAAAGAATCCTAAAGTGGATCATATCATGAGAATTTATACTCTAAGTAGCCTGGTTCAAGTTGTGATAAAGTGCCACCTTGCATTTCATGAGGAGGGTTATTCTTCCATACATTTGAGAGTGGGGTACTCAATTAGCATATCTAATCAAACCTAAACATGATAAATATCACAAAGTGTTAAAAATAGATTCTTGTATGAGTTTAAGTGGACAAACATACTTACAATCAACTTTGTTCTTTGTAGAGGATTTTGGATTAACATGATTTCATTGCAGTTGATGGATTCATCCCAAAATTGAAAAATATCAAAAATATTAATAAAAAATCTAAAATTCCAAAAAGATTTACCATTTTTAGTATTTTTCTTAGTTTTGGCAGATTTACATGTGTTATTGATTTAGGAGTGAAGCTTCCATACAATACCTTTACCGAGGCGATTTAGACTTTTGTAGGTGATGAATTGCACAATCTTAAGTTTCTCATTCAGTTCAAGATGTCAAGTGAACACTCCTGCTTGCTTCAAAGATCTCCTGGTAGTTGTTGAGAGCTAAGAATCCTCCTCTTGGTGTCTTATATACAAAAGTTCCTCACCCTCCAAAGCATCATCATCCATATGAATGAATGAAATTTTTATGAATATGTGTTCTTGAATTGTTCAATATTCATTCATCATCATACATTAAATCTTGCAACAGATCTTCACTTGAAATCATCAACAGGTCTGTGAGATTTCGCATCACAGATCTGATAAACGGCAATAATACGATTGCAATATTCGATCCTACAATTATCAATTTTCACAAAACTGCTCTTACCAACTCTATCTATAGAGGCTTCAAAAAGTGGAAAACTACAAAGTAGCTTTGGGATGCACTGGAGCTTATGTATGAGGGGTCTTATGAAGCTAAAGAAAACAAGAAGGACCTCATGAAGCAGTTTGAGAATTTCACCTTTAAATCAAGTGAAACTATGACTTAACAATACTTGAAATATGTTGAGATTGAAGATACTCTGATGGATGTTATAGTTAAGCTTGAGAATAGGGACACTGTGAGGAAGTTCATGTTCTCTCTTCCTAGATAATGGACTCAATACTATGTGGCCATTAAGAGAACTGAAAACCTCTACACCCATACTCTCACAGAGCTGTATGGTATCCTTAGTGGTTACCAGATGGAGATGAACATGCAAAATCCATCTAGCACCTCTTCCAGCAGTCAATAGAGTTCAGCCCTCCATTTGGTTGAAAGGGATAGTAGAGAACCATAGAATCATCTTATCTGCTATCCTAACAACTCACAAAAGGGCCCTTTCATCACCTTCCAGGAGACACCAAGGAGAGCTACATATAAGGAAGCCCATTCCAAGAGACAAGCTCATCTCAAGCCTTTGTGTCTTCTGATAAAAGTTGTCGTAACTTTCTCTTCACTCTTAAAGACTTGGATTGTATCCATCTAGATGACCTAGAGTATATGGAGATAGTCCAGCAAATGGCTCTCCTCACTCATAGAGACAAGAGATTCTACAAGAGAACCGAAAGAAAGTTTCCTAATATTGTAACTAGTGGAAAGTTTGGACTGGATAAAAGCAAAGTGAAGTGTTACAACTGTAACCAGATAGGACACTTTGCTAGAAAGTGCAAGGTACCAAGGACAAATGGTGGCAAAGCACAATCCGGACCAAGCTACACTAATGCAGCTCCCAGATCTAAGAAGCCAAGCCAACCAAAACAACAAGCTGCCATTGCTGTTAAAGAGGGAGGCTTTGACTAGAGCTTTTAGGTAAAGGATGTTTCTCCAAATCAAGCACTGATGACTGACCATGAAGAAGGAAAGGTATTAGAACATCTCTATACACCTAAATGCATTGCTAAAGTAAACATGTATAGGTCTTATAACCTAGAAGTGAGATCTAACCTTAAGTCTTTGAATATTTTAAAAGCTGATTTCAAAAGAGTTAAAAATAACTATAAACTTAAAATAGAAGATTTGGAGAAAACAATTTCAAATCTTAAGCATGAGCACACAAATTAAAGGACTCAAATCAAAGATCTCATTACCAAGTTAACTAAATGCCTGGTTTAGCTTGTGATCAGCAAAGCCGGGGCAGATAGTGTGTTCTTGAAGAGGAATCCTTTAAGAACATCATACCTTCATCCTTGCATGCAAAAATTTGTTATCAAAACAAGGTGGGACCGGGTTCAAGTGAGATAGTTATTAAACACATATTACTATCTGTAAGATCTCCAAGGTGTGGAACTAGTCAAGATGATTAGCCCCTCATTAACCCTATCCAAGAAGAGGATGAAGATGAAGAGAAAAGAGTGAAGGGTGAACTAGAAGTGAGTGAGGTGGTATATCCTAAGAAGGGTCACTATGCTCCTAGAGAGAAGAAAGAATCAAAGATGGCTAAGTCGGCTAGGAAGAATCTGATCAGGGCAACAAAAAGAAAATCAAAGAAAGCCCAAGAGATCAAACGGACTTTTAATTCCAAGCAAAAACAAGTCCTTATTTCTACTAGATTTGAAGTGGTGGAGACCAAAGACTCAACTATGGAGTAGTACCAGGGGTCCTAGTTCAAGCTTAAACCATGGTCAAGAGAAGAAGGTTGATCAAATATGCACCACTGCTGCAACCTGAACCATCCAGCTCCAAAAGCAAGCTTCACCCTCAGAAGACGGTTGCATCATCTTGGAAGATGAAGAAGGAAGTGGAAAAATATCAAGTTCAACCTTCTCCCCAGAAGAAGAACCTTAGAAGTATGCCTATTGAATGCATCATGTGTGGTGACACTACTCACTTTGCTATGGATTGCATCTACAATTGTAAGGGTACAATCCACATGAACAAGAAGACTTCTAAGAGGAAGAAGAAGATAACTTCGAAAGGAAAATCACTTTCCTTCAGAAGCTCCAAGGTGAACAAGAAGAAGATAAGTGGAAAACTACCTTTGGAAGAAAATTTGGTCTTAGAAGAAAGGAATGTTTTCAAAGCACTGAAGTCTACTGCAGTGGATGCAAAAGCTTCTGAAGGTTCAGTCTCAAAAACTTCTGAAGTCATCAAAACTTCCAAATTTTTGAAGTCTAAATATAATCTTCCAAAGATGGTGTGGAAGATAAAGGAAGGCCATGTGACTAAAGTTTCTTCATCAATAACAACCAAGGATCCTCAAAGCTTGAATATAGGATCAATATCTGTTAACTATTTTTAGTTCATCTTGATGAGCCCAAGACCAGCAAGGCTTGGGTTCCTAAATGTAACTAACCATCTATTTTTCATATGCAGGAACAGCTAAAGAACAAAAGAAATGTATGGATCATTGATAGTGGTTGTTCAAGGCACATGACAGGCAATGGCTCTTTGCTTAAGAACTTTGAGAAAATTGATGGATGGCTAGTTGCCTTTGGAGGAGAATCAGGTGGTTACATCACAGGAAGAGGCAGGATCATAAATGGTAAGCTCAACATTAAGAAGGTAAACTATGTCAAAGAGCTTAGATACAATCTCTTGTGTATATCTCGGTGTTATGAATAGAGAGATAACATGCTCTTCACTTAGAATGAGGGAATTGTTCTCAAGCCCGGGGTGGTCACTTCTCAAAAGCATATCCTGCTCAAAGACCCCAGGAGTGGGAGCATATACAAAATTAATTTGCAGGAAACATCCCCATGATGAGAAGTTTCTTGGTTTCTATCTAAAGCCAATAATGATGAGTCTTTCCTCTGGCATAAAAGATTGTGCCATGTAAACTATAAGAACATGAATAAGTTAATTAAAGATGATTTGGTAACTGGAATGCTAAAGAGTGAGTTTACAAGTGATGACCATTATGTTGCATGTCTGAGAGGAAAAAAACACAAAGTGTCTCACAAGCCATAGGAAAAGAAATCGATCACTACTCCCCTACACTTATTACATATGGATCTCTTTGGCCCCACTAGTGTAATGAGCCTAGGAAGAACTTCATATTTGTTGGTGATCATAGATGACTTCATAAGATATACTTGAGTCTTCTTTCTTAGAACTAAGGATGAGACCCCTAAAATTTTAAAGAACTTTATTTCAAAAATTGAGAATCAATATTATCACAAGGTCAAGATCATAAGATGTGATCAAGGAATTGCATTCAAGAGCCAAATCCTTGATACATTTTGTGTTGAAAAGGGTATTACAAGACAATATAGTGCTCCTAGAACTCCTTAGCATAATGCTGTTATTAAAAGGAGAATGTAACACCCGAAAATTTATTAAGAAAAGAATAAAGACAAAAAGGATAAGTTGCATAAGTGGAGGGGCTAAAGTGTACAAAGGACAAAACATTATTATTTTATGTTTAAAGTAGGCATGGCCGCCCACTACACTGCTTCACCAACCTGTTTCGACTGCTAGAGAGAAGAAAAGCAGAATTTCCATCGGTTCTAGAAAGAAGAAGAAGAATCGACTTGAAGGTGAGTTTTTGTGTGTTTTGTTCGGTTTCAACTGAGTTTTCAGCTTCAGGACTGATTCTTATGTGTTCTTTTGTGTTCGATTTCATGTTTTGGTGTGTTTAGGCATTTGAACTCTTTGTGCCCTCAAGTTTGGTGGAGTTTAGATTGAAGGCTACAATAGGTGAGTTCTAGATCCTCGGTTTTTATGTTTTATATGCGTTTTGGAGCTGAAATGCATGTAACTAACTTTTTATTCTTTTCAGCATGTTTTAACCGTATGTTTATACTCTCTTTATACGGTGGGTGTATGTTTGTGTATGTTTTGTTGATGTTTTATGTTTATATGCTTGTCTTAGGTGTTTGGTATGTTAGATTTGGGTTAGGAGCATGTTAAAATGATGATTGGGTCTGAAAAGTAGTGTAAGTTTGAATTTATAACTGCCCATGCGCCTAATATAGTGCCCATGCGCCTGGAAAGTTGTTCATGCGCAGAGAAATTTTGCCCATAAGCCTAAGTTTTGCCCATAAGCCTAAGTGTTGCCCATTCACCCAAACAGTACCTCAGGCGCCCACTGTTAATACGCCTAAGTGCTCATGTGCCTAAGTGAGGTTCATGCGTCTAAGCAGTGCTCATGCGCCCACTGCCCATGTGCCTAAGTGAGGCTCGTGCGCCCAAGCAGTGTTCATGCACCTAAGTTTCCTCATGCGCCTAACTCTTTTCCATGCGCCCAAGTGCCGTGCGCCTGTATAGTACTCATGCACCCAACATAGTGCTCATGCGCCTAGTGCCTTACAAAATTTTCTGAAATTTTGGGAAATAGAAATTTAAGACTAAGCCCTGGTATGTTTTGGTGGTTATGTTTATTGGTGTTATGTATGTTTGTGGCTTGTTTTTATGTTCCATATTACGTATTATTACGTGACCTTACGTGATGTGCTTATGCTCGTATACGTAAAGTATTATCTTAATGAAGCGAAAGATTAATGATAATGAAAAGTGCAACATAATGAATGAATGAAAGTCTTGCAAGCAAATGAAAGGAGGTTCACAGCCATTGGGTTGTCAGCTCAACTGTGTGCGGTTTAGCTAACTTGAAGGATGCACAAAGAGTCAATCCTAGAGATTGACGGGACCCTTTTTGCTTGCCCCAGGTACCGGAGTCAGCTTCATGCACAATGTACGAGGTCTATTTATAGGCCATAGGCCCAGTACCATCTTCGTTCACAATATTCAGGGTATTGCACATTGGTTCGGAAGAAAGTGAAAGATAATGATGAAAGTATGAACTGAATAAGAAGAATGATGAAATATAATAATGAATATTATCTTGTTGTATGTATGATGAATGAACACGTACGGGAGTAATGGATTTTATGAAAAGGATGTATTTTAAGAAAATGATATTTATATATATATATATATATATATATATATATATATATATATACATGGGACTTTAGTTTTAAAATGATAACTCACTCAGCAATGCTGACTTTTATGCATTTTCAATTGGCATGTAACTTGTTGTTGGGCATGGCACGCAGGTGAGGCTACATGGCAGGCAAAGACTTGCATCCTTTCTTGCATGATGATATTGATGTTTTGTAATAAAACTGAATGATTCTTTTTGTAACTTTTAAAATACAATGATGTATTATATAGCAACATCAAATATTAATGCAAGAATGGGTTTTGATAACTTAATCCGTTGCGATGTTTTTATGAAATGTATTTATTTTATATGAAAAATGCTTTGATTGTCCAACTGTAAGGTCTCCGGGAACGGGGGTCTTACAAGTTGGTATCAGAGCCAACGTTTAAGAGAAGTGGGTAAATATTTTCGAAACCTAAACTTAAACTGAGAATGGGACCGAATGAAGGGATGCCAGCCCAAGTAGCTACGTGCCATCAGGTAATTCGTTTTCTTAAATGTTAACCGGTATTATGTGCGTGTGTTATCTGATTTATATGCTCTTAGTAAATTTGGATACTGTTAGGATAGGCAATGCTTGGGGGATGAATAGTAAAGTAAGTGGCTATTCGCAACTGGCTACTGTAATTAGGGACTTACTATACTTGACATAATCTGAGCTTTTACCTTGAATGATCGTGTTGGTGTTTGAATCTTATACTGTATAGAGGATGGCGGGTAGTAGATCTTCGAAGACTTCTTGAGGAGGTGTGCAGGGTGGTCGTGATGAGAGTGCTAACTTGAGAACCTCTGTGAAGGAGGCAGTTGTGGAGGAAGTTCATCAGGTCATGCAGATGATCCTGTCGTCTTTGGTGACTGAGGTTATTTGTGCTATGAGGGAGGATGAAAAGAAAGAGAATGAGGAGAGGAGGAGGACCATTGGGAGAGGTTCAGGTGAAGGGGAGCAACCAGAGACTGAGATGGTTGTCTCTAGTGATGATGATGAGGAGGAAGCGGTGCAGGAGACCGCAAAGGGGTGTAGTTACGGGGCATTCCAGAGATGCAAGCCCCCAACTTTTTATGGAAATGGTAATGCTGCTGCTGCTCACCGATGGGTGAGGGAGATGGAGGCGGTGCTCGATATCAGTGAGTGCCGAGAGGACCAAAAGGTGAAATTTGCTACCCACTCATTTGTGGACTCGGCCTTATGCTGGTGGGACAACATTGTCTAGGCCGAGGGCAGCAGGGCTGTTTGAAGGATGAGGTGGAGTGAACTAAAAAAGATGGTGATCGAGAAGTTTTGTCCTCACAGGGAGCTCGACAAGATTGAGTGAGAGTTCCTACAACTGGAGGCGGGAACTATGACATACCAGCAATACACGACTAAGTTTAACGAGATGGCAAGGCTGGTGCCTGACTAGGTTACGTCATTTTCGAGAAAGATCAAGAGGTACATACAGGGTTTGCCGGCAGATATCCGCAAGCACATGATCGCCGCCCGGCCAAGTACGTTTAGGTTGCTGGTTGATCTGGCAGGGAGGCTATATGATGAGAGAAAAGAAGTGAAAGTGGTGGAAATGAGCAAGAAGAGTGGTGGTGATAGGAACTGGGACAGGAAACGATTTGGTCATGGTGGTTTCAACCCGAACAACAAGAAGGAAAGGGTGGATGATCGAAGGGTTGTGTTGGCAGGTACGGGGATGAAGCAGTGTGGTAAGTGCGGGAAGGAACATACTGGAGAATGCAAGTAGGGACTGAACGTTTGTTTCAAATATGGGAAGCCTGGTCATGTGGCAAGGGACTGTAAGGCGATGAAGTACTACAACTGTGGTGAAGAAGGTCATATGAGCAGGGATTGCAGGAAGCCGAGGGCTGAAAGTTTTAGGGTGAAGAAGAGGACCGAGAATGAAGGGCAGAGGGCAAGCGCTAGAGCATTCAAGATGACCCGGAAGAAGGCTAGAGTGGACCCCGATGTGGTGTCAGGTATGTTCCTAGTAAACCAAACTTGTGCCTCTGTGTTATTTGATTCTGGTGCTAGTAAGAGTTTCATTTCTGCTGCTTTCTATGCTAAGTTGCCCGTTAGTAGTAGAAGCATTGATGAGCCCTTCGATGTAGAAACAGCCATTGGTAAGTCTACCAGATTTTCGACTTGATAGAGGATTGTGACATACAACTAAAAGGCCATAGGTTCTCTGCTAAACTATTTATGATGCCCCTAGGTGGATTTGATGTAGTTCTAGGAATGGATTGGTTAGTAGCCTATGAGGCAAATATTGTATGTCGCAAGAAGATGATCCGACTGACAGCTCCTGATGGGAGTTCGATAACGGTCTACGGTGATGGAGTTACTACAATTCCAAAGGTGATTTCGATGGTGGTGGTAGAGAAGTGCATGAAACGTGGATGTAGTGCCTACCTGGTTTACGTGAAGGATGTGGATGCGTCAGTACCACAATTAGCCGACGTACCAGTTGTATGTGACTTTCCAGACGTGTTTCCAGAAGATTTACCAGGTATGCCACCGGATTGTGAGATCGAGTTTCAGATCGATTTGATACCTGGTGCTCAACCTGTTGCCAAAGCACAGTATCGATTGGCTCCGTCGGAAATGAAGGAACAGATGGTTTAGTTACAAGAGTTGATGGACAAGGGTTTCATCCGACCGAGTATCTCTCCCTAGGGTGTTATGGTCTTGCTTGTAAAGTAGAAGGACGGTAGTATGAGGATGTGCATTGACTACCGTGAGTTGAACAAGTTGACGGTGAAGAACCGATATCCGCTACCGAGAATAGATGACTTCTTGATCTGCTCCAAGGTGCCAGTTTGTTCTCGAGGATAGACCTCCGATCTGGCTACCATCAATTGAAGGTGAAGGAGCAAGATATCTCTAAAACAGCTTTTCGCACACGTTACGGACACTACGAGTTTCTCATTATGTCCTTTGGTCTAACTAACGTGCCAGCTGCCTTTATAAATTTGATGAACCAGGTGTGTCAGCCGATGTTGGATAAATCAGTGATTGTGTTTATTGATGATATTCTAATTTATTCGAAGAGCGAATAAGAACATGTCGGTCACATTCGTGAAGTATTGGAGACACTCAAAAGAGTGAAGCTGTATGCTAAGTTCTCCAAGTGTGCTTTCTGGTTGCGTGAAGTTTCGTTTTTGGGTCATGTGGTAAGTTTCGAAGGGATTATTGTAGACCCGGCAAAGGTTGAGGCAGTGATGCAATGGAAGTCTCCAAAGACACCATCCGAGATACGTAGTTTCTTGGGTTTGGCAGGCTACTACAGGAGGTTCATCTAAGACTTTTCCAAGATAGCCTCACCATTGACCAAGTTGACCCTCAAGGATGTGAAGTTTATATGCAGTATGGAACAGGAAAATGCTTTTGAGGAGTTTAAGACGAGATTAACTCAAGCTCCTATCTTGAAGTTGCCCGAAGGAAAATGCTTCTTATTCGGGATTGGGTTGTGTGCTAATGCAGAGGGGAAGAGTAATAGCCTATGCATCCTGACAGTTGAAAATCCACAAGGCTAATTACCCTACTCATGACTTGGAGCTAGCAGCCGTGGTCTTTGCGTTGAAGATTTGGAGGCACTACTTGTTGGACCAAAAGAACTAATGAGCCTGATCAGAAAAACCTTTAAGTCCCACGGACATTACAACAACTGAAGTAGTCTGCAACAGCTGAAGACATCAACTGATAACAAGGTCTGAAGACAAAGTCTGAAGTGAAAGAGCTGAAGACAAAGTCTGAAGTGAAAGAGCTGAAGACAAAGTCTGAAGTGAAAGAGCTGAAGACAAAGTCTGAAGTGAAAAAGATGAAGACAAAGTCTGAAGCTAAAGAACTGAAGACAAAATCTGAAGACAAAAGCTGAAGACAAAGACTGAAGACCAAGTTTCAGATGTTGTCACAACAGCTGAAGAAGACCTCTTTAGTAGTTGTGATGGTTTCCTTTCAGTAGTTTTATGTTTCTTGTAATCAGTACTTGTAGTTTCAGTAGTTTTAGTTTCATCTTGTACTTAGCATACTCTGAGATGTTCTCAGTTGTTGTGAACATTCTCAGTAGTTTGCTTACTTTCAGTTGTTTGTAATAATTCTGTTAGATGTCACTATCAAGTGACATCAGCAGACGTCACATTCCTTTATATAAGGAATGTTTACCTAATTGTAAGGGGTGTAGCCTGCGAAGCTTAGCGGCCGCCACACCGAAGCATTTGTGCATAAATGATAGTATCCCTTTTGCAGAAAACCCTCTTTCTCTATAACCGTGTACTGTTCCATTGAATATCTATTGTGTTCTTGCTATATTTGTCTAATTCTTGTTCTAATTCCGCTGCGATTCAACTCTAATTGATCAAACTTAGATCGCTGATCCTGACAAATGGTATCAGAGCGGGTTAATCATTGATCGGTTTAACAATTGATCATTGAAACTGCTATTTCGATATCTAAAGTTTGATCGAATTAGCATATTTGCAAGAATTGGTTATAGAGATTAGTCTTCTGCTGCTTCTGGTTAGTCAATTTGAGTTTCTTCTTGGTTCATATTGAGTTTGTTGTGCTTTTGTGCTAAATCTATTGAAACTTGATTGAATTGGTTTGAATCTGAGAATGACTACTCCATCTAATGACCCTCACAATACTGGCTCCTCAACCAAGCCTCCGATACTGGTTAGGAGTGAGTATAACATATGGCAATGAAGAATGCTCCATCACCTGTCTGTTAACAGTTCAGGTTGTTGGACATCTGTGGTTCACGGTCCACACAAGCCTATGGTGAACAATCCGGAGACCAACCAAATGGTTCCGAAGAAGAAGGAGCAATACTCAGATGAAGATCGTAAACTGTTTGAGATTGATGCTAAAGCCCATGGAATTCTGGCCATGGCACTGCCTAATGAAATCTATTCTGGGCTTATGCATCATGAAACTGCTCATGACCTCTGGAATGCTTTGAAGGAACAATTCGGAGGAACTGATGAGGTCTTAGCAAACAACAGAGAAATCCTCGCCCAACAATATGAGACATTCTCTCATAGGAAGGGTGAGACACTGACTCAACAGTTTGAGCGTTTCTCCTGCTTGATCTCTGAGCTGAAAATGGTCAAGCATGAGTATACTAACAGCCAGATGAACAACAGATTCCTCAGATCACTGCCTGAGAGATAGGACACATACACCATTGTCCTACGCTCCAGTGCAAATCTGGATAGCCTATCTCTCACCCAACTCCATGGGAAACTGCTTACATTTGAAAGAGAGATAGAGCAGAAAAGGAAACTGGCATCATCAGGAAAGCTCACTGATGACTTTGTACCAGGGAACACTGCCTTGGTCGATCATGAGTCAGAATATGCTGGATCAGAAAGCCATTATGATGAGCATATAGATTTCTCTTCAAACAGTTCTGATCATGCATTTGTTGGTGTTGACAGTCATTCTGGGTGTAATAGTGATAATTTATGCTTTATCATGGATGATTTGATGGGTATTGCTGATGATGATTTAGAAGAGATGGATATTTTGAGCCGAATGGCCTTGATCAATATCAGATCTCAAAAGTTCTACAAGAGAACTGGTAGGAAATTTCCAGGACTCTCTGGCAAAACCAAAGTTGGTTTTGACAAGAGTAAGTTGAGGTGTCACAAATGCCACAGGCTTGGGCACTTTGCAAGAGAGTGTAGATCAACTGGATCTAACTCCTCTGCACCCTTTTTGACCTTTCCAAGCAATAGTTCACAAAACAAAGGGCAACATCCTGCTAGTTCTGGTCATCACTCACAACCTCAATCTCCTGCATACTTTGTCCCTCAGGGTCCAATGCCATATCCATATCCCTGCTATTACATGCCACAGCCAAATCCAGTTCAAGTTCCTATAGCACAACAACCTCAAGCCCTACCTGAGCCTCAACCATCTCCATCACAATCTCAACCTCATCACAGCTTCTTCACACCAGGAGTTGTTGACTGGAGCAGCTCACCAGATGATCTTTCTGGTTTCAATGAGCAATTATTTGCTGGTGCTGGTCAACATGGTGGTGAACATCCTTTTGGGAATCTTGCTCTCATGGCCCTAGAGTCTACTGAGGGTTCCTGCTCCAATGCATCATCTTCACAGGTAACCCAGCTATCTTCTGAGGCTAAAGCCAAGTTATGTTCTGAATCATGCATAGCTGCCTTTGTCTCTATTAGAGAGGCAAATGTAGCTTTAATCAATCAAAATCTTGAGCTTGAGAAAACTATTTCCAAAAAAAAGCTGAGTATGAGTTTGCTCTTAATGACAAAGATGATGAGATTTACAAGCTTAAATGCCAACTTAATGATGAAAAGGCTAAGGTAGAGGTCATACTTGAGAACCACAGAAGTTTCAAAGAGACACTTGCAGCTACCCAAGTTGAGTGTGACCGTTGGGTAACATCCTGCAAGGGATTTGAAATGCTTCTCAGCAAGCAAACAGCTTCAAATGTGAAGTTTGGAATAGGTTACAATCATACTGCACCACCTACTGATTTTACTTCAAAATCAATAGTAAAATCTGAAGGTGAAAGTATTTCCAAACCACATCATCATGTGATTCATCCTCAAATGATAATACAAAATTAGAGGATGAAGTCAGTGTTAAGATCTCAGCAAATCAATTGCCTGATGGTTTAAATGCTGATAAACACATGAAGCTGAGCAATTCAGATGTTGTCCCTCAAAGTACTCCAAGTACTGAAGGGCAAGTCACAACATCTGAAAAGCATTTCAAATCTGCTGAAATAAAAGGATTAACAACTGCTGAGGAATCTATCATACGGTCTTTCAGGACGGATAGAGAACAGCTGAAGAACAAGTCTTCAGTTGTTACCGATCCTTCAGTACTTAACACAAGTACTGAAAGGAGGAAAGTACTGAAGATCACACCTTCAGTAGTTTCCACTTCAGCAGTTGATCAATCCAAGATGAAGAATAAGCCATGTGAAATATGTGGTAAATTCAATCATCTATCTGATGAATGCTGGTACAAAAAGGGTTCCAAACTCAACAGAGATAAGCTCATTAAAGAAGAGATTAATAAAATGAAAAATGAGTTTGAGACCAAGTTTGTACCACAGTCATCTCAAACTGATAAACCCAAGGCCTCGCCAAAATCCAAAAAGAAGGATGGGGTTTATCAGAAAACAGCTGATAGTGTTCCTCATGATAAACATCAGACTAAGTCTGTGAATTTCAAGAAGGAGGAAATGGTGGGTCACAGGAACTCATCAAAAACAAGTACTGATGTGTCAAATGAGCTGAAGGCTTTAGCAACAAATCAGACACAACTTGTTATGATGGTTCAGCATTTGTTGGGGAGAGTTAACCAACTAGATGCACCTGTGATCAAACCACTGAAAAGGAAATCCAAGCCCAAATCTAAGAAATCCATTTCAGCACCATCTCCACCTTCATCAGCTGTTAATCATGAGAAACAAGTTATGGTTAAATCTGTTGATGAAAACAGACCCAAAACCAAAAAGGTTTGGGTCTCTAAAGCTAACTAGTTTCTTATGATAAATGCAGGGTTCTTCAGCATGCCAAAGAAGCATCTGGTATGTAGACAGTGGAGGATCTATGCATATGACTGGGAGCAGTTCTCTTCTTAATGACTACTCTCAAGGAAAGAAGGGATTTGTCTCATTTGGAAATGATGCTAAGGGTTACATCATCGGGAAAGGATTTGTGTCAAATGGAGAAATCAGATTTGATGATGTTAACCATGTGGAGAATCTCAAGTATAATCTACTGAGTGTCAGTCAGATGTGTGATAAAGGGCATGTTGCACTTTTCACAAGCCAGAACTGCCGGATTCTGTCTTCCAAAGTTCTGAGGCTGATTGACAAGGTATTGGATGAACATACTCTCCTGAAGGCCAACAGGATAGGAAGAGTATATGCCTTGGATTTGTCAAAGAAGATTGATTTAAAAGGTCATCCTTGCCTGTTCTCCAAGGCCTCTCCTCAGGAATCTAAACTGTGGCATAGAAGGCTGGGTCATGTTAATCTCAAAAACATGAATCAGCTGATCCACAATAGTTTAGTGAGAGGTCTACCAATAAGTGACAACTACTGATGATCTCAGTCAACAAGTACTGATGAGCATTCGTATACTATTGTCACAAATAAGTACTGATAAGTTCTTTTATCCTCAGTAGTTTTCATAACTACTGAAGACTAAATTACTTAAAAGTACTGAAGTACTCTATCTGTTGAAAAGAACTGATATGGTTACAACTACTGATGTAGTTACAACTACTGATGTCAGTATAACAGATAAGTACTGATGACCAATGAAACGTCTGAAAATCAGACAAAAAGTCTGATAAGTGTTGAGGTCAGAATGAAACAGCTGATGAGCTAAGAATTGATGACAATAGCTGATGAGAAACTTTTCTCTTCAGTTGTTTCTACAACTGCTGTTTCACTTCATACAACTGAAGCCAAAACCATGTCTTCAGTAGTTTTACAACTACTGATGACTAACACCAAATCTTCAGTTGTTTACAACACCTGAAGCCAAAACCATGTCTTCAGTAGTTTCACAACTACTGATGACTAATACCAAGTCTTCAGTTGTTACAACTTCTGAAAGTTAAAACCAGGTCTTCAGTTGTTTTCAAACAACTGATGACAGCACCAACACTTTCAGTCGTTTTATATCAGCCTTTTCTTACCCTATAAATACCTAAACCTAATTTCAAACGTTTCATTAGCCGTTTTATGTCCTTCACTCTCTCAACAATGGCGACCATGAAACTCAAACCCAGACACAACTGTGTTGCCTACCTCTCGAAATCGGCCTTTTGGAACAAATTTGATAATGCCATCGATCTTATGGTAGATTCCCAGTACCGAACCGCTTTTCTTCTGAATCCTACCATATACCCCGATTCCCTAAGCCAATTCTGGACCAACGTCTCTGTGCAAACTGGTGAGAATGATCGCCAAATCACTCTCCAGTCGTTGGTTAACCAGAAACAGGTGGTCATCACTCCAGACATCATTCGACAAACCCTAAATCTACATGATGCCACCTGTGTCACAGAATACCCGAAAGGCACAACTGATATGTCTTTCATCAATAACGGGTATGAAGGAGACTTAAGTGCTACCACCATTCTGAAGAAGCACTTCCATGATGCTGAACGTCTTATATTCCACATGGTGAATGTCTGCCTTGCACCAAAAACCTCCTCATGGGATCAGATGTCCTCCCGATGGCAACAGGTATTATACTCTATCATTGAACGACAAAATCTAAATTTTTCTGAGATAGTTTTTATGGAACTAAAGGATCTGGCTTTGAAACCTGTGGCAAACAGATGGATATTATATCCCAGGTTTCTCATGGCCATAATTTTAAATCAGCTAAAATCAGACGGCCTTGTTGGCCTTGGAGTCCCTGCTCCGGCTGTATTGCCTGAAGTATACTCCAGGCACAACTCTGACCCTACACTGAAAGGGGCTGCCGGCTGCTAAAACCCAAGCAGCGGGAACCCACAGCCTCCACTTCCGGATCCAAAGTCCCCACCAAACCCAACACCAAAAAGCCCAAAAAGGCTACTCAGGGAGATGAGTCCCCTGAGGATGCCCCTGTAACACCAATACAGGAAACACTTACTGGTTCTAACCCCCCAGTAGTGTCAAAGACTCCACCAGCCCTAGCCGCTCAGGCATCCTCTCAACAGGATCCTGATGCAACCATAATTGGGGATACCACAATGCTGGAACCTATCTCAATTGAGAAGGTTACCATTGAAGAGCACCAGTCACCCCGGTGCAATCTGCTTCAAACCTATCTCCAAATGCAACCGCCCCTCAAAGCCCAACCATTATAGTTGCACAAGTGCTGAGTCAGCTGCATTCCTCTCCTCCTCCCCAGAAACCAATTACAATGGGGAGAACCTCAACAGCTGAGGAAGAGGACCAAAATGCTGCTGATAACCCACAGCACAGGGGTTATAATGTTCAATCTCCCCGTGTAGAGGAGGAGGTTAGAACATCTGGTGAGGCTGCCACTTCTACTGATTCAGCAAATGAACAGGATGCAGTTGGTAACATCTCTAAGACCTCACCAGAGGCAACTGCCGATGAAGGACTCAGTCCTGAGGCAGGAAGTCCCCAGAACCAAGAACAAGGGGCACATGCTACAACTGATCTACACTCAGGGCATGTACATCCTGATTCAATCAGGAGGTCAGGTGATTCAGCAAAGACTGATGATGACCTGGGCTTTTTCTTCATGTCTTAGCCCATAACACAATCCTTGAGGCTGAGGTGAGCAGACTCAAAGAACTGCTTGCCAAAATGTCTCAGGATCAAAGTCCATCTGCCCCAATAAACCCACAGATGGCACCTTCATCTGAAGGTTCACCAAACACTCAGCCACTACACTCAACTGAGCCACCAGCCACTGCTTTTGGCACCACCTCTCAGGGACAGAACCCCTTGAGCAGATGGTTGCTACCTTTCAACATTCCTTACCTCTCATCACTCCCATCATCAATGAGATTGTGCATAAAGCCATTGATGAGAGGATCTCCTCAAATCTACAAACACTTGTTGATGATGCTGTGCAAAAGAAGCTTTCTGCCATTCAAACCCCTGAACCCAATGCACCCAAAAAGGGGGAGTCTAAGGCAGTGAAAGAAAGAAAAGAAAGAGAGTGGAAGATGAGAAACAACAAGAGAAAGAAAAGGAGTTAGAAAAGGAAAAACAGCTGATCACATACAAGAGAAAGAAAAGTGCTGAAACTCAAAAGCCTGATGAAGAGAAATCATTGGAAGATCTGATTAAAGAAGCTGATGAAGCTCACAGCAGATCAATGGACAGAATAATAGACCAACTCTTCAGACAAGGCTTTGATACAGCTACATTAGACACTGAGATCAGAAGGCTGGAGATTAAAGAGATACAAGAGAGATGGGCCAGTTACAGTGTGATGGAAAGGGAGAGGTTG
Source organism: Flaveria sonorensis (assembly GCA_025506505.1). Classification (NCBI taxonomy): domain Eukaryota; kingdom Viridiplantae; phylum Streptophyta; class Magnoliopsida; order Asterales; family Asteraceae; genus Flaveria; species Flaveria sonorensis. Next base: position 18,048,574 of record CM046435.1, on the reverse strand, counting down.
GAGATAATGATCAGGTTTATTGCAAAATACTTGGGAAGATCATTAATTGAGATTAAATCATGGACCAAGACAGTATTCTGGCAATAACCACCAGAATCTGTGCTTCTGAAGAATTCAATAAGGGGTTGATTATCGAAGCCTTAGATGAAGCAGGTGTTGGGAAGAGAACTGATATGGCCAAGCTTTCCAAAGCCAAACTTACCACAAAAATGCTAGATCAGCCTTCCCAAACTCCCACTCAAAAACAACCAACCCCACAACTCTCCAAACCAATCCCTAAACCTAAACTTAAACCAACTCAACCCTCAAAACCAACTCCCTTACCCTAAAAACCACCTCAAACCACATCCAATGATGCACCCAGAAGGAGGAGAAGGGTGTTGAGGATGGAAGAAGAAGAAGAAGATGATGATGAAGAGGACAGTCTGCCAATCTCTGCTGTTCTAAAAATACCTGAGCCCAGAAGTCAACAAATGATCACACCAGACTTTCAGAGGCAAATGGTGAAAGTTAAGATTGAAGAAGAAGAACAGCAGAAACAGCACGATGAGCAACTTTTGAAGATGGTTGACAAAGAGTTTCCTCAGTCATCATCTATACAAGCCATGAAGAAACACGCTCAAAGGTGTATGCTCTCAGGTATACCTTTCAATATCAAAAGGAGAGTAAGGATTTGGCCAGACCCCAGGGTTAGTTCTAGAATTCATAAGAAATCCATACCAAGTAGATACAATGGCCAAGTGAGAAAGACCATAGATGCTGTTATTATGTTGGCCATTGTAGTCTCACCCTGGGAGATACTTGAAGACTTCAAGAGAGCCTACAAGTCAAAGATGACCCCTCAAACTCTAATGGAGAACAAAATGGTCAAGAAGGGGTTGTTATACAAGAGGCTTGAAGAGATCAAGAAAAATGAACTCCAGTTGTTATTAGAAGGGACTCACCCAGATGAATTTGCTTACAGAGAGATAACAACTGTTGAGTTGAAAAATGGAAAGATGGTAAAGTACCTATCAGAGTACTATGGCCCAGAGTTCTTCTTCGAAGGAGAAGCAGAAGAACTCACTAAGGAGGAACAAGTTGTTCTCCTTGAGGCCTACGTCAGAGAGTCTTATAGACTCATCAATGGGAAGTAGGTTTCATGGTTGGATAACAGCTCTGTGTCCAGTTCCCCAAGACAGAGTTCCCTTCCATCCTTTGACATTCACATCTACTGAAACCTGTTCCCTGGCCTGTGCTTATCTGATATCTCTGAAGCTGATCAAGAGAGTATTTCTGCCAAGAATAAGTGGGACCTCAATAAGCTTAAAGGTTTTGGCTGCATTGGTTCAGGGGGAGTTTGTTGGACCAAAAGAACCAATGAGCCTGATCAGAAAAACCTTTAAGTCCCACGGACATTACAACAACTGAAGTAGTCTGCAACAGCTGAAGACATCAACTGATAAAAGGGTCTGAAGACAAAGTCTGAAGTGAAAGAGCTGAAGACAAAGTCTGAAGTGAAAGAGCTGAAGACAAAGTCTGAAGTGAAAGAGCTGAAGACAAAGTCTGAAGTGAAAGAGCTGAAGACAAAGTCTGAAGTGAAAGAGCTGAAGACAAAGTCTGAAGCTAAAGAACTGAAGACAAAGTCTGAAGACAAAAGCTGAAGACAAAGACTGAAGACCAAGTTTCAGATATTGTCACAACAGCTGAAGAAGACCTCTTCAGTAGTTGTGATGGTTTCCTTTCAGTAGTTTTATGTTTCTTGTAATCAGTACTTGTAGTTTCAGTAGTTTTAGTTTCATCTTGTACTTAGCATACTCTGAGATGTTCTTAGTTGTTGTGAACATTCTCAGTAGTTTGCTTACTTTTAGTTGTTTGTAATAATTCTGTTAGATGTCACTATCAAGTGACATCAGCAGACGTCACATTCCTTTATATAAGGAATGTTTACCTAATTGTAAGGGGTGTAGCCTGCGAAGCCCTGCAAAGCTTAGCGGCCGCCACACCGAAGCATTTGTGCATAAATGATATTATCCCTTTTGCAGAAAACCCTCTTTCTCTATAACCGTGTACTGTTCCATTGAATATCTATTGTGTTCTTGCTATATTTTTCTAATTCTTGTTCTAATTTCACTGCGATTCAACTCTAATTGATCAAACTTAGATCGCTGATCCTGACACTACTTGTACGGGACGAAGTGCACTATCTTCCTTGACCATAAAAGCTTGAAATATTTCTTTGAGCAGAAGGACCTCAATATGAGGCAAAGGAGGTGGCTGGAATTGATCAAGGACTATGATTATGAGATACATTATCATCCGGGCAAGGCCAACGTAGTTGTAGATGCCCTTAGCCGAAAGGAGAAACCCGAGCCAATCTGGGTGAAAGCTTACCAGTTGGTGATGACCTCCGATGTGATGACACAGGTCAAGGGGTTTCAAGATGAGGCATTGAAAGAAGATCACCTAAACTCTGAAAGGATGAGAGGACTAGTCACAGAGTTGGGCGAAAACACTCTCAGAGTTAGAACCCGCTTTGGGCGGATGTGAATAACTGGTTACGGAGACCTACGAGGGAGAATTATGGATGAAGCTAATAAGACTCGATACTCCATATTAAGAAAGATTACTGGTAGCCAGGTATGAAGCGTGATGTAGCGGAGTATGTGAGTAAGTGCCTTTCTTGCTTGCAAGTGAAGGCGGAGCATCAGAAGCCATACGAAAAGATCCAACCTTTGGATATACCCTAATGGAAATGGGAGCACTTCACCATTGACTTCATCATGAAGTTACCACGTACGGCAAGGGGGTATGATGCCATATGGGTTATAGTTGATCGTTTGACGAAGAGTGCTTACTTTCTACCGATCCGTGAGACATATTCATCTGAAAGATTGGTGGATCTGTTCATCAAGGAGATTGTGACCCGTCACGGTGTACCAGTGTCTATTGTGTCTGACCGTGACACTCGGTTTACATGCAAGTTTTGGAAGAGATTCCATGATGCAATGGGTACAAGGTTGCATATCAGTACGGCTTACCATCCTCAGACAGATGGTCAATTAGAGAGGACTATACAGACTCTTAAGGATATGCTCTGAGCCTGTGTCATTGATTTTGGAGGAAGCTGGGATGAACACTTACCGTTAGTGAAATTCTCATACAACAATAGTTATCATGCCAGCATTGGTATGCCACCATATGAGATGCTATACGGTAGAAGGTGTAGGACGCACGTGTGTTAGGGTGACATTGGACAGAAGGATTCTGGAGGCGTTGAAGTAATCAAGGATACGACTGAAAAGATGGAAAGGATCAAGGCCTTTATGAAGGCGGCAAAAGATAGGCAAAAGTCGTATGCTAACAAAAGGCGTAGACCGATTGAATTCAAGGTGGGTGATAAAGTGATACTGAAGGTTTCACCTTAGAAGGGGATCATTCGGTTCCAAAAATGGGGTAAGCTGAGCCTGAGGTATATAGGACCTTTCCGAATCATTGCACGAGTAGGAAAGGTGGCCTATAGGTTGGAGCTACTCGATGAGTTAAGTGGAATTTATCCAACATTCCATGTATCTCATCTAAGAAATTGCCTAGCTGATGAAGATATGATTGTACCACTGGAGGACATTGATGTGGATGAACGGCTCAATTATGTAGAGCAACAAGTGGCAATCATTCACTGAAGCACCACCGAGATTATGGAACAAAGTGGTTCTACTGGTGCGAGTACAGTGGAGGCACAGGAAGGGATCTGAGTCTACGTGGGAGACTGAGGAAGAGATGAGACAACATTACCCATGACTGTTTGAAGAGTGACTGGTTTCGGGGATGAACCTCTATAAGGGGGGTGGACTTGTAACACCCAAAAATTTATTAAGAAAAGAATAAAGACAAAAATGAGAAGTTGCATAAGTGGAGGGGCTAAAGTGTACAAAGGACAAAACATTATTATTTTATGTTTAAAGTGGGCATGGCCACCCACTACACTGCTTCACCAACCTGTTTCGACTGCTAGAGAGAAGAAAAACAGAATTTCCATCGGTTCTAGAGAGAAGAAGAAGAAGAATCGGCTTGAAGGTGAGTTTTTGTGTGTTTTGTTCGGTTTCAGCTGAGTTTTCAGCTTCGGGACCGATTCTTATGTGTTCTTTTGTGTTCAGTTTCATGTTTTGGTGTGTTTAGGCATTTGAACTCTTTGTGTCCTCGAGTTTGGTGGAGTTTTGCTTGAAGGCTGCAATAGGTGAGTTCTAGATCCTCGGTTTTTATGTTTTATATGCGTTTTGGGGCTGAAAATGCATGTAACTAACTTTTTATTCTTTTCAACATGTTTTAACCGTATGTTTATACTCTGTTTATACGGGTGGGTGTATGTTTGTGTATGTTTTGTTTGTGTTTTATGTTTATATGCTTGTCTTAGGTGTTCGGTATGTTAGATTTGGGTTAGGAGCATGTTAAAACGATGATTGGGTCTGAAAAGTAGTGTAAGTTTGAATTTATAACTGCCCATGCGCCTAATATAGTGCCCATGTATGTTTTTGGAAATAGAAATTTTAAGACTAAGCCCTGGTATGTTTTGGTGGGTATGTTTGTTATTGTTATGTATGTTTTTGGCTTGTTTTTATGTTCCATATTACATATTATTACGTGACCTTACGTGGTGTGCTTATGCTCGTATGGTAAAGTATTATCTTAATGAAGCGAAAGATTAATGATAATGAAAAGTGGAACATAATGAATGAATGAAAGTCTTGCAAGCAAATGAAAGGAGGTTCACAACCATTGGGTGTCAGCTCAACTGTGTGCGGTTTAGCTAACCCGAAGGATGCACACAGGGTCAATCCTAGAGATTGACGGGACCCTTGTTGCTTGCCCCAGGTACTGGAGTCAGCTTCGTGCATAATGTTTGTGGTCTATTTATAGGCCCTAGGCCCAGTACCAGCTTCGTGCACAATATTCGGGGTATTGCACATTGGTTCGGAAGAAAGTGAAAGATAATGATGAATATGAACTGAATGAGAAGAATGATGAAAGATAATAATGAGTATCATCCTGTTGTATGTATGATGCGTGAACACGTACGGAAGTAATGAATTTTATGAAAATGATGTATTTTAAGAAAATGATATTTATATATATTATATATATATATACAATGGACTTTAATTTTAAAACTAGAACTCACTTAGCAACGCTGACTTTTATGCATTTTCAGTTAGCAGGTAACTTGTTACTGGGGATGGCACGAGGGTGAGGCTACTTGGGGGGCAAAGACTGTCATCCTTTCATATATGATGATATTGTTGTTTTGTAATATAACTGAATGATTCTTTTTTTAACTTTTAACAAACAATGATGTATTATTTAGCAACATCAAATATTAATGCATGAATGGTTTTTGATAACGTAATCCGCTGCGATGTTTTTCTGAAATGTGTTTATTTTATATGAAAAATGCTGTCATTGTCCAACTGTGAGGTCTCTGGGAATGGGGGTCTTACAGAGAAATAGACACTTATTGAGGCTGCAAGGACTATGCTCTCTGACTCTAAAATGCCCATCACCTTCTAGGCAGAGGCAGTCTACACTACCTGGTATGTGTAGAATAGAGTTTTAGTAGTAAAACTCATGGTAAGACTCTTTATGAACTATGGCACAAAAGGAGACCCCTCATTGGTTTCCTCGGGCCATTTGGATGTCCATGCACCATCTTGAATACCAAAGATCATGTAGTCAAATTTGTTGAGAAATCAGATGATGGACACTTCATTGGATACTCTTCCCAAGCTAAGGCTTATAGAGTGTACAATCTTAGAACTAGAGTAGTTGAGAGTCAGCCAATGTGGCCTTCAATTAACACACTCCAAGTGTGAAAGGTTCCGGTTGATTGGCTATTTGATCTTGATTTAGTTACCAATGTTTTAACAAATCTTATGAAGATGTTTAAGGTCTACAGTTAACACATTAGTAGGAGATCCTAACCCAATATTTGAGCTGAGAAGACCAAGTGATAGAATTCCTTCATCTCCAATGGTAACAAACCCTGCAAATGGAAATCCTATCAATACAACCATGACAAACTCTTTAGCTGATACATCTGAGGTGCCTACCAATTCTAGCACTGAGGCATAAAACTACAATAAAGGGGTTTCCAATGTAGGAGTAGATGGAGATGGTGAAAGTGATCAAGAATTTTATGATGCTAACAACCTCTCCACTAAAAACAACATCAATGATGTCACACACTCATTGGATCAAGTTACACTTGATAAGTATGCTAATGTGGTAGGTGATACTTAATCACCGGATCTTAATTTCACTAATTTAGATATATCAAACGAAATTATTATGATTCCTCAACTAAGAATCCACAAGTCCTATCCCACCACAAACATCATTGGAGATGCTGAGACAGAGGTGAGAACAAGAGGACACACCTATGATAAAAATGTTTGTCTGCACTCTTGCTTCTTGTCCAGATTGAGCCAAAAAAAGTTGATGAAGCTTTGAAAGATGGAAGCTAGGTTGAAGCAATGCAGGAGGAGCTGCTTCAATTCAAAAGAGAAAAGGTTTGGAACCTATGCCTTCTTCCTCATGGAAAACTTTTGGTTAACTGGATATTAAGGCAGACCCTAAAATTAGCTTCGAAGGGAAAACCTCAGTTGAAGGCCTGGCAGTTGACCTTTGAACCTTGAGACTGAAATTGTTTCAGCACCCAGTATCCTCAGTGAGACACCAGCTGGTGAAGGTGTCTCACAGCCTCTTACTGGCTAGAGCTCAAGTGTATCAAGCGATGAAGGCCAAAGCTCTCTCCACCTTGAGTCACACAGGCTAGTGATTGACAAAAGGAAGAGGATTCTCACCTCTAAGGAGATTGATGAGGAGAAGAGGGAGAGGAAGAGGAAAGAAATGGGAGAGAGAACAATTGAGACCCACAGCTTCATGCAAGCTGCAATCAATGCTGCCCTAGGCCAAATACTCTAGAGGATGAGTTAAGGGCAACCAGATTGAACTATCTGGGGTCCAAAAACTACAATATCAATGATATAATCTCTCTTCCCTTGGATGAGTTAAATGAACTAGCAGAAACTGAATTGTCAAAAGAGATGAAGGAGGCTGAGGCTACAAAGTTGCTCCTCAAGATTAAGGAAGAAAGAAAAAGAAAAATATTATATAAAGCCCATGTCCTCTCTCTAGTTCACGAAAGTCCCAAGGTACATCTATGGCAGTTGAATAGGAAACTCAGGTAGGTAGGGAACAAGTTAGACAAAACATGATAACCTACCTGAGTGCCACTGGTCTCTATCAGGCAGTAAACCTACTTCCCTTGTCATATGAGTACATTGAGTTTGAGTACCTCAAGCAGCTAGAGAAAGAAGTGTTAAAAGAAAAGAAAGTTGATAAGAGGAAGATGAGGGAAGAGGCTGCTTAGTCAAGAGCCACCATCCAAGCCAATCAGAAGAAGTCTGCTAATAGATTAAAGATGGTGAGCTTCTTGAAGCTGTATGGGTTCTCCGGAAGAAGACTTGGTCCAATATCTCTATGCACTATAAATGAGCACATTAGAGTGATCAAGCAGAAGATTAAGAAGGGCGAGCTGGTAGACTTGCATTTTCTACCAACTAAGGCTGCATCTGAAGCTGAGGTCAAGGTAGAACCCCATGAGACAACAAAAACTGGAACTAGTGCTACATCTCAGCCAGCTTCATCTTTTGACCCACAGCAGGGTCCTGAACCTTCTCCTTCTTAACATATGAAGGAAAAGGACCCAACTAAGAAGGATAAAGAAAGAACATCTGGTACTCAAGACCAACCTTCTAAGTTAAAATACAGAAAGAAGAAGAGGATGGCCATAAGAAGGGACAAGAAGAAGAAAAAGAAGAAGAAGTCCAAGTCATCCACCTCTGCACCTCAGGATGGGTCAGAACATCCTAAGGATGAATAAGAAGAGGCTGCTCAACCAACTCCACTTCAAGTAGAGCCACTTGCTGCTGAGAGACCCATCCTGTCCTGGTCTTTGTTTACAAATCCAGACAGATAGTATGTCACTAGAGATCAAGGGGGTCAAGACATATACTTCTGGCAAAATATGCTTGACCTTCCTCTACATGATCTCTTTAAGATGAGTAGATACTTTGAGAGTCTAAGGAATCCGGACCAACTAATGAAGAAGGGAATGGTCCTGATTCTGATGAGGTCTGTCAACAGATGAAAATCAAGACTCAAAGTTATCCTCAAGTTATGGTAGTATCGGCCTAAGGGGAGTTTATAAGAGTTAATCTTAGAGGCTGATGCAACCAAAGAGCTCTCAGAATGCATACTGAAGTTCAAAGAAAGTTACTTTGGAAGATTTGACAAAAGCACTAAGAAATTCTCTAAGTGTCAAATCTTCCGAAGCTAAAGACCATTTCTTCCAAAGCCAAAGATGAAGTCTTCCGAAGCTTCAAGACAAAGTCTTTCGAAGCCAAGAGATTAATTTCTTCCAAAGACAGAGAAGACATGCTTTCTCTGACATACTTTTGACAAAAGCTGAACCACTTTTCATTGCCATCTCTGAAGACTCACCAACTTATAAAAGTTGGTGATATCTCCATACTTTTTTCAACTATAGATTAAGGTCTAAGAGTTTGTAACTTTCTACTTTGTAATTTTATTCTTTTTGTAATAGATAAAGATGTGAGCTATGGCATGTCATAGTCACTAGTAAAAAAGGCAATCTGCCTTTTGACTTTACATTGATCATGTTGTCTAGATTAGTGTACCAGTAGGCCTTCAACAATTGTTGGTTGTTGAATGTAGTATAAAGTATCTCAGGTACCAGTCTTTCGGACTAAGCCTTGTAACAATTGTAAAACACTTGAGAGCAATACACATCACTCTTGGAAACCAAATACTTGGGTTCTGCTTGTGTTCTTTACATTTGTTTATTGTTTCATAATCAAGTTCCCTATTTGATATGTTAAGTGTTGTTGGTTGTTTCTCTCCAACCATTGTGAAACTTTTGCATTAGCACCCTCACCGGTCCTGCAATTTTCATTACATTCTTCACAATGACAACTATTCATCGCATTTACCTTGAAGTAACTTGTAACAACCGACCTCCAGGTCATAACCCTAACCTTTAACCCCTGCCGCATCATTATCCATACAATTAATATTAATGCAATATCACTATTACTATTACTATCAGTGTTATTATTACTATTGCTATTATTGTCATTTTTGTTATTTCATGTGCCATTTTGCATGAATTTGTCAGATCTAGCCTTAGCATAGAATAACTTCGTGTTTCGGGAAAGTCAATTAGTCCATTTCAAAGTTGAATCTTAATTGAAACAATTAAATATGTGTGCATGCACACACAATTCACGGTTTAACATATACATATACATACTTAATACTTAAACAATTAATAAAAATTACCCACTTAAAATACTACACTACAAAATAATACTACACAATAACAAATTTTCATTTAAAATTTAAAACTAATTACACCCCAGAAAGCTCCAAGATCGGCCGCCCCTTCACCCCCCCTCTCCACCAATCTCTTCTCTTCTACACCACCCAAACTTGCCACCATTCTCCTCCACTCCTATTACATGCAACACTTGAACCCACCCTCATTTCTCACCTCTCACTCTCTTCCCTCTTCTCTCGAATTTTCTCTAGCTGAAACACACACACACCCACGGTTCCAGCTTCATTTCAGCCCCCTAGTCGAAGTTCAAGCATCAAACATCATCGGTCAAGCTTCATACTAGCAAGAGGGTGCAATCTTGTGAGCCTTTGACACACGGTTTCATCAAACTTGACTCTTCCAGCCCTTGTTCGAAGACTTCAAGACCGTTATGTCACCCTACACACTCTCCAAATCGTGAACCATACAAGAGTAAGCTTCATCCTACCCGAAACAAACTATCTCATGTGTTATTCTTTCTTCTATCCACGAAAACCCTTACTTTCTTCATTCTAACAGAAGTACACTGCTATAATCTCGTTCCTGATGAGCTTTTAACTTCACTAAAGGTATCTCACATGAAATATTGGTCATGCTACGGGTGGAACACAAGTTACACCTAGAAAACCCCCTTTTGGGTGACTTTGACACCCATGAACTTTATGTTTTGTAACCCTCTGTAACCAAAGCTTGGGATCTGCTTAAAAATGGTTTTTAAACCTCCTAACAACCTGTTTTGAAAGTTACAAAACGATTTGGTGGTGAATGGGTACAACTAATATGTTTTACACATGTGTAAAGGGCTAAAATGGTAAAAATCTCCCAAATACAAGCTTATATTATGGTTACATGTTAGATCCGTGTATTAGAACTGATTTTCAGTAGGTTTTGGATGTTATTGGGCATATTAAATGTTTTCAAAGCTGAAAAATTAAAATAGTAGGGATTATAGGCATTTTGGGCTTATTCGGGGACCCGAAAAGGTGGTAAATTGACTTGAAAATATGAGGACATAGTGTATAACCATGTTAAAAAGAATTCCAGGCTAAAAAAAGGTTAAAAAAGTGAAATTGGTCGAATTTGTGGTTAAATGGGTCTAAGAACAATTTAAATGAAATTTTTAGTTAAAAACGGGCCTTAACCGGGTGATTTTTTGAAGAAATTCATGGAAATACAAGAATAAACCTAAAATCTATGGGAAAATTTTTATTTCAGTAAGATTAGAACTTTAAGAATTAAAGATGGTGAAAAATAGGTCAAACATGATTTCGAGCGATCGGTTTCGGGTAAAAACGCGCTCTAACGGGTCGAACTTAAAAACGAGACTTTCAACAAAAAGGGCTTAAGAATACATTCTTAATAGATTATAAAAACTTATTAAAAGTACTTAATATAATACTTCAAATTTTAAGACATAAAATTATAAGGTTTAATACTTAACCATTAAAAACCCCCGGTTTCACCGTAACCGGTAACGTAAAAACACATGTTTACCGACTAAATTCTAAAGTTCTAAAAATTAGAAGTTTAAATTGATTAAGATTTATTATTTAACTCTAAAATCTTTTATTTTTTCAAAAAGTCCATTAATGTAAAGAAGCAAACTTTAGGGTAGAAATTGTAAATTCTGAAACTTGAGGGGCTAAACTGTAAATTCTGCCAAAAATCTTTAAAATAACCCTATGAACATGTAATCACTTGGTAACTTAATTTAAACTGGTATCAATGACCTAATAGTGTAAAAACTTATAATTATCCATAAGATACCATGACTTACTATAAAAGGAAACTTTCTAATGCAAGCCTTGGCAAATCTAAACTAGTTAAACATTTAACCCCTTAACATATTATTATCTACCTCGTATGACCTTAGAATTAGTTGCTTAACACTTAATCTTGTTGGTAGGGTGCTAAACTTGAAACCTTCCCGGTACACGAAGAACCCGTTACTTGAAGCTCTAAGGAGAGTTCTAGTGTCCCCTTTTTACTACTGTTTTTGGGGTGAAGCATGCTCTGTTTAAACTGAACTTTTCTGTGTTATAATATGCTGCTATATGTTGTGGAAATTTTAGAACCTGCTTTTACTTTTATCACAATCATTAATTCTTGTGTGAACCGCTTGTTTTATATGGGTAGATCTACTTGGAGAATCCCCCACACACAGTGCCTTCCTTGATGAACGGGAAGGGTACCACACTAAGATCCTACCGGTCGTTTGTGGCATGTGAAAAGTTTTAATAAGATACTAAGGTGAACCATCCGGCAGGTATGGTCCACCATATGAGGCTCAGTTCTCCCCTCAGGATTAGCCGGTGTAACATAACTTTAGAAGAGGCTAACCGGGACTGAGTGCAGGGTTGATTGTGATCCCCACAACTATGATACTATGATCTATGACTTTTAAATCAAATGTGGATTATTTTGAATCCTTTTGTCTTTGAACTTTAAGCACTTGAATTCACCAACTTTTTAGTTGACACAAATTTTTTTGAGCATGTTTCAGGTAATCCTTGAAGGGAGTCTAGCTGTGTAGAAGACTTGACTTAGCACCGTGACCATGGCATTGGCTTGTTTTGATTTTCAAACAATTTGGACTTATTTATATTTATTTCAGTTGGGAACAATTTGTATTGTTGAAAACTTATACTCGTATGGGTGGTTAGACCCACATCTAGCCCGGTATTTCTTTAAACTGTAATGCCATGTGATGTTCTCTCCTTTTGTGCTCTTATGATGGCTTATTTCCGCTGCCATATATTGTTACTAGTCTGTGACGTCCCACCCTACCTGGGCCTGGGGTTTGATAGATTGGTATCAGAGCCAAAGGTTGTAGAGAAGTCGGGAATACCATAGTAGACCCTAGGCTACAACCCTGATACCTTAGGACCGTCCTCATGGAAAGTGTTGGGATGATCGGGTTGGGTAAATTGATGATTACACTTGGTCAACATAATCTTGAACTTACCGGACGATTAATTCCAACATGGATCGTTAGGCAATAATTGGACTTTTGTTTGAATGTTATAATTCTTAAAATTTTCTTTGAGTGGTTTAAGGGTTTCTTAAAATGAAACTTCTTTATTTGTTAATTATTTGAAGAAACTAAGGATTGATGATACTATTGATAACTGATACCTCTGGTATTTGATACTGTTGGGATATCTGATACTATTGCCATCACTACTACCATAAGTACTATTATTATTGCAATCATGAGCTATGAGAAACCAGATTACTCATGATATTTCTTACAGAACATCGAGGCTATGGCTGACAAGGGGAAGGCACCTGCGTACCCGACTAACGGTACTGCACTAGCTGGGAGCCCTAAGAGGACGAAGACGCAGACGGAGTATGAAGAATACTTGAGAAGATGCGGACACCCGGGCTGGATATCTGCTACGTCTGATAACATTGAGCCATCGGAGGACTCTTCCTCGACATCTCCCTCCAGGAGCCGGACACGCTCCCAGTCACCGCATGTTGCAGCTCCTGCACGCTCACCTATCCCACATATCGGGAATAGGGGTGCACGTGTTATCACCCACCCACGCAAGAGTACTAGGCCAGGACCCTCAGTCTCCTTTAGGATGCCACCTCCTCCGCCACCACCTGTTAGGACATCGACACCTGCACCACCGATGATGAGCACTGGATACCACCGAGGCACAGCGTGTATGATGGCCCTAGTGTGCTAGCTGGTGACCGGTACTCCCAGTCTAGCCACCGAGCAAGCGACGTAGGACCTTCTGATGTTGCATTGGACGAGATTCTGAAGACCGTCCGTCGTCACGAGCTGACACTCCAGCACGCCACTCGGACCTCCCAGTCCGCCTAGTTTCAAGCCATGATAGCGTCACAGGGAGTCCAGCGGTTGGAGCAAGAGCGAAGGAAGAAGAACTCAGGGTGGCTAGGGTGGCTGAAGAAGAAATGGATGTGAGAGCAGGGGGGGAGATGTGGGATTATCTGTCTCTTAGACATTTGAGGGAAACAATTTTATTATTATTAGACACTTTTATTATTATGTATTATGGGGGTGATGGCACCTTCCAAATTGTAAGAGTTTAACTCTGATGCATTTCTATTTCGCTGCTACTATTAACCCTATCTATCTATGAAACTACTTCTTATGGTGTTGATTCTGCAGGGTAATTTGTATTGAATTGCAATGTGATATGTCATGTGTAGGAATTTTGTCTTGCATTCTTTTTGGGTTGAACTACCTTAAAATTAATTTAATGGAACATATTAAAGGTATTTAATGGTGCGTATATTACATACTCTCCTGTTAGAACGTGGTATATTAGGATAAGTGATGCATGGGCTGTTGAAACCAAAATTTATGAGATGCTAAACAAATTTATCTGTGATGCTACCAGAATGCCGACCAGACAAGGAACCCATATTGGAAGATCAGGAGCTACGAGTGGTCGTCATGAGGAAGCTAGACCAACCGGCAACCAACCCCTTACTCTACCAGGAGCTTCCCGTGGAGAGAATGTCAATCAGGGGAACGATGAGAGAATTGCCAACCTCGTAGCACAACAAATTGCTAATGCCATCCCGACCATCATCGCCCAAATTAATGTGGACCAGAATAACCCCAGTGGTAATGGTGGATCTGGGAGCAATGAGGCCAACAATGAGGAAGTTGAAGCACTAAGTAATGGATGCTCCTACAAGACCTTCATGGCGTGCATGCCGAAGGATTTCTATGGTACCGAGGGTGCGATTGAGACGTACCGATGGATTGACGAAATGGAAGCCGTCCTAGATATCAGCGAATGTAAGATGGAACACATGGTGAGGTATGCTTCCCAGTCACTCAAGGGATCAGCACTAGAATGGTGGAAGACTATTACTCAACCCCGGGGAAGAAACGCTGCTAACCAAATAAGTTGGACCGAATTCAGGGAATTGATAACCAACAAATACTGCCCCATCAATCAACTGGAGAAACTGGAGTCCGAATTTCTGAGCCTGGAAATGAAAGGCCCTAACTACACCGAGTACATCAACCGCTTCTTAGCCCTGGCTCGACTGGTGCCACATCTGGTGACATCGGAATCCAAGGGCGTAGCACGTTTCATCTGGGGACTACATCCTAGAGTCAGGGGTATGGTTCGATCCTCTAGGCCCCCAAGCCTGCAAGCTACGGTCGACTTCACCAGTAGTTTGACCGATGATCTAGTCAGGGCTAGATAGACTGAACAAAACAGGATAGAGGAAAGGAGGAAGCCGATGGGTGAGAAGAGAAAATGGTTTGAGGGGAAGAAGACAATTGGTAGCAGCAGTGGGTCAAACAAGAAGAGTTTTAAAGGTATGAGGCGCGAAGACCAAGGTGGAAGGACTTGGAAGCTATACTCGGGAACAAGCCCATTCTGCAACAAGTGTAAACTGCATCATCAAGGGGAGTGCAACCCGATGCCCTGCTTCCGATGCAAACGACCGGGTCATCTGATTAAGGATTGTACGTATGTGCCAGGTAAACAATGCTATGAGTGTGGAGATCCAGGACACATGAGGAATAAGTGTCCTAAGCTGGGGAGAGATAAGGATGCCAGACCCAATAAGCCCAAGGGATGAGCATTCGTGATGGATCCAGCCGGTGCTCATAAGGAACCTGATGTGGTCAATGGTACGTTCGTTATAAATAATCATCCTGCTACCGTTCTATTTGATACTGGAGCGAATTCTAGTTTTGTCTCTAGCGCTTTTAGGCCTTTGATTGACTTGAGTGCATACGTCCTGACTGATACGTTTACCGTAGAATTAGCTAACGGTAACATCTTAGAAACTAATGAAGTCATCCAGGATTGCTTAATAAACCTAAAAGGTAGTACATTTAAGATAAACCTGATGCCTATTAAGCTAGGAGGATTCGATATGGTTGTTGGCATGGATTGGCTGGCTAAGAATAGAGTCGAAATCGTGTGTGATGAGCGCCTACTTAGGATACCATTGAACGACGGGAAGGTGTTAGTTGTTCATGGTGAAAGATGTAACATGTTATATCCTATGATATCCCATTTGAAGGCAACCAAGAGTCTCATGAAGGGATGCCCATCTTTCATAGTTTACGTGATAAAAGCCAAAGAGGAAAAGAAGATTGAGGATATACCAGTGGTTTCGGAATATCCGGAGGTATTTCCCGAAGACCTACCGGGACTCCCTCCGACCCGTCAGGTTGAATTCCAAATAGACCTATTGCCTGGTGCTGCACTGGTAGCCAAAGCACCGTACCGACTTACCCCTCCCGAGATGAAAGAACTAATGCTACAAATCCAAGAGCTACTCGACAAGGGGTTTATACGACCGAGTGTGTCTCCATGGGGTGCCCCGGTGCTATTCGTGCAAAAGAAGGATGGGACCCTACGTATGTGTATTGATTACCGGGAACTAAACAAACTAACAATAAAGAATCGTTACCCTCTTCCGAGAATCGATGACCTATTCGATCAACTGCAGGGGGAAAGCTACTTCTCCAAAATAGACTTAAGGTTAGGGTACCATCAACTGAAGATAAGAGAGGAAGACATACCCAAAACAGCCTTTAGAACTAGATATGGACATTATGAGTACCTGGTTATGCCCTTTGGACTGACCAACGCACCAACGGCATTTATGGATCTCATGAACCGAGTGTGCCGCCCATATCTAGACAAATTTGTGATTGTATTTATCGACGACATCCTGATCTACTCCCGTGGAAAGGAAGAGCATGAGAAGCACCTTAGGCTGATTCTCAAGTTGCTCAAGAATGAGCAACTATATGCCAAGTTCTCCAAATGCGAATTTTGGATGCGGGAAATCCAATTCCTAGGGCATGTCATAAATGAAGACGAAATTCAAGTGGATCCTTCAAAGATAGAGGCCATTAAGAATTGGAGAATTCCGGAAACTCCTACCGAGATAAGGCAATTCCTTGGATTGGCCGGATACTATAGAAGGTTTATCAAGGACTTCTCGCGTATTGTACAACCGTTAACTGCCTTGACCAAGAAGAATACAGCTTTTGAGTGGGAACAAGAGAAGAACGAAGCATTCGAAACACTCAAGGAGAAACTATGAAGTGCACCTATCCTCGCCCTCCCAGAAGGAGTTGAAGATTTCGTGGTCTATTGCTACACCTCGCGTCAGGGACTGGGATGCGTGCTAATGCAGCGTAACAAGGTAATTGCTTATGCATCCAGACTGCTGAACGATCATGAGAAGAACTACACAACACATGATCTAGAATTGGGTGACGTGGTATTTGCACTCAAAATGTGGAGGCATTACCTCTATGGCACGAAGTGCATTATTTACACTGACCATAGAAGATTGCAACACATTCTTGATCAGAAAATGCTAAACATGCATCAGGGAAGATGGGTTGAGCTATTGAATGATTACGAATGTGAAATCCGCTATCATCCTGGCAAGGCCAATGTAGTGGCAGATGCCTTGAGCAGGAAAGAAAGAGAAAAACCCCTTCGTGTCCGTGCCTTAAGGATGAGTGTGTATACTGACCTTGTTGTGAGACTAAAAGAAGCTCAAGGTGAAGCGCTAAAGGAAGATAATTTAGCAGGGGAGTTGTTAACAGGAATAGAGAAATGGTTAGAATTGAGCAACGATGGTATATATAAATATGAAGGAAGAACATGGGTACCAAAGTACGGGGGAATTAGAGAGGTGATCCTAGACGAAGCCCATAAATCTAGGTACTCGATTCACCCCGAAAGTGACAAAATGTACCAAGATCTAAAGGCACTTTTCTGGTGGCCTGGAATTAAGAAATCAATCGCCATATACGTTGGGAAGTGTTTAACGTGCGCCATGGTGAAGGCTGAAAATAAAAAATCGTCAGGGACGTTATAACAGCCTGAAATTCCAGAATGGAAATGGGATAACGTCACAATGGATTTTGTTACAAAACTACCCAGAACTTTCAGAGGACATGACGCCATCTGGGTAATAGTTGACCGGTTAACTAAATCGGCTCACTTCTTGCTGATTCGAGAGGACAACGACCTGACGAAGCTGGCCAACTGTACATCAACGAGATAGTGACCAGACATGGGGTGCCACTATTAATCATCTCCGACCGTGATAGTCATTTCACTTCTCGTTTCTGGAAGTCACTCTAGCGGGCTTTAGGAACCCGTCTGGATTTAAGCACTGCTTACTACCCACAAACTGATGGTCAGAGTGAAAGAACCATCCAAAACTTGGAAGATATGCTAAGGGCTTGTGTGATTGACTTTGGACGGAACTGGGATAACCATCTTCCTCTAGTAGAGTTCTCCTACAACAATAGTTATCACGCAAGTATAAAAGCAGCCCCTATGAAGCCCTATATGGCTGGAAATGCCGATCATCGTTGAGTTGGAATGAGATCGGGGATAGTCAAGTAATGGGACCCGACATTGTGATGGAGACCACCGACAAGATATTTAAAATTAAGGAGCATTTAAGAGTGGCCAGAGACCGTTAAAAGAAATATGCTGACAGAAGGTGAAAACCTTTAGAGTTTCAAGTGGGTGACAGGGTAATGCTAAAAGTAGCACCATGGATGGGGACTATGAGGCTTGGAAGAAAAGGAAAGCTAAGCCCGAGAGATATAGGACCATTTGAGATACTAGCGAGAATTGGCCCCGGGGCGTATCAATTAAAGCTACCGCAAGAGCTAGGCCACATACATGACACCTTCCATGTGTCAAATTTGAAGAAGTGCATGGTAGACAAAGCCATGGAGTTACCCCTGAAGGAAGCAAGGATTAATGACAAGTTGAACTTCATGGAAGAGCCTGTAGAGATTACTGACCGGCTGGTCAAGAAACTCAGGCGAAGTCGCATACCCAAGGTCAAGGTAAGATGGAATTCTAGGCGAGGACCTGAATTCACTTGGGAGCGAGAAGACGAGGTGAGAAAGAATTAACCACATCTCTTCAGACCCACCCGTTCTGGAACTTATCGAAGCTAAAATTTCAGGACGAAATTTCCTAAACGGTGGGAGAATGTAACAACCGACCTCCAGGTCATAACCCTAACCTTTAACCCCTGCCGCATCATTATCCATACAATTAATATTAATGCAATATCACTATTACTATTACTATCAGTGTTATTATTACTATTGCTATTATTGTCATTTTTGTTATTTCATGTGCCATTTTGCATGAATTTGTCAGATCTAGCCTTAGCATAGAATAACTTCGTGTTTCGGGAAAGTCAATTAGTCCATTTCAAAATTGAATCTTAATTGAAACAATTAAATATGTGTGCATGCACACACAATTCACGGTTTAACATATACATATACATACTTAATACTTAAATAATTAATAAAAATTACCCACTTAAAATACTACACTACAAAATAATACTACACAATAACAAATTTTCATTTAAAATTTAAAACTAATTACACCCCAAAAGCTCCAAGATCGGCCGCCCCTTCACCCCCCCCCCCTCTCCACCAATCTCTTCTCTTCTACACCACCCAAACTTGCCACCATTCTCCTCCACTCCTATTACATGCAACACTTGAACCCACCCTCATTTATCACCTCTCACTCTCTTCCCTCTTCTCTCGAATTTTCTCTAGCTGAAACACACACACACCCACGGTTCCAGCTTCATTTCAGCCCCCTAGTCGAAGTTCAAGCATCAAACATCATCGGTCAAGCTTCATACTAGCAAGAGGGTGCAATCTTGTGAGCCTTTGACACACGGTTTCATCAAACTCGACTCTTCCAGACCTTGTTCGAAGACTTCAAGACCATTCTGTCACCCTACACACTCTCCAAATTGTGAACCATACAAGAGTAAGCTTCATCCTACCCGAAACAAACTATGTCATGTGTTATTCTTTCTTCTATCCACGAAAACCCTTACTTTCTTTGTTCTAACAGAAGTCCACTGCTATCATCTCGTTCTTGGGGAGCTTTTAACTTCACTAAAGGTATCTCACATGAAATATGGGTCATGCTACGGGTGGAACACAAGTTACACCTAGAAAACCCACTTTTGGGTGACTTTGACACCCATGAACTTTATGTTTTGTAACCCTCAGTAACAAAAGCTTGGGATCTGCTTAAAAATGGTTTTTAAACCTCCTAACAACCTTTTTTGAAAGTTACAAAACGATTTGGTGGTGAATGGGTACAACTAATATGTTTTACACATGTGTAAAGGGCTAATATGGTAAAAATCTCCCAAATACAAGCTTATATTATGGTTACATGTTAGATCCGTGTATTAGAACTTTCAATAGTTTTTGGATGTTAAATGGGTCTAAGAACAATTTAAAATGAAATTTTTAGTTAAAAACGGGCCTTAACCGGTGATTTTTGGAAGAAATTCATGGAAATACAAGAATAAACCTAAAATCTATGGGAAACTTGTTATTTCAGTAAGATTAGAACTTTAAGACTTAAAGATGGTGAAAAATAGGTCAAACATGATTTCGAGTGATCGGTTTCGGGTAAAAACGCTCTTTAACGGGTCGAACTTAAAAACGAGACTTTCAACAAAAAGGGCTTAAGAATACATTCTTAACAGATTAAAAAAACTTATTAAAATTCCTTAATATAATACTTCAAAGTTTAAGACATAAAATTATAAGGTTTAATACTTAACCGTTAAAAACCCCCGGTTTCACCGTAACCGGTAACGTAATAACACATGTTTACCAACTAAATTCTAAAGTTCTAAAAATTGGAAGTTTAAATTGATTAAGATGTATTATTTAGCTCCAAAATCTTTTATTTTGTCAAAAGGCCATTAATGTAAAGAAGCAAACTTTAGGATAGAAATTGTAAATTCTGAAACTTGAGGGGCTAAACTGTAAATTCTGCCAAAACTCTATAAAACGACCCTATGAACATGTAATCACTTGGTAACTTAATTTAAACTGGTATCAATGACCTAATAGTGTAAAAACCTATAATTATCCATAAGAAACCATGACTTACTATAAAAGGAAACTTTCTAATGCAAGCTTTTGCAAATCTAAACTAGTTGAACATTTAACCCCTTAACACATTATTATCTACCTCGTATGACCTTAGAATTAATGGCTTAAAACTTAATCTTGTTGGTAGGGTGCTAAACTTGAAACCTTCCCGGTACACGAAGAACCCGTTACTTGAAGCTCTAAGGTGAGTTCTAGTGTCCCCTTTTTACTACTGTTTTTGGGGTGAAGCATGCTCTGTTTAAACTGAACTTTTCTGTGTTATAATATGCTGCTATATGTTGTGGAAATTTTAGAACCTGCTTTTACTTTTATCACAATCATTAATTCTTGTGTGAACCGCTTGTTTTATATGGGTAGATCTACTTGGAGAATCCCCCACACACAGTGCCTTCCTTGATGAACGGGAAGGGTACCACACTAAGATCCTACCCGGTTGTTTGTGGCATGTGACAAGTTTTAATAAGATACTAAGGTGAACCATCCGGCAGGTATGGTCCACCACATGAGGCTCAGTTCTCCCCTCGGGATTAGCCGGTGTAACATAACTTTAGAAGAGGCTAACCGGGACTGAGTGCAGGGTTGATTGTGATCCCCACAACTATGATACTATGATCTATGACTTTTAAATCAAATGTGGATTCTTTTGAATCCTTTTGTCTTTGAACTTTAAGCACTTGAATTCACCAACTTTTTAGTTGACACAAATTTCTTTTGAGCATGTTTCAGGTAATCCTTGAAGGGAGTCTAGCTGTGTAGAAGACTTGACTTAGCACCATGACCATGGCATTGGCTTGTTTTGATTTTCAAACAATTTGGACTTATTTCTATTTATTTCGGTTGCAAACAACTTGTATTGTTGAAAACTTATACTCGTATGGGTGGTTAGACCCACATCTAGCCCGGTATTTCTTTAAACTGTAATGCCATGTGATGTTCTCTCCTTTTGTGCTCTTATGATGATTTGTTTTCGCTGCCATATATTGTTACTAGTCTGTGACGTCCCACCCTACCTGGGCCCGGGGTGTGACATAACTGTTAATCGTATTTGCATTTGTGAACTATTCATCACATTTTTTTGAACCATACTGCTCATCGTATTTCCGATTTACAAGTGTAAAGAACAAACCCTACTGTTCATCATAATAGTTAAGTGACTGTTGACCGCATTTGTTTGTTTACTGTACACCGTATTTGAATCTAAGGACTGTTGACCGCATTTGCTTGTGACACTTGACTTATTTGGACTTTAGACTAATTGGACATTTGGACTTAAATTCAACCTTTAAATCAATATACTAAGTCTAAAATCAATATAATCACTATCTAAACCAATTAAAATCTAGAAACAATCATGGATTCATTAAATTCAAGTGATAGAAGATCATAATCCTAAACCACCCAGGTTGAAACACAAATCATAATTTAAACATGGACATATTCCATGATTGTTAGGATTATGATCTTCTATCACTTGAAATATTTCAAAAGTTTGTTCAACTGGTTAATGATTTGGAGATCATAGAAGTGAACTACAAGGAGAAAGAGCTAAACAATAAGATGGTACTAATGCATGTAAAAAGTATCTATATTTTGATAAAGGGTTTTTGCATAGATTCAGTTTTAATTGATTATTTCTAATATTAAACTACATACACAAAAGGCAAGTGTACCTGTCATGTTATAATATAGTGATGGTAAGAACCGAGTATCAATCCATGGACACACCGAGCCTACTCAACAACCTTAATGATTGACTATCAGATAAGATTTTTGTTTTGAGAAAATGATAAATTGCATTGATGTAATTAAGATTTTTAGGGTTTAGAAACAATAATTAAAACAAAGTAAAAATAAGATTGAAACTTTTGGATTTAAAACCAGGGAATAAAGGCTATCATCCTAATTAGATTACACTTATGTAACTATGATGAATTGGTGGTGTGATTAAAGATATTGATTAAAGTAATTATGTTAATGTTTATAAATATGAGCTGGCCTGATTTCTCATCTATTCGCTCCGTAGTGACTAGGACTTCATCAGGATATGACATACTGAATAAATCAAAGCCACTAGTAATGTAGGTAAATCTCCTGTAGCCTTTTGACATACAATTTCTAAAAACATAACTTAATGTTAAAAAGAGAGTTGATCAGGTTCCTTCCTAACATACCATTAATTTTAGAAAATCATAATAATTACTGTAGATTTCTCAGACTAATAAAAGGGAACCCACAAATGATTAGAAAGTTATGGTGATATGATTTTTAATAACCATTTCTAGTTTATTAGCCATGGATTTATTATGAAGACCGGGTTCACGAATAAAAGTTCGTTCATAGGTTTTTCAACCTTGTATGACATTTATAATAGCAAATCACAAGTTTATAACTTCCCTTTCAAATGTAGATGCTACCCATCAAAAGTTTTCCCAAGATTACCATAACATTAACATCATATAAATCACACCATTAGTTCATCACAAATTACCTAAGTTTCATCCAATTAGGATGATAATAAGAGTTTACCTCATAATGTGCTTGCACATAATAACAAGTAACATAGAAGATAGATTTGAAATCATTGGTAAAATGGAACAATCAAACCGGTGATCCATAATGGATGATGTTTAGACAACACCGAGCTTCTTTCGTGTGTTGTATGCACCTCCCGACCCTCCAAATGATCTTCAAGTCTTGATTTCTAAGATAATTCAGCAGTGTAACTCTCCCACTAAATGCTTGCTCAAATGGTGAACTTAGGCCTCTATTTATAGGCTTTCTAGAGTCTTTAAGCATGGCCCCGTGCCTAAAAGGCATGGCCCCATGCTAGTACAATGCTGACGAAAGTTGGTCGGCTCGTACGTGCCGAGAGTGTCGGGCATGTCCCCGTGTTAAATGTGGCACGACCCTGTGTTTGAGGTGGGGCACGGCCCGTGACAACTTTTGGGGGACGGTACTTTTTGTCCTGTCAGATGTCCAAACACGAGGTTGTGCCAATTTTAGCACGGGGGTGCGTTTCAGGTAAGTCATGGGGGCGTGCTTAATGACGCACGGCCACATGCTTGGACTCTAAAGCTTGGTTTTCTTCAAATTCTTGTTAAATATACTTCTTTTGTTCATCTTGCCCTTTTAAACACCTGAAAACACAATTTAAGAATTTTACGTACATAATCATCATTTTAAGGGAGATATTAAGGAATAATGGATGTGCTTTTGATAGGAATTTTATGTATAATTTAGAGCACATCAAACATCCCCACACTTGAACTTTGCTTGTCCTCAAGTAAAATCACTTAAAATGACAATACTACCAAAAACCAAATAAATCAAATAATAAATATGTCCTTCGGGAAATATGAAAGTAAACATTATTTCATCCAAATGTAAACATTTTAAGCATATGTAGAATGATATCCTATCAAGCAATAGATTAGTTAGTAAAGATTATTATCATGTAAAAAATCCACACTTCTCACAAAATGCACTCGTACTCAGCTAAATATATGGAGTCATAATCAGGATTAAGTATGACTAATATGCTCAATTGCCTAGTATGAATACGTGTGAAATCATATGGTTGTTAAGGGATCAAATCTCCACCAACTTATATATTTACTTGCATAAATCATTAGGTCTTTGATGGGTTGTAACATGGATCAGGCTCGGGTATGGAATATTCGGAAAAAGTGACTAAATGCTAAAGACGACGGTCTTAGCTTATTTTTCTAACATAAACTACAAGGAAAGCAGTAGAAGCTCCCTATACAATACTTCAAGCTAGAAGGGATATGCTAGCTTGAGGACTCGTTTAAGGTCAAATTGTCAAGACCGTACTTTGCTTTCAAAAACCTTACTTCGTCTTTTACTTGAAGATACACAAAACTTTCCTTTCGTAAGGATCGTTCGGCTTGAAGCCTAATAGCACCCAATCGGATCAGTTCCGTGTATTTGTATTGGGACTCGGTTTGGTTCTTTTTGCATTTTCCATTGTGGGACCAATTTCCACAGTTCGGGCATCTTTCATATCTTTTTGCCCTCCTCTTTATAGCGCTTTTTGAAATTCCACAAAATGGCCAAACTTGTTCCTTTTTGCTCCATTTCTTTCTTGCGTCGAACGTGAGGTTGAAAATTTGTTCGCGAATTTCCGGGGGAAGTCCCGATTTTTCATGGTGAAGGCAACAAAGTAAATTGAAATCTAAAGAATGCATTCTAGTTCTTTTAGGTCTGCCGGTAAAAGACCAAAATTTTCTTTTCTTTTCTTTTTTCTCTCTTTTTTTTACATAAGCAAAAAAACGTGTCTTTAATGAAAAATAGGTTTTGTTGAAGGCTTTTTGGTTAAGTGACTTGGTGGTTCGGGTGATCAGGAAATAAAAACGCTTAAGATCAACAGGGCTAACTAGGGTTGACGTTTGGGTAAGGAAAGTTAAAAGAAAAATGGTTGGGGCTTAAATGGTTAAGGTTACCTATGCCTAACTCATTTTTATGCAACAAATACTAATTAAGGTCTAGAATGTATACCCAAAGTAAATTCTAATCTCACGTATCATAAGTCACCCTCAATCAAATCCAAATGAAAATAGAATTGCATGAATGCAAAAGCTGCCCTCAATCAAATCAAGAATGAAAGTAGAATTGCATGAATGCAAAAGCTGTTTAAGGCTTAAAAATAAACTCACATATGGATGGAATTGGGTAACAAGTGTTTTCATTTTACATGTTTAACTTTTTACTAAATCATTTCCTTTAAGGATATCACAACAAAAACATTTTTCAATTTTATTTGGATGTCATCTGTTTAGTTATTTATTTCCCAAAAATGTATATTTATAATTTAGTTTATCAAAAATTGATTAAATTTTTGGTTTCTTGTCACAAAAATTAATGGTTAAGTGATTTTTCTAAAAATTTTCAATTTGGACCTTTTTAGCAAAGTGTCAAATGTGTAAATTACCCATCCCCATACTTAAAATGTACATTGTCCCCAATGTGATTAATAAATTAAAACAAGAAAAGGTGTTGAAATAACTCCCCTAAAAATGATGAATTTGACACTTGTGCTTGGAACCCTTAGTCACCTTAAATTGTGAGAATCCTTGAGAGCACCTAAAATATCATCAATTTATTGAAAATTAAAATCCTAAACACACAAAACAAAATAAAATGGCATAAATTGAAAGATAGATTGGCACGAAACAGCTGTTCCCGAAAATGATACTGTTTTTCAAGGGGGTTATGGCGGGATATCCCCCCACTCATGATACATTCGATTCCTGATGTACGTGACATCGTTGCTCAGGTCATCCACTCAGGAATTCAGATTTTTGACTCGGTTGATTGCTTATTGTGCATATTCAAATAATCACCTTGCATGGTTACTGGTGGTTTGGATTGCTTCCTAAAGGTCTTCTCCAATGTGTGAACTGGAAGCCCCGGCTTCTTCATGCTGTGCCGGTATATCGAGGTCCATGATGATTTCTTTAGGATCTGCCAGATCCCAGATTTGTCCCGTTCTATCCATAAACCTCTACTATCCATTTGATAGGTTTGTTATCATGTACATACTCGTGCAAATGCTCAAATCCATCAGTTTTGGCATCACTCCTTCAGTTCCCTCCATGTTACACCTATAGCTTTGACCATGAGCTATGATCCAGCTTCCTTCTAACATGGGTGTTGGAGCACCTTTAGTTGCATTTCTAGCAAACAGATTACAAAATAAATACCCAATATTGCATGGCAATTAATTCACCATACAATATAAAATGAATAAGTCCCTCAAACTAACAACTCCCTCGCTTTGACCATGAGCTGTGATCGAATGGCTAACTAACCGATGTATTTGACTGCTTTGGTTTTACTTGAGTTGAACACCCCTGTTCCAATTCTCTCCCAAAATGCTTTTCTCATGGCACTACTTTTCGTTTCCTTACTTTCCTCGTCTGGAAAGGTATGGTATGCTGACATTCCTGATATTGCTTCCTCTTTCATTTCTTGTTATGTATAGATACCAAGATAGGCACCGAACAAGGTGATGGATGTTTTTTGCCAACGTCCCCCAAGTCTGAATGAAACTGCTTCATCATCCTATGGGTTAGAGTCTTTCATGCTAAATCTTAAAGATGCTAAAAACTCAAGAGTCAGTTCATAGACAGAAGGTTTGTTTTGTGAAAATAGATGCTTCCACTAAACACTCTATAAATTATTATATCTTTCGAGCTGTCTGACAGCCGCCAATGTTTCTTCATCTACTTGCAGATGTGATTTTTCGGCCCTTTGTAATAGTCTTTATAGCCTGTCACGACACCATCTTTTGCGGCTTCCCTCGAATTGCAAATAGGGATGATTCATGATCCTGAAATTTTTAACGGATAAGTTAAACTATACAAAACAAATTTCTGGAATAGTTTCATTACGTTAGTAATAAACATGGGTTTCATGAGACATAACACCATATTTGTTCAACTCATGTTTAAAATCAGTTAAAAGTTTGAAATTCAAGAAAAACTATTAAACACCGGGGTGTGTCTCGTGAAACATGGGGGTGCGGTTAACATTTTGAGGTATGAAATTTTAACTCCAGCACTCGTGGTTTTGTTTGTAAACCTTTGATTAAGCTAGGGTTTAATGTTTTCTTTCTTGAAAAACCAAAGATTACACATGTATCATTTTGATCACTTGTGATTAATTCAAGGTACTCAAAATATATATAGTGTTTAACACCACTTGTTTAATAATTTAACTCTTGTAACTTGAATATGCTTAACAATGATTCAACCACGAATTATGAAGATAGTCATGTTAAAAATAAAATGAAAAACATAAACAACAATAAACTAACTAAACATAATAATTAACAAACTAACTAACTACAAATATAAACAGGAAGAAGGAGGCTTAAAGTTTTCATCATTCCATAGAACTTTTAATTACAAGGTTTTACATATAATGCTAGGATTTCGGTTACTAATTAAAGCCTTGGGGGCACCGAAATGAGAGAATAGTTTCTTAAGGAATCTGACTACGTTTCTAGCATCATTGGTAGGTAGGGCTTGAGCTTCGGCCCATTTTGAGACATAATCGACTGCTACCAAGATGTAACGATTACCAAAGGATACCGGGAATGTCCCCATGAAATCGATACCCAATATATCAAATACCTCGCATACTTGAATGGGTCTCTGGGGCATCTTATCTTGCGTTGAGATATTGGTTTCTCTTTGACATGCATCAACGGTGTGTACCATGTTGTGAGCATCCTTGAAGATCGTGGGCCACTAAAATCCAGAGTTAAAGACTTTCTTGGTTGTTAGGGTTGCTCCATGGTATCCTCTTGTGGGTCTTTCATGACAGTGCCTTAGAATTTGTTTCGCTTCATTTCCGTACACGCACCTTCGGATAAGTTGGTTTGCACCGATTCTGAATAGATACGGATCTTCCCAATAGTAATGCTTAATGTTAGCAAAGAATTTCTTCTTTTGCTGATAAGTCATTCCTCTGAGAAGGATTCTGCTTGCCAAGTAATTCACGAAATCAGCAAACCAAGGATGTTCATCGATTGAGAATTGGATGTGCTTAAGGAATTCGTGAGGAAAATTATTGTTTATTTTGGAAGCTCAGTTTGTGAATGACTTGAGTCTTCAAGACACGAGAGATGATCTGCCACCAGATTTTCTACTCCTTTCTTATGGTGAATTTCAATGTCGAATTCTTGAAGTAGAAGTATCCAACGAATCAGTCTTGGCATTGCATCTTGTTTATTGAATAGATAACGAAGGGCTGGATGATCGGGTAAACGATTGTTTTTGAAAGGATTAGATACAAGCGGAATTTGTCAAATGCGAAAACTACCGCAAGAAGCTCTTTCTCGATGGTGGTGTAGTTTTCTTGTGCATCGTTTAGGGATTTGATGACATAGTGAATTGGGTGGAATTGCTTGTCTTTCCCTTGGCCTAACACGGATCCTACCTCGAAATTGCTTACGTCGCACATGACATCAAATGGTTGCGTCCAATCAGGGGAAACGATGATCGGAGCTGTTACCACTCTCTCTGTAAGCAAATTGAATGCACTAATGCATTTGTCTGAAAATACGAATTGGGAGTCTTTCTCAACAAGTTGAGTCATTGGTTGTCTGATTTTTGAGAAATCTTTGATGAAACGACTGTAGAATCCTGCATGACCTAGGAAGCTTCTGATTTTTTTCACGATTGTAGGTTGTGGAAGTTTGGAAATAGTTTCGACTTTGGCTTGATCGACCTCAAGCCCTACTCAAAAGATTTTATGTCCTAACACTATTCCTTAGTAACCATTATGTGGCACTTTTCCCAGTTCAAAATAAGGTTAGAATCATCACATCTAACCAACATCTTTTCCAGATTTTAATGACATTGTTCAAATGAGTTCCTAAAGATAGAGAAGTCATCCATGAAAACTTCCATTGAATGTTTGATCATGTCATGAAAGATTGCTACCATGCATCTTTGAAATGTAGCAGGGGCATTATACAATCCAAAAGGTATTCCCCGATAAGCAAATGTGCCATATAGACAAGTGAATGTCGTTTTCTCTTGATCTTCGGGAGCAATAGAAATTTGGAAATAACTTGAGAAACCATCGAGGAAAAAATAAAATATTTTTCCAGATAATCTCTCAAGCATTTGGTAGATCAAAGGCAGAGGGAAGTGATCTATTCTTGTGGCATAATTGAGTTTGCGATAGTCGATGCAAACTCTCCATCTTGTAACCGTATGAGTTCGAATAAGCTCATTCTTCTCGTTAGTTACAACAGTCATTCCTCCTTTCTTTGGAACAACTTGGACGGGATTGACCCAAGGCGAATCAGAAATAGGGTAAATCAAACCGGTATCTAGCAGTTTGATTACTTATTTCTTCATAACCTCTTACATGCTCAGATTTAAATGTCTTTGAGGTTGAATGATGGATTTGAAGTTCTCCTCCATCAGTATTTTGTGAAGGCGAAAGGATGGATTGATTCCTATGATGTTCATGATTTTCCATGAAATTGCTCGTTTATGTGCCTTAAGCACATTGAGCAACTTGTTCTTCTCATCATTTGATAAGGCGGATGAGATTATGACAAAAAGTTGAGATGTGTGTTCAAGAAAGGTGTATTCAAGATGAGACGAAAGTTCTTTAAGCTCTAAAACAGGAGGATCTTCTATAGAAGGTTTGGTTTTAGGTTCTAGTTCTTGTTCGATGATCTAAAATGCTTCTTAATGAGATAATGCTTCATCAACTTCTGGTTCTGAAATGATTTGATTCTCACAAATGGGTTTGGTGGTTTGGAAATCTATTAATTAAGTGTTGCAAGCTTCATATTCAAGAGATTTCCTTAAATAACAGCTTATGATCGAATCACAAACATCAATGTAATAGAGTGAGTCATTATGATGTTGAGGATGTTTCATGGATTGTCCTATGTCAAATGTCACTTCATCCTCATCAATGAGAGCTCGAGCAGTTGCCAAGAAAGGTCGACCTAGGATAAGAGGAACATTCTTATCCTCATCCATGTCAAGGATCACAAATCAACGGGAAATACGAATTTGTCGATTTTTACTAAAAGGTTTACAACGATGCACCTCGGATATTTAACAAAACGGTCAACTAACTAGATGCTCGTACGGGTAGGTCTAGGTTCACCTAAGTTTAACTTTTTGAAAACCGCATAAGGCATAAGGTTAATGCTAGCAACTAAATTAGCTAACGCGTTACTAACAGAAAGATTTCCTATTAGGCAAGGTATGGTGAAGCTTCCTGGATCAGTCATCTTTTGAGGTGGTTTGTTTTGAAGAACTGAAGAGCATTCCTCATTTAAAACTACGTGTGATAACTCTTTCAGTTTCTTTTACATATAATGCTAGGATTTCGGTCACTAATTAAAGCCTTGGGGGCACCGAAATGAGAGAATAGTTTCTTAAGGAATCTGACTACGTTTCTTGCATCATTTGTAGGTAGGGCTTGAGCTTCGGCCCATTTTGAGACATAATCGACTGCTACCAAGATGTAACGATTGCCAAAGGATACCGGGAATGGCCCCATGAAATCGATACCCAATATATCAAATACCTCGCATACTTGAATGGGTCTCTGAGGCATCTTATCTCGTGTTGAGATATTGGTTGCTCTTTGACATGCATCAAAGGTGTGTACCATGTTGTGAGCATCCTTGAAGATCGTGGGCCACTAAAATCCAGAGTTAAAGACTTTCTGGGTTGTTAGGGTTGCTCCATGGTATCCTCCTGTGGGTCCTTCATGACAGTGCCTTAGAATTTGTTTCGCTTCATTTCCGTACACGCACCTTCGGATAAGTTGGTTTGCACCGTTTCTGAATAGATACGGATCTTCCCAATAGTAATGCTTAATGTTAGCAAAGAATTTCTTCTTTTGTTGATAAGTCATTCCTCTGAGAAGGATTCTACTTGCCAAGTAATTCGCGAAATCAGCAAACCAAGGATGTTCATCGATTGAGAATTGGATGTGCTTAAGGAATTCATGAGGAAAATTATTGTTTATTTTGGAAGCTCAGTTTGTGAATGACTTGAATCTTCAAGACACGAGAGATGATCTGCCACCAGATTTTCTACTCCTTTCTTATGGTGAATTTCAATGTCTAATTCTTGAAGCAAAAGTATCCAATGAATCAGTCTTGGCGTTGCATCTTGTTTATTGAATAGATAACGAAGGGCTGGATGATCGGGTAAACGATTGTTTTTGAAAGGATTAGATACAAGCGGAATTTGTCAAATGCGAAAACTACCGCAAGAAGCTCTTTCTCGATGGTGGTGTAGCTTTCTTGTGCATCGTTTAGGGTTTTGATGACATAGTGAAATGGGTGGAATTGCTTGTCTTTCCCTTGGCCTAACACGGATCCTACCTCGAAATTGCTTGCGTCGCACATGACTTCAAATGGTTGCGTCCAATCAGGGGAAACGATGATCGGAGCTGTTACCACTCTCTCTGTAAGAAAATTGAATGCACTAATGCATTTGTCTGAAAATACGAATTGTGAGTCTTTCTCAATAAGTTAAGTCTATGGTTGTCTGATTTTTGAGAAATCTTTGATGAAACGACTGTAGAATCCTGCATGACCTAGGAAGCTTCTGATTTTTTTCACGATTGTAGGTTGTGGAAGTTTGGAAATAGTTTCGACTTTGGCTTGATCGACCTCAAGCCCTACTCAAAAGATTTTATGTCCTAACACTATTCCTTAGTAACTATTAAGTGGCACTTTTCCCAGTTCAAAATAAGGTTAGAATCTTCACATCTAACCAACATCTTTTCTAGATTTTAAAGACATTGTTCAAATGAGTTCCCAAAGATAGAGAAGTCATCCATGAAAACTTCCATTGAATGTTTGATCATGTCATGAAAGATTGCTACCATGCATCTTTGAAATGTAGCAGGGGCATTATACAATCCAAAAGGTATTCGCCGATAAGCAAATGTGCCATATAGATAAGTGAATGTCGTTTTCTCTTGATCTTCTAGAGCAATAGAAATTTGGAAATAACTTGAGAAACCATCGAGGAAAAAATAGAATATTTTTCCAGATAATCTCTCAAGCATTTGGTAGATCAAAGGCAGAGGGAAGTGATCTATTCTTGTGGCATAATTGAGTTTGCGATAGTCGATGCAAACTCTCCATCTTGTAACCGTACGAGTTCGAATAAGCTCATTCTTCTCGTTAGTTACAACAGTCATTCCTCCTTTCTTTGGAACAACTTGGACGGGATTGACCCAAGGCGAATCAGAAATAGGGTAAATCAAATCGGTATCTAGCAGTTTGATTACTTATTTCTTCATAACCTCTTGCATGCTCAGATTTAAATGTCTTTGAGGTTGAATGATGGATTTGAAGTTCTCCTCCATTAGTATTTTGTGAAGGCAAAAGGATGGATTGATTCCTAGGATGTCCATGATTTTCCATGCAATTGCTCGTTTATGTGCCTTAAGCACATTGAGCAACTTGTTCTTCTCATCATTTGATAAGGCGGATGAGATTATGACAAAAAGTTGAGATGTGCGTTCAAGAAAGGTGATTCAAGATGAGACGGAAGTTCTTTAAGCTCTAAAACAGGAGGATCTTCGATAGAAGGTTTGGTTTTAGGTTCTAGTTCTTGTTTGTTGATCTAAAATGCTTCTTGATGAGATAATGCTTCATCAACTTCTGGTTCTGAAATGATTTGATTCTCACAGATGGGTTTGGTGGTTTGGAAATCTATTAATTAAGTGTTGCAAGCTTCATATTCAAGAGATTTCCTTAAATAACAGCTTATGATCGAATCACAAACATCAATGTAATAGAGTGAGTCGTCATGATGTTGAGGATGTTTCATGGATTGTCCTATGTCAAATGTCACTTCTTCCTCAACAATGAGACCTCGAGCAGTTGCCAAGAAAGGTCGACCTAGGATAAAGGGAACATTCTTATCCTCATCCATGTCAAGGATCAAAAAATCAACGGGAAATACGAATTTGTCGATTTTTACTAAAAGGTTTACAACGATGCCCCTCGGATATTTAACAAAACGGTCAGCTAACTAGATGCTCATACGAGTAGGTCTAGGTTCACCTAAGTTTAACTTTTTAAAAACCGCATAAGGCATAAGGTTAATGCTAGCACCTAAATCAGCTAACGCGTTACTAACAGATAGATTTCCTATTAGGCAAGGTATGGTGAAGCTTCCTGGATCAGTCATCTTTTGAGGTAGTTTGTTTTGAAGAACTGAAGAGCATTCCTCATTTAAAACTACATGTGATAACTCTTTCAGTTTCTTTTACATATAATGCTAGGATTTCGGTCACTAATTAAAGCCTTGGGGACACCGAAACGAGAGAATAGTTTCTTAAGGAATCTAACTACGTTTCTTGCATCATTGGTAGGTAGGGCTTGATCTTCGGCCCATTTTGAGACATAATCGACTGCTACCAAGATGTAACGATTGCCAAAGGATACCGAGAATGGCCCCATGAAATCGATACCCAATGTATCAAATACCTCGCATACTTGAATGGGTCTCTGAGGCATCTTATCTCGTGTTGAGATATTGGTTGCTCTTTGACATGCATCAAAGGTGTGTACCATGTTGTGAGCATCCTTGAAGATCGTGGGCCATTAAAATCCAGAGTTAAAGACTTTCTGGGTTGTTAGGGTTGCTCCATGGTATCCTCCTATGGGTCCTTCATGACAGTGCCTTAGAATTTGTTTCGCTTCATTTCCGTACACGCACCTTCGGATAAGTTGGTTTGCACCGATTCTGAATAGATACGGATCTTCCCAATAGTAATGCTTAATGTTAGCAAAGAATTTCTTCTTTTGCTGATAAGTCATTCCTTTGAGAAGGATTCTGCTTGCCAAGTAATTCGCGAAATCAGCAAACCAAGGATGTTCATCGATTGAGAATTGGGTGTGCTTAAGGAATTCGTGAGGAAAATTATTGTTTATTTTGGAAGCTCAGTTTGTGAATGACTTGAATCTTCAAGACACGAGAGATGATCTGCCACCAGATTTTCTACTCCTTTCTTATGGTGAATTTCAATGTCGAATTCTTGAAGCAGAAGTATCCAACGAATCAGTCTTGGCGTTGCATCTTGTTTATTGAATAGATAACGAAGGGCTGGATGATCGGGTAAACGATTGTTTTTGAAAGGATTAGATACAAGCGGAATTTGTCAAATGCGAAAACTACCGCAAGAAGATCTTTCTCGATGGTGGTGTAGTTTTCTTATGCATCGTTTAGGGTTTTGATGACATATTGAATTGGGTTGAATTGCTTGTCTTTCCCTTGGCCTAACACGGATCCTACCTCGAAATTGCTTGCGTCGCACATGACTTCAAATGGTTGCGTCCAATCAGGGGAAACGATGATCGGAGCTGTTACCACTCTCTCTGTAAGCAAATTGAATGCACTAATGCATTTGTCTAAAAATACGAATTATGAGTCTTTCTCAACAAGTTGAGTCATTGGTTGTCCGATTTTTGAGAAATCTTTGATGAAACGACTGTAGAATCCTGCATGACCTAGGAAGCTTCTGATTTTTTTCACGATTGTAGCTTGTGGAAGTTTGGAAATAGTTTCGACTTTGGCTTGATCGACCTCAAGCCCTACTCACAAGATTTTATGTCCTAACACTATTCCTTAGTAACCATTAAGTGGCACTTTTCCCAGTTCAAAATAAGGTTAGAATCTTGACATCTAACCAACACTTTTCCAGATTTTAAAGACATTGTTCAAATGAGTTCCCAAAGATAGAGAAGTCATCCATAAAAACTTCCATTGAATGTTTGATCATGTCATGAAAGATTGCTACCATGCATCTTTGAAATGTAGCAGGAGCATTATACAATCCAAAAGGTATTCGCCGATAAGCAAATGTCCCATATAGACAAGTGAATGTCGTTTTCTCTTGATCTTCGGGAGCAATAGAAATTTGGAAATAACTTGAGAAACCATCGAGGAAAAAATAGAATATTTTTCCAGATAATCTCTCAAGCATTTGGTAGATCAAAGGTAGAGGGAAGTGATCTATTCTTGTGGCATAAAATAGTTTGCGATAGTCGATGCAAACTCTCCATCTTGTAACCGTACGAGTTCGAATAAGCTCATTCTTCTCGTTAGTTACAACAGTCATTCCTCCTTTCTTTGGAACAACTTGGACGGGATTGACCCAAGGCGAATCATAAATAGGGTAAATCAAACCGGTATCTAGCAGTTTGATTACTTATTTCTTCATAACCTCTTGCATGCTCAGATTTAAATGTCTTTGTTTATGTGCCTTAAGCACATTGAGCAACTTGTTCTTCTCATCATTTGATAAGGCGGATGAGATTATGACAAAAAGTTGACATGTGTGTTCAAGAAAGGTGTATTCAAGATGAGACGGAAGTTCTTTAAGCTCTAAAACAGGAGGATCTTCCATAGAAGGTTTGGTTTTAGGTTCTAGTTCTTGTTCGATGATCTAAAATGCTTCTTGATGAGATAATGCTTCATCAACTTCTGGTTCTGAAATGATTTGATTCTCACAGATGGGTTTGGTGGTTTGGAAATCTATTAATTAAGTGTTGCAAGCTTCATATTCAAGAGATTTCCTTAAATAACAGCTTATGATCAAATCACAAACATCAATGTAATAGAGTGAGTCGTCATGATGTTGAGGATGTTTCATGGATTGTCCTATGTCAAATGTCACTTCTTCCTCATCAATGAGAGCTCGAGCAGTTGCCAAGAAAGGTCGACCTAGGATAAAGGGAACATTCTTATCCTCATCCATGTCAAGGATCAAAAAATCAACGGGAAATACGAATTTGTCGATTTTTACTAAAAGGTTTACAACGATGCCCCTCGGATATTTAACAAAACGGTCAGCTAACTAGATGCTCATACGGGTAGGTCTAGGTTCACCTAAGTTTAACTTTTTAAAAACCGCATAAGGCATAAGGTTAATGCTAGCACCTAAATCAGCTAACGCGTTACTAACAGATAGATTTCCTATTAGGCAAGGTATGGTGAAGCTTCCTGGATCAGTCATCTTTTGAGCTAGTTTGTTTTGAAGAACTGAAGAGCATTCCTCATTTAAAACTACGTGTGATAACTCTTTCAGTTTCTTTTACATATAATGCTAGGATTTCGGTCACTAATTAAAGCCTTGGGGGTACCAAAACGAGAGAATAGTTTCTTAAGGAATCTAACTACGTTTCTTGCATCATTGGTAGGTAGGGCTTGAGCTTCGGCCCATTTTGAGACATAATCGACTGCTACCAAGATGTAACGATTGCCAAAGGATACCGGGAATGGCCCCATGAAATCGATACCCAATATATCAAATACCTCGCATACTTGAATGGGTCTCTGAGGCATCTTATCTCGTGTTGAGATATTGGTTGCTCTTTGACATGCATCAAAGGTGTGTACCATGTTGTGAGCATCCTTGAAGATCGTGGGCCACTAAAAACCAGAGTTAAAGACTTTCTTGGTTGTTAGGGTTGCTCCATGGTATCCTCCTATGGGTCCTTCATGACAGTGCCTTAGAATTTGTTTCGCTTCATTTCTGTACACGCACCTTTTAGATAAGTTGGTTTGCACCGTTTCTGAATAGATATGGATCTTCCCAATAGTAATGCTTAATGTTAGCAAAGAATTTCTTCTTTTGCTGATAAGTCATTCCTTTGAGAAGGATTCTGCTTGCCAAGTAATTCGCGAAATCAGCAAACCAAGGATGTTCATCGATTGAGAATTGGGTGTGCTTAAGGAATTCGTGAGGAAAATTATTGTTTATTTTGGAAGCTCAGTTTGTGAATGACTTGAATCTTCAAGACACGAGAGATGATCTGCCACCAGATTTTCTACTCCTTTCTTCTGGTGAATTTCAATGTCGAATTCTTGAAGCAGAAGTATCCTACGAATCAGTCTTGGCGTTGCATCTTGTTTATTGAATAGATAACGAAGGGCTGGATGATCGGGTAAACGATTGTTTTTGAAAGGATTAGATACCAGCGGAATTTTTCAAATGCAAAAACTACCACAAGAAGCTCTTTCTCGATGGTGGTGTAGTTTTCTTGTGCATCGTTTAAGGTTTTGATGACATAGTGAATTGAGTGGAATTGCTTGTCTTTCCCTTGGCCTAACACGGATCCTACCTCGAAATTGCTTGCGTCGTACATGACTTCAAATGGTTGCGTCCATTCAGGGGAAACGATGATCGAAGCTGTTACCACTCTCTCTGTAAGCAAATTGAATGCACTAATGCATTTGTCTGAAAATACGAATTGTGAGTCTTTCTCAACAAGTTGAGTCATTGGTTGTCCGATTTTTGAGAAATCTTTGATGAAACGACTATAGAATCCTGCATGACCTAGGAAGCTTCTGATTTTTTTCACGATTGTAGGTTGTGTAAGTTTGGAAATAGTTTCGACTTTGGCTTCATCGACCTCAAGCCCTACTCACAAGATTTTATGTCCTAACACTATTCCTTAGTAACCATTAAGTGGCACTGTTCCCAGTTCAAAATAAGGTTAGAATCTTCACATCTAACCAACATCTTTTCCAGATTTTAAAGACATTGTTCAAATGAGTTCCCAAAGATAGAGAAGTCATCCATGAAAACTTCCATTGAATGTTTGATCATGTCATGAAAGATTGCTACCATGCATCTTTGAAATGTAGCAGGGGCACTATACAATCCAAAAGGTATTCGCCGATAAGCAAATGTGCCATATAGACAAGTGAATGTCGTTTTCTCTTGATCTTCGGGAGCAATAGAAGTTTGGAAATAACTTGAGAAACCATCGAGGAAAAAATAGAATATTTTTCCAGATAATCTCTCAAGCATTTGGTAGATCAAAGGCAGAAGGAAGTGATCTATTCTTGTGGCATAATTGAGTTTGCGATAGTCGATGCAAACTCTCCATCTTGTAACCGTACGAGTTCGAATAAGCTCATTCTTCTCGTTAGTTACAACAGTCATTCCTCCATTCTTTGGAACAACTTGGACGGGATTGACCCAAGGCGAATCAGAAATAGGGTAAATCAAACCAGTATCTAGCAGTTTGATTACTTATTTCTTCATAACCTCTTGCATGCTCAGATTTAAATGTCTTTGAGGTTAAATGATGGATTTGAAGTTCTCCTCCAATAGTATTTTGTGAAGGCAAAAGGATGGATTGATTCCTATGATGTCCATGATTTTCCATGCAATTGCTCGTTTATGTGCCTTAAGCACATTGAGCAACTTGTTCTTCTCATCATTTGATAAGGCGGATGAGATTATGACAAAAAGTTGAGATGTGTGTTCAAGAAAGGTGTATTCAAGATGAGACGGAAGTTCTTTAAGCTCTAAAAGAGGAGGATCTTTGATAGAAGGTTTGGTTTTAGGTTCTAGTTCTTGTTTGATGATCTAAAATGCATCTTGATGAGATAATGTTTCATCAACTTCTGGTTCTGAAATGATTTGATTCTCATAGATGGGTTTGGTGGTTTGGAAATCTATTAATTAAGTGTTGCAAGCTTCATATTCAAGAGATTTCCTTAAATAACATCTTATGATCGAATCACAAACATCAATGTAATAGAGTGAGTCATCATGATGTTGAGGATGTTTCATGGATTGTCCTATGTCAAATGTCACTTCTTCCTCACCAATGAGAGCTCGAGCAGTTGTCAAGAAAGGTCGACCTAGGATAAGAGGAACATTCTTATCCTCATCCATGTCAAGGATCACAAAATCAATGGGAAATACGAATTTGTCGATTTTTACTAAAAGGTTTACAACGATGCCCCTCGGATATTTAACAAAACGGTCAGCTAACTAGATGCTCATACGGGTAGGTCTAGGTTCACCTAAGTTTAACTTTTTAAAAACCGCATAAGGAATAAGGTTAATGCTAGCACCTAAATCTGCTAATGCATTACTAACAGAAAGATTTCCTATTAGGCAAGGTATGGTGAAGCTTCCTGGATTAGTCATCTTTTGAGGTAGTTTGTTTTGAAGAACTGAAGAGCATTCCTCATTTAAAACTACGTGTGATAACTCTTTCAGTTTCTTTTTGTTCGACAACACACCCTTTAAAAACATAGCATAATTTGGCATTTGGGTTAAGGCTTCCACCAAGGGCAGATTGATGTGGAGTTGCTTGAACAACCCTAGGAATGTGCCATATTATGCCTCCATTCATTGTTGTGTCAAACAACCAGGATAAGGAGGTGTGGAACATAGGGTGGCGGTGGTAGGTATTTCTTGGCTGGTCCTTTAGTAGCAAAAGGAAGCTTTTGCTTATCACTTGCATTACTTGGAGTTTTGGTTTCCGTTTCTTCAAGGATTGGTTGTAATGCAGGTACTTCACCTTGAGTGGTTTTGCCACTCCTTGTGGTGATGGCTTTCACTTGAGCATTAGGGTTTGTCATAGTGTTGCTAGGCAAAGCACCTTGGGGTCTTTCAGATAGTTGTTGCGCTATCTGACCTACTTGGTGTTTAATGGTTTGCAATAATGCTTTGTTGCTTTTGATGTCAGCCTCATTTCTTTAGAACCTCTCCCCATTTCTTCGATCAGATTTTTGGATGTATTCATCTGTGGCTTGTGTGGTTATCAACAACTGCAGCAATAAGTCTTCCATTGATGATGCTCCACAGTCTTGGTTACTACTGCTTGGACCTTGGTATGGTGATATAGGTTGTTGGTAAGGTGGCCATCGGTTGAATCCAAATGATGATTGGTTGTTACCAGCGTCTCGGTAATTCGAGTTGTTCCTCCAATTTGAGTTATTGTTATATGAGTTATTTGGGCCTCCTACATAATCAACATCTTCAACCATCATAATGCCTTGTAGGTATTTGTTGGTGTTGTATGAATTTCCACATGTGTTGCATCGTGTTGGGCTTTTCTTCAGTGTGGCTTCTAATTGTTCGAATCATTTGGTTAGGGCTTCTAACTGGGCTGCAATTAGTGTTTTAGAGACTTCTTGATGAATGCCTTTAGAACTGGGTTTGTTTCTTTAAGGATTTTAAGCAAAGCTCTTCTTAGCTACTCTTTCTAGGGCTTGGTATGCCTCGGTTGGCATGACACTTCTGAAATCTCCTCCCGCACTTTGATCGACAGCTTGTTTGTGTGCTCCGCTAATTGCATCGTAAAAGGTTTGACAACATAGCCATAGATCAAGTCGGTGATGTGGGTATCTCTGAAGGAGACCTTTGTATCTCTCCCATGCTGCATGTAAGGATTCATCATCATCTTGGCGGA
The DNA here is from genome assembly GCA_025506505.1 of Flaveria sonorensis. Classification (NCBI taxonomy): domain Eukaryota; kingdom Viridiplantae; phylum Streptophyta; class Magnoliopsida; order Asterales; family Asteraceae; genus Flaveria; species Flaveria sonorensis. The sequence goes on along the minus strand of CM046435.1, from coordinate 18,008,425 downwards.
AGCTTGTGATGCTGCTTCTCAGTTTCGCAGTGCGATTGGGTGGAGGGTATTTCAAAAGGAATTGTTCAACCATTTCCACCCATGTACTGATGGAACCAGGCGGAAGCGAATCAAGCTAGTCAATGGCTCGGCCTCAAAGTGAAAATGGAAAAAGTCTTAGTCTAATGGTGTCGTCTTAACAGTTGTTGATTTTGAAAGTTGCACAGATACGAAGGAATCGTGAGATGTGAGCGTTAGGATCTTCATCTTGCAATCCATGGAACTGAACAGAGTTTTCTACAAGTTGGATAATGCTAGACTTAATCTCGAAATTGTTGGCCGCTATTGCTAATTGGACAACACTATACTCGTAACAATCAATTGACGGTGTGGCATAGTGTGTCACTTTCATTTCCTAGTCTTGGTTAGCCATGTCTTCTTCGGATGGTGTACCTTCCAAAACGTCTTCTTCAATAATCGTTGTTGTTTATCACTGTCTTTCGCGTAACCTTTAACGGAAAAGTCGTTCGGGTTTCGAAAGAGGCGAAACAAGTTCAAGATTAGACGAGTCGGACATACACTAACTTAAGGAATCATAAACTTACTAAGGCTTAAAATGAATCAAGGAAATGTAACTAAACTAACTAACTAACAAAAATAAAATAAATTTGAAGAAAAAAATATATAAATAGGATATAGACAAGATAGTGAAAAATTTAGATTGTCTTTCAAAACAGCAGTGTGTTCCCCGGCAACCAAGCCAAAAACTTGATACGTGTGAAAAGTATATATATTTTGATAAAATTTTTTTGCATAGATTCAGTTTTAATTGGTTAATACTGATACTAAACTACACACACGAAAGGCAAGTGTACCTATCGTGTGGTAATATAGTAATGGTAAGAACCGAGTATTAATCCGTGGACACACCAAGCCTACTCAACAACCTTAATGATTGACTATCGGATTAGAGTTTTGTTTTGAGAAAATGATAAATTGCATTGATATAATTAAGATTTTTAGGGTTTAGACACAATAATTAAAACAAAGTAAAAATAAGATTGAAACTTTTGGATTTAAAACCAGGAAATAAAGGCTATCATCCTAATTAGATTACACTTATGTAACTGTGATGAATTGGTGGTGTGATTAAAGATATTGATTAAAGTAATTATGTTAATGTTTATAAATGTGAACAGGCGTGATTTCTCATCTATTCGCTCCGTAGTGACTAGGACTTCATCAGGATGAGACTTACTGAATAAATTAAAGCCGCTAGTAATGTAGGTAACTCTCCTGTAACCTTTTGACATACGATTTCTGAAAACATAACTTAATGTTAAAAGGAGAGTTGATCAGGTTCCTTCCTAACATACCATTAATTTTAGAAAATCATAACTATTACTGTAGATTTCTCAAACTAATAAAAGGGAACCCACAAATGACCAGAAAGTTAAGGTGATATGATTTCTAATAACCATTTCTAGTTCATTAGCCATGGATTTATTATGAAGACCGATTTCGCGAATAAAAGTTAGTTCATATGTTTTTCAACCTTGTATGACATTTACAATTAAAAATCATAAGATTATAACTTCCTGTTCAAATGTAAATGCAACCCATCAAAAGTTTTCCCAAGATTACCATAACATTAACATATATAAATCACACCATTAGTTCATCACAAATTACATAAGTTTCATCCAATTAGGATGATAATAAGAGTTTAGCTTATAATGAGCTTCTACATAACAACAAGTAACATAGAATATAGATATGAAATCATCGGTGAAATGGAACAATCAAACGGGTGATCCACAACGGATGATGTTTAGATAATCCCGAGCTTCTTCCGAGTGTTGTATGCACCTGCCAAGCCTCCAAATGATCTTCAAGTCTTGATTCCCGATAGAATTTAGCAGAGTAACTCTCTCATCAAAAGGTAGTTCAAATGGTGAACTTAGGCCTCTATTTATAGGCTTTATGGAGTGTTTAAGCACGCCCCCGTGCCTAAAAGGCACGGCCCCATGCTAGTACAATGCTTACGAAAGTTGGTCGACTTGTAGATGAAGAGAGTGTTGGGCACGGCCCCGTGTTAAATGGGGCACGACTCCATTTCTCAGATTGTCAGTCTATACGTACTCCTGTAGATACAAAGATGAAGATAGATCCTGATGTAGATGGAAAATCTGTTGATCAAATGGACTATTGTTCAATGATAAGATCACTCATGTATTTGACAGCAAGCAAATTAGACATCATGTTTGGCGTATGTGTTTGTGCAAGATATCAAGCAAACCCCAAAGAATCTCATGTCAATGCTGTAAAGAGGATTTTTTGTTATCTTAAGGGAAAACTAGCTGTAACCCCATAGCTGGTCATTCATAGCACTTTACACATTTAAAAAACATGGAAGTAAGAAATCATGGCAGCGGAATAGTTAAAAAAAACCATTTCATGCATTAATAATAAATTTTGCCAAGAAATACATTGTAGGATCATGTGAAGGGTGGTCAATGCAATTAGTCACATAATGAGGAGAGATTTAGAACACTTAACAGTTCAAATGGGGAACTGGGTTTGAGTATGATGATACTAGGAACACAAGTAGTAGTGAGACAGAACTAAGAACAAGAACAAACAAGTATGGTTTTCAAGGATGCTGTATATTGCTCTCAAGTTCTATTACAAGTGTTACTAAGCGTATTTGAATTACAAGGACCTGAGACACTTTATACTACATCCTACAACCATCAATACTTAGAAAGACAGTTTGAAACACTAATCTAGACAACAAGATCAATGTAGAGTCAAAAGGCAGATTGCCTTTTGACTAGTGACTATGACATGCCATAGCTCACATTCTTTTCTAATATAAATGGTTTACAGGTACAAAAGTAGGAAGTTATAGACAAAGACCTTATTCTATTTTTTACAAAAGCATGGACTTTTCACCAACTCATACAAGTTGGTGAGTCTTCAGAGTTGCAGCGGAAAGTGTGTCAGCTTTATATAAAGTAGATCAAAGAAAGCATGTCTTCTCTATCTTTGAAAGAAATCAATCTTCATAGGAAAATGGCTTCGGAAGACTTTATCTCTAAAACTTCAAAAGACTTCATCTTTGGCTTTGAAAGATTTGGACTTTGGCTTCTGAAGATTTCACACGTAGAGTGTTTTCTGATGTAGAGTGTAAAACTTCCGAAGCAACTTCTACCTTGTATGTCCAGTGCATGCATGCAAGAAGACCCTTGGTTGTTTTGCCTTCTTTGGTTGCATCATCCTTATAATCTTTTAATATTTCCTTACAAACTCCCCCTAGGCCTATGCTACCAAAACAGAGAAGTTCTTCAGATGTTGATAGTCCTCATTTGGATCAAGACCAAGCCACTCTTCATCATCTGGTCAGGATCCCTCAGACTCTCATAGTATATTCTCATATCATAGAGATCATCTAGAGGAAGATCAAGCATGTCTTGCCAGAAGTAGACATCTTGACCTCCTTGATCTCTGATGACATACCATCTATCTGGATTAGCAGCAAAACTCACAGACAAGATGGGTCTTCCAATGGCAAGAGGCTCTACTTGAATAGGAGTTGGTTGAGCAGCCTCTTCATGCACTACCTCAGGATGCTCTGACTCATCCTGAGGTGTGAAGGTGGATGTGTTGGTCTTCTTTTTCTTTGAAACACTTTTCCTGGCCATCTTTTTCCTCCTCTTTGAAGTTTTTAACTAAGAGGACTGGTCTTCAGCACCAGATTGTTCTGTTATGTTTCTCTAGTTGGAATCTCTTCTCTCACTGGTTCAGAAGGAGAGAGAAGAGAACCTTGCTGTGGATCAGATGATGAAGTTGGCTGAGATGCAGCTCTAGGTTTAGGTTGTGTTGTCTCAGGGGGTTCAACCTTCACCTCAACTTCAGGTTGAGCTAGACTTGGTGGTGAATGCAAGTATACAAGCTCTCCCTTTTTGATCTTTTGCTTGTTCACTCTTATATGCTCATCCATAATGGATAGAGACATAGGACCAAGCCTCCTTCCGGAGAATCCATACAGCTTCAGGAAGCTCATCATCCTTTGTCTGTCTTTAGAATTATTTTGGCTTTTGTGGATAATGACCATTGACTTTGCAGCTTCTTCCCTTAACTTTCTCTTAGTAGCTTTTCTTTCTTTTGTACCTTGTTCCTCCAGCTGCTTTAGATAATCAAATTCAATATACTCAAAGGATAAGGGAAGAAGTGTAGCTGCTTGATAGAGACATATGACACTCATGTATTTGATCATGTTCATTCTTTCAACTTCCTTGTCTACCTGAGGTTGTGCAGCTACCACAGTCTCTGTCTCAGGACTTTCTTGAACTGGGGAGAGGACAGAAGCATGTTTGTAGAGCCTTTCAGTCTCCTTTCTTCTTTGATCTTGAGGAGCAATACTACATCCTCTGCCTCCTTCCTCTCTTTTAACAACTCATTGTCTGCTAGCTCATTCAACTCTTCTAAGGGGAGAGATATGAGTTCATAAATGTCATAGTTCCTGGTCCCCAGGTAGTTTAGCATGGCTGCCCTCAACTCATCATCTTGAGCGTTTGGCCTAGGGGCAGCCCGGATAGCAACTTCCATGAAGACTGGGGACCCTCCTGAACTCTCTCCCCTTAGCTTCTTCTTCCTCTCTCTCTTCTCCCCCCCTAACTCCTCAGAGGTCATTTTCCTCTTCCTTTTGTCATGCACAAGCCTTGGTTACTCAGGGTGGAGAGAGCTTTGGCCTTCAATGTTTGGTTTAGCAGTCAAGCTCTGGCCAGAGAGAGGATGTGAAGCACCTTCACCAGCTGGTGCCTCACTGAGGGTACTGGGTGCTGAAGGAGATCCTATCTCAAGGTTCACAGGCTCAACTTCTGGGCCTTCAGTCACGGCTTCCCCTTCGAATCTAATCTTCGGGTCCACCTTAACATCCAGTTGACCAAAAATCTCACCTGCTAGCCTTTGTCTATATAATTTGATCTCATCTTGAACTCTTCTCGCACCCTTCCTTGAATCCAATCTGCTAATCTTTCGGCTTGTTGGTTTTGGCTTGGGTTGACAAGTGGAAGATTAACCAGATGGATGCACTCATAGAAACTCAGGTTTGTAAAATTGAAGATCTCCTATTGACCCTAAGCTCTAGAGAAAACAATAGCCCTTCTTTCTGTGTCATACCTCTATCCCAAGATTGGGTTCTCAGAGTGAAGAGATGGGGTAGACATGGCTCTGCGTATACCCTCCTCAAATAGGCTGTATATGAGTGAGTCCACATCAATGGACTTGAGGAGGTTGCTAAGCATGGACTAGTGCAAGTGAGGGTGGTGAATCCCTAAAGTCCATACTCAGAGAAGAACTCCCAGGTTCTGTGAGTATTCTGACTTTCTCCCCAATTTTGGTAGCATACTTTCTTGCATAAGTGAGCTAGGGGTTGAGTTTATCACATTCATAGGTTCTTGTGGACCTGGCTGAGTTGTTCTGAGTGGTCTCTCAGCTAGCTTGCCCTTGAGATCAGTGATCTCAATTTACTGGTCATTGTCCCTCTTTTGTAAGATAGTCACCTAAGATTCCAGGTGACTAATCTTAGAGACTAAATAGGTGCAAGTTTTAGTCAATGTGTGCACCTTTAGTTTCAGACTCCCCTCATCTTCATCAGAAGAATCATGGGGGATGAGAGAATAGGACTAATGTATTCTTCCTTATCACCAGCATATTGTTCTTGGCTGCTGGATTTCCCCTGCATCATGACAACTTCAAGACAAGTGTCAAGAGGCTAGGTTGCCATGGTCGAGGTCTGAATGATGTAATCACTTTCTAAAGTGAGAGCCTCTTCCATATGGATCTCCTGAATAGGTTCAGGAAGATCCACCTCAGTGGGAAGTGGATGATGTGGGCTAGACATGGGTGAGACAGGGGTACTCATCTTTCCTTGAGTAGGGATGGAGAAGAGAGAATCATGGTACTCACTGAAGCCCATGTCTTTATCATCATAGAAGTCAAGGCTGGGAATTGGTTGGTTTAGATCCAGCAGCTGGGGATGGTAACTGTCCCCGGAAGGTTGTTCACTAGAGTGTTGAGACTCTGAGTGAAGGCTTAAGGTTTTTAGGGTTGTGAGCTTATCATGCTGAGCATAAGAAACCTCAACACTGATCATTTGAGAGATGGGAGTGGTTTGCTCCTCAGGGGAGTGGTTGGTAGAAGGTGTAGGTACAACACTAGCTGGTGCTGCTAGGTTCCCACCTTGAGCAATCAGCCAAAACATTTTTGGGACTAGGGCTGTTTCTAATCCGGAGAAGCCAACAGTTGGCTTCCTCATGATTTTGAAAATGTCGGGCTTTATCTATCCTAGTTTTAGAATATTACTTGTTCCCCTCAACTGTATGCCCAGTTCACAGTTGAGAATGTGCTAGACATATCTAGGGAACATGTAATACTCTAGGGGGTCTAAGTTAGCAAATAAATTGGTATATACAAATTGTGAATACTTGAACTTGACCCCCTGAACCATCCTATGGACTATAAAGGAGAGGTCTTCTAGAATCTGGTCCTATCCTCCATGCTTGTTGGATAAGCTGTGTATGACAACATGGAGGAGGTACTTCCATTGAGAGGAGACCTTCCCCTTCCTAAAGGTCTTGATTGAGAAGTCATCTTCATAGCCCATCTGCTCAAAGGAGTGGTTGACAGTAGCTTTGGGAAAGGGCAAGTCACCTTCTACATCATCCAGCTGAAGATGTGTGTTTATGGTGGCCGGAGTGATAAAGATTGGTTTCCCCTGTACTGTGGCAGACAGTGCCTTCTCCCCATCCATGGTGACTCATCGCAGGTCCGCCAGAATGCCAACAACTGATCCTCATAGAGAGGAGGATCAATGGAGAGGGTGGTGAAGTAGTTGGACAAAGAAAGTTAACGACCAACCTCTGAGAAACCTGGATCTTTCTTAGAGTCTAACAGAGCAACGTGATTATGTTGCCTGTGAAGATGCATGGAAAAATTGGGTTGGTTTCTGAGGTCAAGGTTGGCCATTTGAACTAGTTTTATGATGAAGGAAGATAATAGCGAAGGCGGTTTGTGGGTGAAATTAGGTTAGAGAAATGCAGATGAAGAGGAGAGTGAGAAGAGGGGGAGCCGTTGTGAGAATATATATGAAATGGATTTGAGACAAAGTTAAAACAAAAGGATAAACTTTGAAATCCGGATGTCAGTCCCACCTCTGAAAAAGTGCCCAAAAAGGTAGTTTTCTTGGAAGTTGAAAATCTTCCGAAGGCAATTTTGCTTCGGAAGTTTTGAAAAAAAGCTTTCGAAGCCAATTTGGCTTCGGAAGATATTCTGAAGTTGTGAAAATTTGGCTTCGGAAGAAAAATACTTTAGAGGAACTTTCTTCCGACACGTATTTGGTTTCGAAAGATATTAAGACTTGGAGTTTTATTCCAAAAGAATAAATCTTCCGAGACTTAAATGCTTTCGAAAGATATTTGTCCTCAAATACTTGTAAGTACTTAGAAACAAATTTAAGCTTTGGAAGATATTCTCAGAATTTCTTCCGAAGGTAAACTTCTTATAAGTAGTTATTTGATTGGAAGACATAAATTTCTTTCGAAGGCAACTTGAAATCTTCCAAAAGAAAATATGTTTTGAAAAATTTTCATAAATCTAAGTAATATCATTAAAAAAAATTTTCCAAAATAAACTGGGCTTATGAAGGTGATAAAATAGACAACTTAGGACACACTGGTTTTAGAAATAAAGTTGATTTAACTTTTAAGAAAATATACTCAAAGTTAATCATCCCAATAGCTGATTCAAGATATTTGAATCTCTGTTCATCAAAAGCTTTAGTGAACAGATCAGCATATTGTTCATTTGTGTTAACTTTGACTAGTTTGATTAATCCCTTTTTATAGTTATCTCTAATCAAATGATATCTGATTTTGATGTGTTTGGTCCTTGAGTGCTGCACAGGATTTTCTGTAATAGAGATAGCACTATTGTTGTCTATATGGATGGGAGTCTCTTTGAAGTTGAATCCATAGTCTAGCATCTGATTCTGAATCCAAATCACTTGAGCATAGCAGCTTGCAGCAACAATGTATTTAGCATCAGCAGTTGATGCAGAGACACAAGATTTTTGTTGCATTTCCATGAGACAATCCTTCCACCAAGGAATTGACATCCCCCTGATATAGACTTTGCAGTCATGATACAGCCACCATAGTCACTATCTGTATAAGCATACAAATTGAAGTCAGAACTCTTTGGATACCAAAGGCCAAGCTTAGGAGCACCTTTAAGATATCTAAGAATCCTCTTGACAGCAACCAGGTGTGACATCTTGGGGTTGGCTTGATATCTTGCATAGATGCATGTGGCAAACATGATATCAGGCCTGCTGGCTGTGAGGTACATAAGAGACCCAATCATAGCTCTGTAAAGATGTACATCCACACACTCCCCCTCAAGATCAGGTCCAAGGGACTGGTTTCTGGCTATGGGTGTCTTAGCAACCTTACAATCAGTCATGTTGAATCTTGTAAGTATGTCATGTACATACTTTGACAGACTTATGAAGATTCCATTGTCAACTTGCTTCACTTGAATTCCCAGAAAAAAATTGAGTTCCCGCATGGCACTCATTTCAAATCTGTTCTTCATCATCCTCTCAAAGTCTTTGTAGAGCTTTGGATTAGTTGACCCAAAGATAATGTCATCCATATATACTTGAACCAGCATTAAGTCATTCCCTATTCCTTTGATGAAGAGAGATCCATCTATAGTACCCCTCTTGTAACTATGTTAATAGAGATACTGAGATAGTGTCTCATACCACTTTCTTGGAGCTTGGTGCAGCCCATAAAGAGCTTTACCAAGCTTGCAGACATAATTAGGATGATCTGGGTTTGCAAAGCCAGGTGGTTGTTTGACATACACCTTTTCATCGATCACCCCATACAGAAAAGCACACTTGACATCAAGTTGGTAGACCTTAAAATCCTTGGATGCAGCAAAAGCCAGGAATATTCTTACAACTTCAAGTCTTGCCACAGAGCAAAAACATCTGTGTAATCAATTCCCTCTTCTTTTGTGTACCCTTGAACAACGAGCAAAAACATCTGTGTAATCAATTCCCTCTTCTTTTGTGTACCCTTGAACAACTAGTCTTGCCTTGTTCTTGATGACAAATCCTCTATCATCCTTCTTGTTCCTAAAAACCCACTTGGTTCCTATGGTAGTCTTCCTATGAGGAAGAGGACATAGGTTCCAAACCTTCTGTCTTTTGAATTAAAGCAGCTCCTCTTGCATTGCTTCAACCCAGCTTCCATCTTTCAAAGCCTCATCAACTTTCTTTAGCTCTACTTGGGACAAGAAGTAAGAGTATAGACAAACATTTTTGTCATGGGTTTATCCTCTTGTTCTCACCCCTGTATCAACATTTCCAATGATGTTTGTGATAGAGTGTGACTTATGGATCCTGAGTTGAGGGATCACAGCAAGTTGATTGGAAAGATCCAAATTAGAGAAATTTAGATCTGGAAATAGAGTATCACTCACCACATCAGCATACTTATCAAGTGAGACTTGATCCAATGAGTATGTGACATCATTTATGTTGTCTTCTATGGAGTGGTTATCAGCATAAGAAATTCTTGATCACTATCACTACCTCTATTTCCTCCTACATTTGAAGCTCCTTCACCTGAGTTTTGAACCTTTGAGCTGGAATTTTAAGGCATCTTAGTTGTATCTGCTGAATTTTTCATGTTTGTGCTGATAGGATCTTCATTTGCAGGGTTAGTCACCACTGGAGCTGAAGTAGTATTCATGTTTGGTCTTTTCAGCTCAAATCTTAGGTCAGGATCTCCTATTGATATATTACCTGTAGATCCTGAAACATCCTCACAAGACTTGTTAAAATAGTTGGTAACTAAATCAAGATCAAATAGCCAATGCAGACTAGAACCATTCACACTGGAGTGTGCTCATTGACGGTCACATTGGCTCAGTCCTCAACTACTCTAGTTCTAAGATTGTATACTCTATAAGCCTTAGCTTGAGAAGAGTATCCAATAAAATGTCCATCATTTGATTTCTTAGTAAACTTGGCTACCTGATCATTGGTATTCAAGATGGTGCAGGGACATCCAAATGACCTGAGGAAACCAATGAATGGTCTCCTTTTGTGCCACAGCTCATAAGGAGTTTTACCATAAGTCTTAACTACTAAAAATCTTTTCTGCACATAGCAGGCTGTGTTAACAACCTCTGCCCAAAAGGTGATGGGCAGTTTAGAGTCAGACAGCATGGTTCTTGCAGCCTCAATAAGTGTCATGTTTCCCTCTCAGCAACACTGTTTTACTGAGGAGTCCTGGGAGCACTATATTGTCTTGTAATACCCTTTTCATCACAAAATGTATCAAGAATTTGGTTCTTAAATTCTGTTCCTTGATCACATCTTATGGTCTTGACCTTGTGATTAGATTGATTCTCAATTTTTAGATTGAAGTTCTTCAAGATCTTAGGAGTCTCATCCTTAGTTCTAAGGAAAAAGACCCAAGTGAATCTTATGAAATCATCTGTGATAACCAAACAATATGAGGTCCTTCCTAAACTCATTACATTAGTGGGGACAAAGAGATCCATGTGTAATAAGTGTTGGGGAGTAGTGATAGAGTTCCTTTCCTTTGGCTTGTAAGACACTTTGTGTTGCTTCCCTTTTAGGCATGCAACAAAATGATCATCACTTGTAAACTCTTTCTTTGGCATTCTAGTTACCAAATCATTCTTAATTAATCTATTCATGTTCTTAAAGTTTACATGGCACATTCTTTTATGCCAAAGGAAAGACTCATCACTATTTTCTTTAGATAGAAAGCAAGAAACATCTCCTGAGGGAAATGTTTCCTGCAAGTCCATCTCGTACATGTTCCCTTTCTGGGGACTCTGATCAGGATATGCTCTTGAGGAATGATCACCCCGGGCTTGAGAACAATGCACTCATGCTTAGTAAAGAGCATGTTATGTCTCTAATCACAAAATTGAGATACACTCAGTAGATTATACCCAAGCTCCTTAACAAAATTTGCCTTCTCAATGGTGAGCTTACCATTTGTGACCATGCCCCTTCCAGTGATGTAACCACCAGCATCTCCTCCAAAAGCAACTGGTCCTCCATCAACTTTCTCAAAATTGTGAAGTAGAGAACCATTGCCAGTCATGTGCCTTGAAGAGCCACTATCAATGATCCACATATTTCCCTTGGTCTTTAGCTGTTCCAGCACAAAAAGAAGTGGTTAGTTACACTTGGAAACCCTAGCCTCATTAGTCTTGGGCTTTTCAATGTGTTCTGAAGATAATGTAATAGTAACTAATCCTATATTCAAGCTTTGAGTATCATTAGTTGCTGTTGATGAAGAACTTTCAGTCACCAGGTCTTTCTTCATCTTCCACACCATCTTCGGAAGATTGGACTTGACCTTCAACACCTCGGAAGTTTCAACAACTTCTGAAATTTTGGAGACTGCACCTTCAGAAGATCTGGCTTTCACTGTAGCATGCTTTAGTACTTCAAAAGCATTCCATTCTTTCTAGACCAAAATTTCTTACGAAGGAAAGTTTTCACAAGTCTTCTTCTTCACTTTGGAGCTTCCGAAGGAAATAGATTTTCCTTCCAAAGCTAACTTCTCCTTCTTCTTCTTAGAAGTTTTCTCTTTAATCATGTGGATGGTACTTTTAGGATTATAGATGCAATCCTTAGCCAGATGAGAAGTACTACCACACATGATGCAGTCCATTTGCTTCCTTTAGAGAGACTTCTTCTGAAAGGAAGACTAATCTTGATCACTTTCTCTCTACATCTTCATCTTCATAGATGATGCAACAAGCTTCTTCGGGAGAGGCTTGCTGTTGGAGCTAGATGGTTCAGGCTGTGTAGCAGTGGTACACAGATGATCAGTCTTCTTCTCCTTGCTGAGATAATTTGGACCTGAACTAGAACTCCTGGTACTAGGGTTCATGGTTAGGTCTTCAGCCTTCACCACTTCAAACCCTACAGAGATAAACACTTGTTTTTGCTTAGAGTTAAAAGTGGCCTTGATTTCTTGAGCCTTCTTTGCCTTTATCTTGGCTCTCCTGATCAAGTTCTTTCTTTGAGACTTGGTCATCCCAGGTTCTTCATCTCTCTCCTTAAGAGGATAGTGTCCCTTCTTAGGATGGTCATCTTCACTCTTATCAGACACATTCTTCACTATCTTCTTCTTATCCTCTTCAACAATGGGGTCTATGAGGGGAAGCTCATCTTCACATGTTCCACACCTTGGAGATCTTAAAGATAAAAGAGTGTGGGGAGGAGCTATCTCAGTAGATCCCAGTCCCTACTTATTTTGATAACAAACATATGCATGCAGAGATGAGGATATCATGTTCTTGAACGTCTCTTATTTAAGAACAAGTTTTTCTGCCTGGGCTTTGCTGAACACAAGCTCAGCCAGTAATTCAGTTAACTTAGTGATGAGCTCTTTAATCTGAGTCGTGTAGTTGGTGTGTTCATGCTTTAGAGTTGAAATGGTTTTCTCTAGATCTTCTATTTTCAATTTGTAATCATTTTCAACTCTTTTGAAATTAGCTTTTAAGATACTTAAGGACTCAAGATCTGATCTTATCTCTAAGTTATAGGACCTATACTTATTGACTTTAGCAATAGATTCAGGTGTATGGAGATGTTCAAATACCTTGGCTTCATCATGGTCTGCCATAAGTGCTTGGTTTAGAGTAGCATCCTTCACCTGAAAGCTCTAGTCAAAGCCTCCTTCGTCAGCAACTGCAGCATGTTGCCTTGGGTCTCATTCTGGTGAGCACCTTCAGTGTAGTTTGGCCTGGCTTGTTCTTGGTTACCATTTGACTTAGGTGCCTTGCACTCTCTGGAAAAGTGTCCTATTTGGTTACAATTGTAACACTTCACCTTGCCTTTATCCAGCCCAAACTTTCCACTAGACATATTGCTGGGAAACTTCCTCCCAGTCCTCTTATAGAACTTCTACTCCCTGTGAGTGAGAAGAGCCATCTGCTGGACTATTTACATATACTCCAGATCATATGTATGGATACAGTCCAGGTCTTCAAGAGTGAAGAGAAAGGTGATTGTACTTTCATCTAAAGACACAAAAGCTTGTGAAGAGCTTGTCTCCTGGAATAGGCTTTTAGGGATGTAGCTCTCCCTTGGTGTCTCCGGGAAGGTGATGAAAGGTCCCTTTTATGAGTTTTCAGGGTAGCAGATAAGGTGGTGTTGTGGTTCTCTGCAGTCCTTTTCAACCACATGAAGGGCTGAACTCTGTTGGATATGGGAGTTACCATATGAATTTTGCATATTCACCTACATCTGGTAGCCACTAAGTATGCCATACAACTCAGTAAGAGTAAGGGTCTTGAGGTTTTCAGTCCTCTTAATGACCACACAATAGTGTGTCCATTATCTGGGAAGAGAAGACATGAACTTCCTTACAATATCCTTGTTCTCAAGAGTTACTCTAATATCAACAAGAGTATCCACATTTCAACATACCTGAAGTACTGTTGAGTCATGGTGTCACTTTCTTTGAAGGTGAAGTTCTCAAACTGCTACTTCAAGAGGTCCTTCTTGTTCTCTCTAGCTTCATTGGACCCCTCATACATCAGCTTTAGTGCATCCCATAATTGCTTTGCGGTCTTGCACTTCTTGAAACCTCTGTAGATAGAGTTTGGAAGACCAGTTTGGAGGGCGGTCATGGACTTCTAATCAATATCAATCTTCTTCCAGTCTTCATCAGAATAATAAGCCCCTTCCTTGGGTATCATACCACCACCAGCAGCAACTAAAGGGGTGGTTGGTACATGAGATCCAAAGACTACTGAGCCACACATCCTGGAGTCTTGGGACTTGATGAAGCCTTCCATTCTTTGACACCAAGTGTCAAAGTCTTCAAGAGTGATCAGTGGAGACTTAGTCATAGTACCAGTTTTCGTGTTAGCCTTGGTGATAGCCGCCATTTGATATGTTAAGTATTTTGTGATAGTGAAAGGATTAAAGATGGTGAGATCTTACAATCAAGAGCCTAAAATGCTCTGATACCAATTGCAGGACTATGTGAAGGGTGGTCAATACAATCAGTCTCATAAGTAATTAGTGTTACAATCAAGAGCCTAAAATGCTCTGATACCAAACCGGGTTTGAGTATGATGATACTAGGAACACAAGTAATTAGTGAGACAAAACTAAGAACAAGAACAAACAAGTATGGTTTTCAAGGATGCCATATATTGCTCTCAAGTTCTATTACAAGTGTTACTAAGCATATTCGAATTACAAGGACCTGAGACACTTTATACTACATCCTACAATCGTCAATACTTAGAAAGACAGCTGGAAACACTAATCTAGACAACAAGATCAATGTAGAGTCAAAAGGCAGATTGCCTTTTGACTAGTGACTATGACATGCCATAGCTCATATCCTTTTCTAATATAAAAAGGTTTAAAGGTACAAAAGTAGGAAGTTACAGACAAAGACCTTATTCTACTGTTTACAAAAGCATGGACTTTTCACCAACTCATACAAGTTGGTGAGTCTTCAGAGTTGCAGTGGAAAGTGTGTCAGCTTTATGTAAAGTAGATCAGAGAAAGCATGTCTTCTCTGTCTTTGGAAGAAATCAGTCTCCACAGCAAAATGGCCTCGGAAGACTTTGTCTCTGACGCTTCAAAAGACTTCATCTTTGGCTTTGAAAGATTTGGACTTTGGCTTCAGAAGATTTTACATTTAGAGTATTTTCTAATATAGAGTGTAAAACATCCGAAGCAACTTCTATCTTGTACGTCCTGTGCATGCATGCAGAAAGACCCTCGGTTGTTTTGGCTTCTTTGGTTGCATCAGCCTTATAATTTTTTGATATTACCTCACATACATCATTGTTACAAGTTTCAAAAGAACATTTAGTTGTATTACAAGACAAAAATATCATTTTTGTATAACATGGATGCCAGTTTTATTTGCCAAGTAGCTTTAACCTCGTGTCATCCCCAGCAACATCATTACCTGCCAACTAATATGCATATAAAAAGTCAGCGTTGCTGAGTGAGTTCTAGTTTTTATAATATATAAAATATACATTTTGTAAGCTTCACTTGGTGTTCATCCATCATTATACCTAACCATTCGTTAGGAGATTCATTATCTTTCTTTCTTTGTATATCTTTCTCTTTCATTAACTAGGAATGCACAAACCAAGATCCTACATTATTGGTTGGCAACAGATGCCGAACCCCTACCAGTACACGTTTAAAATTATAGCTAACCCCTGATAGTTGACCTACACTACTAGGCATGAAGCTTGCTCATGAATGTGGTCCCATTCATTTATTAGTCAATCACAAGGACTAGACCCCAGATGTGCATCCTTTGGGCTGAAACAGCCGCACATCAGTTGAGCAAACGACACCCAGGGTCGTGAACCTCCATTTATTTTGCTTTTAAGGCTTTTCCTTTATCATAAGGGCTCGGGGGTAACATTTATTAAGTTCCATTATCTTTCTTTTATTCCTTTGTGATCTTGTTTATGAATAATACTTTTAAGGTATCCGGTCATTAAAATCACATAATATGAAATATTCATAATCATAACAATAACCCATAAGCAAATAAAGCATTAGAAATATTAAACAAACATAATTTCCCATTAAAACATATGTACCAGTCACTTAATTTCTATTCCCAAAATTTTAGAATAAACCTAAGTGTTCACAGTGCATGAAATAGGTATACCGCGGATGACTTAAATGCTAAGTGTCCACAGCGGACAGCCAAAGTCCATAACGGACGACCAAAGTCCATAGCGGATGAGTTAAACACTTAAGTGTCCACAACGGATAGCAAAAGTCTACAGCAGACGACCAATGTCCATAGCAGATGAATTAAAAACTTAAGTGTCCACAGCGGACAGTCAATGTCCACAGCGGACGACCAAAGTCCACAGCGGATGAATTAAACACTTAAGTGTCTACAGCGGATAGTCAATGTCCACAGTGGATGACTAAGGAATACTAAGGTATTACATAGGATGGCTAAGTTTGACAGTAGATGAGTTAAGCACTTAAGTGTCCACAACGAACGTGCATGAATACCCTAAGTGTCCACAGCGGACAAACAATGTCCACAGCAGACGGCATGAATAATCCTCCTAAGTGTCCACAGCGGGCATTCAAAGCCAATAGCGGATAGTCATCTAAATACTTATGTTCTGCTTATGCAAATTCTAGTTCCATACAACACTTCTAAACCTGTGCTTAGCATAGATCTATCAAACTCACACTTAGTACACAACAAACAACCATTTAACATCATAAAATCTTTTAAAACATACATCTTTTGAAAACAACCATATTTTTCATGGAAAAGCATAGTTTGGTTTATGAAACACCAATTTAATATTCATATCAACCCCAAACAAATAGAAAACATATAAAAGAGGGGATCTAGAACTCACCTTAAACAACTTTCGAGCCAACGCAACAAACCCGAGAGCGAACCTGGAGTTCTAACACATAAACACACAAAAACAAGCAACTAAACACATAGAAACACATAGAAATCTGCCTATAAGCTTAATCCCGATTGAGAAGAAATCACCTTAAAACCGTACCTTTGAAGAATTCTTCCATTTCCCCTTTCTAGAACTAGATGGGAGCTTCTTTCTCTCTCTCTAGCCAAAAGTTGATTGCATAGGGAGAGAGTATGGGCGGCCTTACTTTCTTTTTAAACCCCATTATGGGCCGGTTTGGCCCTTGAACACTTTTAACCCTCGCTTTTTGAAATAATAACTCGTTTACTCCTTTTATTTTTCTTTTCTTTTCTTTTTGTGAAATTTCTAGGTGTTACAAGTCCACCCCCCTTATATAGGTTTCGTCCCCGAAACCTGTCACTCCTCAAACAACTACGGATAGTGTTGTCTCATCACTTCCTTAGTCTCCCATGTTGACTCAGACCCCTTCCTGAGTCTCCACTGTACTCGCACAAATGGGACCACTCTTTGTCAGAAGGTCGACGATCACCCATATGGCATCGTACCTCCATGCCGTACGCGGTAACTTCATAATGAAATCCATGGTGATGTGCTCCTATTTCCACTCGGGTATATCCAAGGGTTGGATCTTCTCGTATGGCTTCTGATGCTCCGCCTTCACTTGCAAACAAGTAAGGAACTTACTCACATACTCCACTACGCCGCACTTCATTCCGGCCACCAGTAATCTTTCTTTATATCTTGATACCTCTTTGTAGCACCAGTATGAATTGAGTATCGAGTCTTGTGAGCCTCATCCATGATCTTCCATCGTAGATCTCCAAAACGAGGAATCCACATCTGCCCGAAGTGGGTTCTAACACCGAGAGTGTTCTCACCCAACTCCGCGACTAGGCCCTTCATCCGTTTGGAGATAGTTCGATTATCCTTCAGATCTTCGTCCTAAAATTTCTTGACCTACTTCATCACATCAGAGGTCATGCTCATCTGATAAGCCTTTACCCGAATTGGCTAGGGTCTCTCCTTTCGGCTAAGGGCATCGGCTACCACATTGGCCTTAACTAGATGGTAGTGGATCCCACATTCATAATCCTTGATCAAATCTAACCACCTCCTTTGCCTCATATTGAGATCCTTTTGCTCAAATAAGTACTTCAAGCTCTTGTGGTCAGTGAAGATAGTGCATTTCGTCCCGTACAAGTAGTGCCTCCAATTCCTCAATGCAAAGTCCACTACCGCCAATTCCAAATCATAAGTAGGGTAGTTAGCCTCATGGATATTCAACTATCGAGACGCATAGGCTATAACCCTACCCCGTTGCATCAACACACAACCCAATCTCGAATAAGAAGCATCCGAATAGACTACCAAGTCTTCGCTCCTATCGGGTAATGTCTAGCTTGATTTAATCTCGTCTTTAGCTCTTTGAAAGCTTTCTCCTTCTCTATACCCCATATAAACTTCACATCTTTACGGATCTCAGATGGAATCTTTGGGGACTTCCATTACATCACCGCTTTAACTTTCACCGGGTCTACGATAATCCCTTCAGGATTAACCACATGACCCAAAACCTGAACCTCTCGCAACCAGAACGTGCATTTGGAGAACTTAACGTACAACTTCTCTCTTCTAAGCGTCTCCAACACCTCGCATATGTGACTAGAATGCTCTTCTTTCAAATAAATCAGGATGTCATCAATAAACACGATCACTGATTTATCTAGCATGGGTCGACACACCCGATTCATCAAATCCATAAAAGCAGCTGGCGTTTTGGTTAAACCAAAGGACATCACGAGAAATTCGTAGTGTCCATAACGCATACGAAAAAGCTATTTTAGGAATATCCTGCTCCTTCACCTTTAGCTGATGGTAACCAGATCGAAGGTCTATCTTCGAGAACCAACTGGCGCCTTGGAGCTGATCGAACAGGTCATCAATCCTCGATAACGGTTACCGGTTCTTCACAGTCTATTTGTTCAGCTCACGGTAATCGATGCACATCCTCATACTACCATCCTTCTTCTTTACAAATAAGACCGGAGCACCCCATGGAGAGATACTCGGTCGAATAAACCCCTTATCTAGTAACTCTTGTAGTTGAGTCATCAGTTCCTTCATCTCAGAGGGAGCTAGACGATATGACGTCTTAGCAACAGGTTGAGCACTAGGTATCAGATCAATTTGGAACTCAATCTCTTGGTCAGGTGGCACACCTGATAGATCCTCTGGGAACACGTCTGGGAAATTAGGCACGACCGGTACATCCAACAATCATGGTACTATCGCATCCACATCCTTCACATAGGCCAGATAGACACCACATCCACGCCTCATATACTTCTCTGCCACAACCATCGAAATTACATTCGGGACCGTACCAACTCTATCGCCGTAAATCTTCACCGAAATCCCATTGGGCGAGGTCAATCGAATCATCTTCTTCCAACACGCGTTGTTTGTCTCATATGCTGCTAGCCAATCCATCCCTAGGACTACATTAAATCCACCTAAGGGCATCACGAACAACCTAGAAGAGAACCTATGGCCTTCCAACTCTGTGTCACAATCCTCTACCATATCAGAAATCCTGGTAGACTTACCAATGGCAGTTTCTACATCAAAGGACTCATCAATCTTCATACTCCTAATAGGCAACTTACCACAGAAGGCAACAGAAATAAAACTCCTACTAGCACCAGAATCAAAAAGCACAGAGGCACAAGTTTGGTTTACTAGTAATGTACCTGACACAACCTCGGGGTCCACCCTAGCCTCCTCCTGGGCTATAGTGAATGCCCTAACCTTCACCCTCTGCCCCTCCTTCTCAATCTCTTTCTTTGCCCCAAAGCTCTCAGCCTTTGACTTCTTGCAGTCTCTGCTCATGTGCCCCGTCTCACCTTGTAACACCTTACCACATGACAATCTCTTGCCATGTGGCCCTCCTTCCCACACTGAAAGCAGAGATTTGATCCCCACTTACACTCTCCCGCATGGTCTCTCCCACACTTGCTGCACACCTTCACCCCTACATCGGTTGAAGCCACCTTACGACCCTCTACCTTTGCCTTTTTGCCAGTGGGAGTGAAACCACCACTACCAAAATGTTTTCCACACCAGTTCTTCCCTCTCCTTTCATCTTCCCTTACGGCCCTAATGACCCCCATCACCACAGATGGCAAAATCATGTGCATGACTTGATGGACCCCCTCAACTATAGCCTCCTTCACTAAGGCCTTCAGATTTGCGCTCTCATACCCACCTCCGAAGCTCGGGCTCTTTTGGTGTCGTTTCGGCAGTCTTAGCCTTGTTCCTCATGACACGCGGCCCAGCACCACGTCCACCACGACCTCCACCTTGGGAAGCCTTCGAAGATCTACCACCAGCCATCTCTAAGAGCTATAAGATTCAAACACCAACACGGTCATTGAAGGTAGTAGCTCAGATTATGTCAAGTATAGTAAGTCCCTAATTATAGTGGCCAGTTATGATTAGCCACTTACTTTACTCTTCATTCTCCAAGCATTTCCTATCCTGACTACATCAGTATCCAAATCTACTAAGTGCACATAAATCAAATAGCACACGCACATAATACCGGTTAACTTTAAGAAAATTACCTGATGGCACGTAGCTACTTGGGCTGGCATCCCTCCATTTGGTCCTAATTTCAATTTAAGTTTAGGTTTTGAAAATAATTTACCCAATTCTCTTAAAATTTGGCTCTGATACCAAACTTGTAAGACCTCGTTCGCGGGAAAGCCCACAGCTGGTCATTCATAGCACTTTACATATTTAAAATACATGGAAGTAAGAAATCATGGCAGCGGAATAGTTAAACAAAAACCATTAATGCATTAACAATAAATTTTGCCAAGAAATACATCGTTGTTACAAGTTTCAAAAGAATATTCAATTGTATTACAAGACAAAATATCATTTCTGCATAACATGGCTATCAGTCTTTATTTGCCAAGTAGTTTCAACATCGTGCCATCCCCAGGAACATCATTACCTGCCAATTGATATGCATATAAAAATTTAGCGTTGCTAAGTGAGTCCTAGTTTTGAAATATATAAAATATACATTTTGTAAGCTTCACTTGGTGTTCATCCATAATTATACATAACCATTCTTTAAGAGATTCATTATATTTCTTTCTTTAATTATCTTTCTCTTTCAATAACTAGGATTGCACAAAGTAAGAGTCTACATTATTGGTTGGTAACAGATGCCAAACCCCTACCAGTACACGTTTATCATGGTACTAACCCCTGACAGTTGACCCGCACTGCTAGGTATGAAGCCTACTCATGATTACAGGTCCTATTCATTTATTGGTCAATCACAAGGATTAGACCCCAGATGTGCATCCTTCGGGCTGAAACAGCCGCACATCAGTTGAGCAAACGACACCCAGGTTCGTGAACCTCTATTTATTTTGCTTTTAAGGCTTTTCCTTTATTATAAGGGCCCGGGGGTAACATTCATTAAGTTCCACTAACTCTCATTTATTCCTTTGTGACCACTTGTTTATGAATAATACTTTTAAGGTATCCGGTCATTAAAATCACATAACATGAAATATTCATAATCATAACAGTAGCCCATAAGCAAATAAAGCATTAGAAACATTAAACAAACATAATCTCCCATTAAAACATAAGTACTAGTCACTTATTTCTATTCCCAAAATTTTAGAATAAACCTAAGTGTTCACAGCACATGAAATAGGTATACAGTGGATGAGTTAAACACTTAAGTGTCCACAGTGGATAGCCAAAGTCCACAGCGGATGAACAAAGTCCACAGCGGATGAATTAAACACTTAAGTGTCCACAGCGGACATTCAATGTTCACAGCGGATGACCAAAGTCCACAGCAGATGGATTAAACACTTAAGTGTCCATAGCGGACAGTCAATGTCCACAGCGAATGACTAAGGTATACTAAGGCAATACAGTGGATGACAAAGTTTCACAGTAGATGAGTTAAGCACTTAAGTGTCCACAACAGACGTGCATGAATACCCTAAGTGTCCACAGCGGACGACATGAATAATCCTCCTAAGTGTCCACAGTGGACATTCAAAGCCCATAACAGACAGTGTTTCAAATACTTATGTTCTGCATTAGCAAATTCTAGTTCCATACAACACTTCTAAATGCGTGCTTAGCATAGATCTATCAGATTCACAATTAGTACACAATAAACAACCATTTAACGTCATAAAATCTTTTAAAACATACATCTTTTGAAAATAGCAATATTTTTCATGGAAAAACATAGTTTGGTTTATGAAACACAAGTTTAATATACATATCAGCCCCAAACATATAGATAACATGTAAAAGAGGGGATCTAGAACTCACCTTAAACAGCTTTCGAGCCAACACAACAAACCCTAGAGCAAACCTGGAGTTCTAACATCTAAACACATGAAAACAAATAACTAAACACATAGAAACACATAGAAATCTACGTATAAGCTTAAACCCGACTTAAATCTGAGAAGAAATCACCTTAAAACCATACCTTTGAAGAACTCTTCCACTTTCTCTCTCTAGAACTGGATGGGAGCTTCTTTCTCTCTCTCTAGCTGAAAGTTGAGTGTATGGGGAGAGAGTATGGGCCGCCTTACTTTCTTTTTAAACTCTATTATGGGCCAGTTTGGCCCTTGTACACTTTTAACCCTTGCTTTTTGAAATAATAACTCATTTGTTCTCGTTACTTTTCTTTCCTTTTCTTTTTTTGAAATTTCCAGGTGTTACACTAGCACTTGGATTATGGTATCCAAAGGAAGGAAGTTTCAACCTCTATGCATACACAGACGGTGACTACAGGGGATGCAACTTCAATCGAAATTCCACATCTGGTGGTTATGAATTCATTGGTCCAAGACTAGTGTCGTTGCAGTGCAAGAAGTAAACAAACGTGTCAGTTTTAACTGTAGAAGCTGAGTACATTGTAGCATCCACTTTCTATTTTCAAGTTCTCTGGATTCAAAACCAGATGCTTGACTTTGGTTTCAATTTATTGCGCACACCAATCCACATTGACAACACAGCTACAATGTTTATAACAAACAATCTGTTCAGCACTCCAAAACAAAAGACATTAAGATAAGATATCACTTTTTAAGGGATTATGCTGAAAAAGGTTTAATCATGTTGATATAATTACACACATATAATCAACTTGTTGGTTTGTTTACTAAGGCATTTGAACCCAGTCGATTTGAGTTCTTAGTTCAAACAATAGGCATGATTAAACTTGAATAACATGTAAATACACTATGATAGTTTTTTGTTAATGACTTATCTTGCATTTTACAATATCAAAAGAAAAAAACATTTGAAAACAATCAATAGTACAAAAAGATGTGATTCTTTTGATAAACATCAAAAAGACAAAAAACAAAGAAAAATCAAGAAACACATGTACATTATTTTTTTACATTATAATAAAGTAGAATATACCATTAGAAATGACTTACATACCTTATTTGATATGTTGGTAGGCTCAGCTTGGAATTAAAGATATTGCTTTGGTGACAAACTAAAGCTTCTCATTCCACTATGAAGTTATAATCTTACAGTATGGGTAAGATTTAATTCATTCAAGTGGGTGTGTGTAGAACCTAAACATACCAGGTAATAATACTTTATGTATCTTATTCACCCACACCAGTTTCTCCTCTGTTTTGCTATGCAAGGAACTGGATTAAACAAAGCACAAAGTGCTAATGTACATGATCGAATAGATTCCCAATATGGAACACATTATAAAGTGCATGCATAATAAAGTCCATCTTGGATTACAACAAAAGAATCCCAAAATGGATCACCTCCAAAATAGAGAGAAAAAGTATCCCAATGTGGATCAACATAAAAGGATCACATAAATCACAGAGGGATTTCTTTCACCTATAATAACATGAGATTTCATAACTTAAATGACATGGTCAAGTAAGTTGTAACAAAGTTCAACATACTTTTCATGCGAGTGGTTGACTATTTGTGCTTCTGAGTGTAAGGCACATAAAGAATGATTAACAAACACAAAACATGATAAATATCACAAAGGATAAACAATGTATAAACCATTGCTTGAGTTTAAGTGGACAAATATACCTGTGATGAATATATGTGTGATTATATCTAATCTTCTAAACTATTTTTATTTTTGAAGGTAGACTATTATGATCACACAAAAGGTATACTTCTATACACATGTACAAAATATATTCATAAAATACAAAAATATTTTGATTTCACTTTATGTTTTTGATGGTGTCAATGTGTCATTAACATTTTCTAAATTTTAAATATTTAAAGTTTTTATCTTTGAAAGATGATAAACTTTAGGGAGAGTAATTAAAAATTTTCAGAAAAATCCTCTCAAAAACATTCAAAAATGATCAAAAATACAAAAATAGTTTACTATATGTTAGACCCTGAAAGGATCATGCATGCCAATTCAAGTAGTGATGGATCATGTTCTGGTTAGAAACAAAAAGTGTGGAACTATGCGGATGGAACTTTGCGGATAAAGACAAAGATATGCGGAAGCAGAATATGTGTGTATTTGTTTAGCCATATTAGTTTTTGCAGGTGAACAAGGACAAATGAGGATAAGTATTTGTCCAACCTCAAAGAAGTAATGCGGATGAAACAAAACAAATACTTATTCCTAAGGGAAGAAATGCAGACAAGACTTGTACACCCGCAAAAACAAATGCGGATGTACAAGATACAAATGCGGGTGAAGAACCAACTTTTGGGGATACTGTTATTTGTACTATGCACTTAGTATTCCTAGGTTGTATGTCATGGTATTTATGTCGTTGTACAGGTCACAGTATCTTACCTATAAATAGAATAGGTTTTTACCTTTTGTGAAACTTTTGTCCAAATCTCAGCCTACATTGTATCGTTTGCATAAACTTTCACACCTAAAGTTTTGTACACACAGTAATCAATACAGAAAAGATTATTATGAGTATTTCGTACTGTTTGAGCTTTGATATTTGTATTTCCGCTACAAATGCTCATTGAAATCATCTCATATATTTGATCCTTGTTGATTTGAATCGAATCACTATAAGTTTGCATAGTTGTTTGACTTTTTCAAAATATTAAAAACACAAAAATATGATAAACAACTATTTTGGTATGCAAAATTTATGAAGTCATAAGTATTTTTCAGTCAATGCTGGTTTTCATATGCACAACATGCCATTGACAAGTCAGAGTGAACATTTGTATCACACTAGTGAACAAGTCATTCCAAATAAGAATTAGTAACATCTAAACCAAATGATAAAAAAGTCAAAGTCAACAGAACTATAGAAGTGCAAACATCACATCAGACTCCTCATATCCAAAATACTGAATTTTGACAAGTTCAAAATTTAATGAAGGTAACAGTGCTAGTTTACACGGGTGAAGGTAACCTAAGCATTTAATCCAATGCGTTAGTCATTTTATCAACTCTTGATTACATAAGAAAAAGTAATGCGGGAAACAGTGTTAACAGAAATACGAACGACCAAAATATTTATGCAGATACGTTTTTGTTCTACCGCATTTGTTTTTGCGGAGAACAATGTCTTTGCCGTTAACAGTGTTCTTAGTATTCAAACAAAATTTTTCTAAGTGTTGAAAGCATTAGTAAAACACTAATGAACAAATGCGAAGCACATTACTCACTACAAAGTTGTTCATCAGTATTTAACTAATATGGACAACTAAAATTAATATAGTTCATTAAGTTTAAACAAATGCGAACAAAATTTTGAGTTTGAAGAACTATTCATCGTATTTGTTTATGCTGACAATAGTTTAACACTTTTTGTTCAATCGTATTAGTTTTTGCGGGTAACGGTAAACTTTGCTAACTTAGCATTTCTTCAACCGCATTTGTTTTTGTTGTGAACAGTACACTTTATAGATTAAGCAATTATTCAATCGCATTTGTTTTTTGCGATGAACAGTGTACTTTGTGGTTTAAAATTTTAAACATGCATTTGTCTTTCAAACACTTATAAAATTCAAAACTTTGAAAGTCCGCCTATTTAAACACAATCTCAGACCACATTTAATACTTTTCAAATCTGAGAGAGATAAAAAATGCAATTGTTGATTGATTTAGACCAAGTTTTACCTCATTTCATCTTCCAAATCGATCATCTACCATAGTAATATCGATTTAAAGGTGATTATCCATGTTGTTCGAATCAACAGACTCAAAATGAAACACCAATGATAAACTGTAGGTTTAGAATCGAAAGGATGAACATCAATCTAAAAATAACAAACATTCATAACCTCCACCACCCTCAAACTCTTTAAGTACATAGGCTGTATAATCCTTAGAGGGAGTATTGTTAGACCTTGAAAGGATCATACATGTTAATTCAAGAGGTGGTTGAAGGTTGTTCTGGTTGGTAGAATCTGCACAAGTCAACGATGTAAAGCGGGTGAAGAAAAATAGAAGAAAAAGAACAAGTGTCTGCTGTCCGCATTAGTCAATGCGGATGAGTAAGAATAAATACAGCCAAGTATTTGTTCATCCGCATTTACTAATACGGATAAGCATAACCAAATGCTGCTAAGTATTTGGTCATCCGCATTAGTTAATGCTGATGACATAGTTAATATGGATTAACAACTGAAGAAATGCTGATGAAGATCAACACATCTGCATTAACTAATGCGGATGTTCATTACAAATGGTGATCAACATTTTGTACTTAGACTAGTATTCTGATGTCTAGTTGTCAGGGTAGTTTAGTTATTTTATACTGACATTGTATCGGTCTATAAATAGAATAGTATACACTAAATGTAAGGTGACAAAGTTAATCAGAATTTTTTGTTTTACGCTACAAACCCTAGCACACTTTGTATCTTGTTTACCAATATCAATATAGAAAGCATTTATTAGTATTTTCAGCATTAAATGTTCTTTGATTCTGTATTTTCGCTACATAATCTTTGACTTAATCATCATATTCGATCCTAGTTGAGTTGCATCAACTCAGATTCACATATCGAAGCCGGTCACGTCACATGCTTTCTTGTCAAGTCCTACACCAATTAGATTTCATTATCTGACAATCGTCTTGCAAATGAATGTCCCTCCATATGTCATGGGGGTGGATCATTATGTTCATCGTGTTTTACATTTAATGTCAAGAATCGTTCTCTTTTGAATATTTCGCTACCGATTCAAATGGACAATTGGTCTTTTTGGTGCCGGTTGCTTGACTTGTATCGATAATCGATTTATAAACACCACTACGATCACACATATGTATGACTTTGGTCACATAGCCACTTGGTCTAGTTTTTGATCTTTTAGTGACAATAACATAACCAAGAGCGTGAGCAATGTTTTGAACCCATTCTATCAACTCTTCACATGACTTGAACACCTAAAATAAGAAAAACTAAATTAATTTTTTTATCAAAAAGAAAACAAAGTCATACATATCATAATTACTTTAGAACATGATGATTTAATCATTATAACACTCGAGTAACATTACAAATAAAAGTTATTATGTTCATCGTGTACATACCCGATCAGTAGAAAATACACACACATTTACGTCTAACAATTAGTTTAAGTAGAGGCAATAATGATTTTTGTTGGTGATGTAGGTTCATGTGTTTTTTTTTTTGTCTATGGTAAGATTATATAGAGATAAGTTCGAATTGTGGATATGGTTGATTATTCGAATTCAATAATCATAACAACAACAATATTATTACTATTATATAAGCTTTTAATTATTCTTCGTTACGAGAATTATATTAAATTAATATAATGAATATAAAAAATTAATAAACAAACTTTTGGATATCTCATAGAATTCAATAATCATAAAATAATAATAATTCTTATCAAATACAATCTACGTAATTGTTTTAAAATTAATAAAGTAAATATAATAATAACTAATAAATAAACTTTAATTATTGCATTCAATTAAAATTACATCGATATACTTAGGGGCATTATTATATTTATTTTTTAAATAAAAGATATGA
The DNA here is from genome assembly GCA_025506505.1 of Flaveria sonorensis. Classification (NCBI taxonomy): domain Eukaryota; kingdom Viridiplantae; phylum Streptophyta; class Magnoliopsida; order Asterales; family Asteraceae; genus Flaveria; species Flaveria sonorensis. The sequence continues at coordinate 17,980,834 of CM046435.1, read as the reverse complement.
TTAAGATATGATTTAAGATTTAGGTAAATAATTATTCCAAAAATATGTATAAAAGATAATACCTTAATTAAAATTGAATATTTTATCTTTTATATTATTTAAATTAGATAGTTATCTAAAAAATTTAAAGGATGAAACAAAAGATTTAAATTGTATTTTAGGAAAAAAATGAAAGGAGAAGTATAACAAGTAAAAGTAAATATAAATGGGGTATATATAGTAACACCTTTTTTAGTATGAGTTAATGCATCTCAATTTTTGACATATCATCTCTTATGTGTACTTGATGAGGTAATTCGTCATATTTTGAAATGAAAAAGTTAAACTAAAAACAAAAAGAACCCAAGAAAACACTTGGAACAGAAAAACCCTATCCCAAGGTTCAAACTGCGATGGCATGAGGTTGATAGCATGCATGATGAGAACCACGTGATAACATGTGAAAATATGACAAGGATGGGGTAATGGGCCGTAACCCAATCCTTACAGTTTGTAAGAGTGAGGTGATCATAAGATAAGTCACAAACTTAGATAAGTTTCCAACATGGGCTATGAACCGTAACCTTCTTACATTACGGTCCGTAACAATGGTTTATCCAACCTATAAATAGAAATGCCAAGTTTATCCCATTTCACACAATACTTCCATCATATCTTATTTATAAGCTTTTATTGAGCTGTTTTCCATACTAGAAGTCATTTCGTCGTGTTAGGTAGTGTCACACCTTGCCACGACGTAAACGTGGAGTGCAACTTTCATAGTTTACATTGCACATGGTTAAAGCAAACACTTAATATGATAAAATGGGATGCTAATTGTATAAAGTTTTACAACCTAAATTATTTTTTGAAGTGACCAAATTTACAACTATAACTCAAGTAGTTGATTAATAAAAGAAAATGTATCAAAAGTTGGTATCCCTTATGATACATTGTTTGCTAAAACCCCTTTTCTTGTTACTTGAACTAATTACCCAAAAAACAAGTCAAAAACATCAATAATAATGATGGTGAGTTCACTAATTAAAATAGTTTTTCCTTTGAAACACCACACAATAACAACACAAGTTTCGATTGATGATCCTAGTCTGGATCGGGCATGCGAATGTGACCACATGAGGTATCCTTTTAAAAATATGCAATACTTTGATAGTTCGTTGTGGGTTAGCACACTAACCATAAAAAGGGGTGTCAACCCAATAGTACTATTCATATGTTCCATAACTAAGTCCATAGCTAATGGTTATAGTTCGACCTATGGGAGACTTTCATGCATGCAATAAGTAAAACTAACTCAAGGTTCACACACGAAACACATAAGTTAGTTGAGTCTTATTTTCTTGTTATCGCTATCACACCCCTCTAACTAATGGTTAAATCATGATAGGGAGGATGGGTAGAAACATTATGAGCACATGGTATGAATAGAGAACACAAAAATTTGAGTAAATTGTTCATTACGTTCATTAGGCACAAATTGTATTCATATACATGTTATGAAAGATTATAACACATCGCCCTAATCATCCCTAACCCTATGTTGTGCAATCTTTCTATGTACTTTAGACGTGTTGTAAGTCCCAATTCCAGAAAACCTCATAGTTGGATTTGGATATCAGAAACACAAGTTCTCAAACGTCAAATTTCATCAATATAAGCTGCAAAACATACAAATATTCCATCGTTAGACATTTACATCAAAATATCACTTTAGCTATCTAACAAAAATCCTATGCCAAGATGCCAGTCTTGACCAAATGCCAGGTAGCTTCCCAATCCATGCCAATCTCCCCTCTTATTTCTGTAGCATACCTGTCCATCTAATATGCATACAAAAGTCAGCGACGCTGAGTGAGCTCTAGGTTTACTTTAGTGGATTACTTTAACGAAACTTTAGCATCAACATACACTTCAACATACCTAACCATACATATACTTTAACATACATTAGATTTACTTTATCATTTCTTTATCAGTTACTTTATTTTTACTTTATCTGTACTTTAGTTTTATTCTTTTACTTTATCTTTGAGCTTAGCACAAATGTTTAGCTCCTTTATCAGGTGAGAATGCAACAAATGCCATTCTCCTTTAGCAGATGAGCATACCCAAGGTATAGCTCCTATGTGAGGATGCACCAAGATAACTCCTTTAGTAGGTGAGCACACCCAAAGTGTAGCTCCTATGTGAGAATGCACCAAGCATAACTCCTTTAGCAGGTGAGCACACCCAAAGTATAGCTCCTATGTAAGAATGCACCAAACATAACTTCTTTAGCAGGTGAGCACACCCAAAGTGTAGCTCCTATGTGAGAATGCACCAAGCATAACTCCTTTAGCAGGTGAGCACACCCAAAGTGTAGCTCCTATGTGAGAATGCAACGAATTCAATTCTCCTTTAATAGTGCTGGCAAGACTTCTTTAGCGCGCTTTAACGTTTTCATAGTTGTGCTTTAGCGGGTAATTGTTCTTGAATTATTATTCAAGTTCTTTAACGCTTCACATGTGACTTTACTATCTTTCTGATTGGTTCAAAAGGATCGAATCTGTGATGATATTATAATGCAATGATCAATTCAAATACAAAGTAATCAAACACATGCAATTGCATAAAAAAGAAAATCATAGATTTCATTGATAGCAAATGCACAAGATACAATGTGTAAGGGTTACAGTTCGTTCTGTTCTAACTGTTTTTCTCTCTAAGATATCTCTCTGATCTCTTTGATGTCTAAGATATCTTTCTCTATTAGTTTGTTCTGCCCTCCACAATACATAAGATATCCTATTTATACTATCAAGAAACAAAGGAACATATATTTACAAAATAAGTCGCTATACTATGACAAAAACACAAAAGACAAAATGTTAATCTTTTAATAGCTCTAACACTTTCTTTAACCTTTAAAAGAAATAATGTATATATATATATATATATATATATATATATATATATATATATATATACATTATTTCTTTAGCTATAAGTTCTTTATTAAACTATCTTTATCGCACGCTATACGAGGGTGTCTATAAACGTAACTATCTAAGGTTTTCGTGCGAGAACATCAACACCGGAACAATATGACTCGCGCGAGAACTTCTTTCTTAGCACGAGAACTCTTCAAGGCACGTCAACTTGACAAGAAAGTTATCTCAATCATGCGAGAACTTTTGAAACATAACCGTTTTTCGCGAGAACCTACTATTCGCGCGAGAACTCGCCCATCGCGCGATAACTTTTCTGCTATACAAAACTTCATCCCCAAGTTATTGATTCTTTAGCCATATCAACACCCAAAAACATGCTATAACAGTCTATACTACTATACTGTAAGATAATATCAGAAGATTATAAGGCTAACGCAACCAAAGAAGCCAAAACAACCAAGGGTCTTTCTCCATGCATGCACTGGACGTACAAGCTAGAAGTGCTTCGGAAGTTTTACACTCTATATCAAAAAATACTGTAAGTGTAAAATCTTCCGAAGCCAAAGTCCAAATCTTCCGAAGCCAAAGATGAAGTCTTCCAAAGCTTCAGAGACAAAGTCTTCCGAAGCCATTTTGCTGTGAAGACTGATTTCTTCCGAAGACAGAGAAGACATACTTTCTCTGATCTACTTTACATAAAGCTGACACACTTTCTGCTGCAACTCTGAAGATTCACCAATTTGTATGAGTTAGTGAAAAGTCTATGCTTTTGTAAACAGTAGAATAAGGTCTTTGTCTGTAACTTCCTACTTTTGTATCTGTAAATCTTGTTATGTTAGAAAAGGATGTGAGCTATGGCATGTCATAGTCACTAGTCAAAAGGCAATCTGCCTTTTGACTCTACATTAATCTTGTTGTCTAGATTAGTGTTTCCAACTATCTTTCTAAGTATTGACGGTTGTAGGATGTTGTATAAAGAGTCTCAGGTCCTTGTAATTCGAATATGCTTTGTAAACACTTGTAATAGAACTTGAGAGCAATATGCAGCATCCTTGAAAACCATACTTGTTTGTTCTTGTTCTTAGTTCTGTCTCACTACTTAATTGTGTTCTTAGTATCATCATACTCAAACCCAGTTCCTCATTTAAACTGTTAAGTGTTCTAAACCTCTTCTCATTATGAGACTGATTATATTAACCACCCTTCACATGGTCCTACAATTGGTATCAAAGCATTTTTGGCTCTTGATTGTAAGATCTCACCATCTTTAATCCTTTCACTGTCATAAAATAATTAACATATCAAATGGCAGCTATCACCAAGGATAACATAGAAACTAGTACCATGACTAAGTCCCCAATGATCACTCCTAAAGACTTTGACACTTGGTGTCAAAGAATGGAAGGCTTTATCAAGTCCCAGGACTCCAGGATGTGGGGGTCAGTAGTCTCTGGACCTCATGTACCATCCACTCCTTCAGCTATTGCTAGTGGTGGTATGATACCCAAGGAAGTGGCCAATTATTCTGATGAAGATCGGAAGAAAATTGATATTGAACAGAAGGCCATGACCTCCCTCCAAACTACTCTTCCAAACTTTATCTACAGAGGCTTCAAGAAGTGCAAGACTGCAAAGCAACTATGGGATACACTAAAGCTGATGTATGAGGTGTCCAGTGAAGCTAAAGAGAACAAGAAGGACCTCTTGAAGCAGTAGTCTGAGAACTTGACCTTCAAAGCAGGTGAAACCATGACTCAACAGTACTTCAGGTATGTTGAGATTGTGGATACTCTTGTTGATGTTGGAGTAACTTTGGTGAACATGGATATTGTTAGGAAGTTCATGTCCTCCCTTCTCAGACAATGGACACACTATTGTGTGGTCATTAAGAGGACTGAAAACCTCAAGACCCTTACTCTCACTGAGTTGTATGGCATACTCAGTGGCTACTAAATGGAGATGAATATGCAAAATTCAATTGCTAACTCTAGCATCCAACAGAGTTCAGCCCTTCATGTGGTTGAAAGGGACTGTAGAGAACCACAACACCACCTTATCTGCTACCCTGAAACCTCATAAAAGGGGCCTTTCATCACCTTCCTGGAGACACCAAGGGAGAGCTACATCCCTAGAAGCCCATTCTAGGAGACATGTTCTTCTCACGTTTTTGTGTCTTCAGATGAAAGTACAGGCAACTTTCTCTTCACTCTTGAAGACCTGGACCGTATCTATCCAGATGATCTGGAGTATATGTAAATAGTTCAGCAGATGGCTCTTCTCACTCACAGGGCCAAGAAGTTCTACAAGAGGACTGGGAGGAAGTTTCCCAGCAATATATCCAGTGGAAAGTTTGGGCTAGACAAAGGCAAGGTGAAGTGTTACAATTATAACCAAATGGGACACTTTGCCAGAGAGTGCAAGGCACCTAAGTCAAATAGTGGCCAAGCATAAGCCAGGCCAAACTACACTGAAGGAGCACACCAAAATGAGAAGCCCAGGCAACATGCTATAGTTGCTAAAGAATGAGGTTTTGGCTGGAGCTTTCAAGTGGAGGATGCTGCTCCAAACCAAGCACTTATGGAAGACCATGATGAAGCCAAGGTATTGGAACATCTCTGTACACCTGAATGTATTGCTAAAGTCAATAAGTATAGGTCCTATAACTTAGAGATGAGGTCAGATCTTGAGTCCTTAAATATCTTAAAAGCTGATTTCAAAAGAGCTAAAAAAGATTATAAACTGAAAATAGAAGATCTAGAGAAAACCATTTCAACTCTAAAGCATGAACACACCAACTACAGGACTCAGATCAAAGATCTCATCACTAAGTTAACTGAATGCCAGGTTGAGGTTGTGATCAGCAAAGCCAGGGAAAAAAAACTTGTTCTTGAAGAAGAGACCTTTAATTACATGATATCCTCATCCCTACATGCACAAGTGTGATATCAAAATAAGCAGGGACTAGGATCTACCGAGATAACTCCACCACACACTCTCTTATCTGTAAGATCTCCAAGGTGTGGAACTTGTGAAGATGACCTTCCCCTCATAGACCCCATTGCTGAAGAGGATAAGAAGGAGATAGTGAAGGATGTGTCTGAGAAGAGTGAAGAGGACCATCCTAAGAAGGGACACTATTCTCCTGAGGATAGAGATGAAGAAACTAGGATGACCAAGTCTCAAAGAAAGAACTTGAACAGGAGAGCCAAGATAAAGGCAAAGAAGGCTCAAGAAATCAAGGGCTCTTTTAACTCTAAGCAGAAACATGTGTTTATCTCTGAAGGTTTTGAAGTGGTGAAGGCTGAAGACCCAACCATGAACTCTAGTACCAGGAGTTCTAGTTCAGGTTCAAATCATCTCAGCAAGGAGAAGAAGACTAATCAGTTGTGTACCACTGCTACACAGCTTGAACCATCCAGTTCCAAGAGCAAGCCTCTCCCTAAGAAGCTTGTTGCATCATCTGTGAAGGTGAAGATGGAGAAGGAAAGTGACCAAGTTCAGTCTTTCTCTCAGAAGAAGAATATCAGAAGGAAGCAAATGGACTTCATCATGTGTGGTAGTACTTCTTATTTGGCTAAGGATTGAATTTACAATCCTAAAATTACCATCCACATGATCAAAGAGAAAACTTCTGAGAAGAAGAAGGAGAAGCTAGCTTTGGAAGGAAAATATGTTTCCTTCGGAAGCTCCAAAGTGAAGAAGAAGACAAGTGAAAACTTGCCTTCGGAAGAAAATTTGGTCTCAGAATAAAGGAATGCTTCGAAGTACTGAAGGATGTTGCAGTGGAAGCAAGATCTTCTAAAGGTCTAGTCTCCAAAACTTCAGAAGTTGTGAAACTTCCGAGGTGTTGAAGGTCAAGTCCAATCTTCCAAAGATGGTGTGGAAGATGAAGAAAGACCTAGTGACTGAAAGTTCTTCATCAACAGCAACTAATGATCGTCAAAGCTTGAATATAGGATCAGTTACTATTACATTATCTTCAGATCACTTTGAAAAGCCCAAGACCTATGAGGCTTGGGTTTCCAAGTGTAACTAACCACTTCCAAGCAAATAGTTATGAGTCTTTTCTCTGGCATAAAAGAATATGCCATGTAAACTTTAAGAACATGAATAAGTTAATTAAGAATGATTTGATAACTAGAATGCCAAAGAAAGAGTTTACAAGTGATGATCATTGTGTTGCATGCCTGAAAGGGAAGCAACACAAAGTGTCTGACAAGCCAAAGGAAAGGAACTCTATCACTACTCCCCTACAATTATTACACATGGATCTCTTTGGCCCCACCAGTGTAATGAGTTTAGGAAGGAACTCATATTGTTTAGTGATCGCAAATGATTTCACAAAATTCACTTGGATGTTTTTCCTTAGAACTAAGGATGAGACTCCTGAGATCTTTATGAATTTTATTTTGAAAATTGAGAATCAATTTGATCACAAGGTCAAGACCATAAGATATGATCAAGGAACAGAATTTAATAACCAAATTATTGATACAGTTTGTGATGAAAAGGGTATTTCAAGACAATATAGTGCTCCCAGGACTCCTCGGCAAAACAGTGTTGCTGAGAGGAGAAACAGAACACTTATTGAGGCTGCAAGAACCATGTTGTCTGACTCTAAACTGCCCATCACCTTCAAGGCAGAGGCTGCTAACACAACCTGTTATGTGCAGAACAGAGTTTTAGTAGTTAAGACTCATGGTAAAACTCTTTATGAACTGTGGCACAAAAGAAGACCATTCATTGGTTTCCTCAGGTCATTTGGATGTCCATGCACCATCTTGAATACCAAAGATCAGGTAGCAAAGTTTGCTGAGAAATCAGATGATGGACATTTTATTAGATACTCTTCCAAGCTAAGGCCTATAGAGTATACAATCTCAGAACTAGAGTAATTGAGGAGTCAGCTAATGTGACCTTTAATGAGCACACTCCTAGTGTGAAAGGTTCTGGTTTGGATTGGCTATTTGATCTTGATTTAGTTACCAACTGTTTTAACAAGTCTTGTGAGGATGTTTCAGGATCTACAGGTAATATATCAACAGAAGATCCTGACCTAAGATTTGAGCTGAAAAGACCAAGCAAGAATATTACTTCAGCTCCAGTGGTAACTAACCCTACAAATGAAGATCCTATCAGTACAAACATGACAAGTTCAGTTGATACATTTGATATGCCTTCAAATTCCAGCTCAAAGGTTCAAAACTCAGGTGAAAGAGCTTCAAATGTAGGAAGAAATGGAGGTGGTGACAGTGATCAAGAATTTCTTGATGCTGATAACCACTCCATAGGAGACAACATAAATGATGTCACACACTCATTAGATCAAGTCTCACTTGATAAGTGTGCTGATGTGGTGGGTTATACTCCATTGCCAGATCTAAATTTCCTTGATTTTGATCTTTAGAATCAACTTGCTGTGATCCCTCAACTTAGGATCCACAAGTCACACCCCACCATAAACATCATTGGAAATGTTGATACAGGGGTAAGAACAAGAGGACAAACCCATGACAAAAATGTTTGTCTACACTCTTGCCTCTTGGTTGAAAGATGGAAGCTGGGTTGAAGCAATGCAAGAGGAGCTGCTTCAATTCAAAAGACAGAATGTTTGGAACCTATGTCCTCTTCCTCATAGGAACCAAGTGGGTTTTTAAGAACATGAAAGATAATAGAGGACTTGTCATCAAGAACTAGGCAAGACTAGTTGTTCAAGGGTACACACAAGAAGAGGGAATTGATTACACAGATGTTTTTGCTCCTGTGGGAAGACTTGAAGCTATAAGAATATTCCTGGCTTTTGCTGCATCCAAGGATTTCAAGGTCTACCAACTTGATGTCAAGTGTGCTTTTCTGTATGGGGTGATTGATGAAGAGGTGTATGTCAAAGAACCACCTAGCTTTGCAGACCCAGATCATCCTGATTATGTCTGCAAGCTTAATAAAGCTCTTTATGGGCTGCACCAAGCCCTAAGAAAGTGGTATGAGACACTATCTCAGTATCTCTGTAAACATGGTTACAAGAGGGGTACTATAGATGGAACTTTCTTCATCAAAGGAGCAGGGAATGACTTAATGCTTGTTCAAGTATATATGGATGACATTATCTTCAGGTCAACTAATCCAAAGCTCTATAAAGACTTTGAAAGGCTGATGAAAAATAGATTTGAAATGAGTGCCATGGGGGAACTCAATTTCTTTCCGGGAATTCAAGTGAAGCAAGTTGACAATGGCATCTTCATAAGTCAGTTAAAGTATGTACAAGACATACTTACAATATTCAACATGACTAATTGTAAGGTTGCTAAGACACCATAGCCAGAAACCACTCCCTTGGACCTGATCTTGACAGGGAGTGTGTGAATGAACATCTTTACAGGGCTATGATTGGGTCTTTTATGTACCTCACAGCCAGCAGGCCTGATATCATGTTTCCCACATGCATCTGTGCAAGATATCAAGGAACCCCCAAGATGTCACACCTGTTTGCTATCAAGAGGATTCTTAGATATCTCAAAGGTGCTCCCAAGCTTGGCCTTTGGTATCCAAAGAGTTCTGCCTTCAATCTGTATGCTTATACAGATAGTGACTATGGTGGCTGCATCATGACTGCAAAATCTACATCAGGAGGATGTCAATTCCTTGGTGGAAGGATTTCCTCATGGCAATGCAAGAAACAATCATATGTCTCAGCATCAACTGCTGAAGCTGAATACATTGCTGCTGCAAGCTGTCGTGCTCAAGTGCTTTGGATTCAGAATCAAATACTGGTCTATGGATTCAACTTCAAAGAGACTCCCATCCATATAGACAACAATAGTGCTATCTCTATTATAGAGAATCTTGTGCAGCACTCCAGGACCAAACACATTAACATCAGGTATCATTTGATTAGAGATAACTTTGAGAAGGGATTAATCAAACTAGTCAAAGTTAACACAAATGAACAACGTGCTGATCTGATCACTAAACCCTTTGATGAACTGAGATTCAAATATCTTGTATCAGCTATTGGGATGATTAACTTTAAGTGATTTTCTTAAAACTTAAATCAACTTTATTTCTAAAACTTGTGTGTCTTAAGTTGTCTATTTCATCACTTTCATAAGCCCAGTTTATTTTGGAAGAAAATTTTTAATGATATTCCTTAGATTTTTAAAAAATTTTCAAAACATATTTTACTTCAGAAGATTTCAAGTTGCCTTCGGAAGAAATTTATGTCTTCAAATCAAATAACTAGTTATAAGAAATTTACCTTCGGAAGAAATTCTGAGAATGTCTTCCGAAGCTTAAATATGCTTCTAAGTACTTGTATGTATTTGAAGGAAAAATATCTTCCGAAAGCAATTAAGTCTCGAAAGATTTATTCTCTTTAGAATAAAACTCCCAAGTCTTAATATCTTCTGAAACCAAATATGTGTCGGAAGAAAAACTCTCAAAGTATTTTTCTTCCGAAGCCAAATTTTCACAATTCTTAAGAATATCTTCTGAAGCCAAATTGGCTTCGGAAGCTTTTTCTTAAAACTTTCGAAGCAAAATTATCTTCAGAAGATTTTCAACTTCCATGAAAACTACCTTTTTGGGAACTTTTTCAGAGGTGGGACTGCTATCGGGATTTCAAAGTTTATCCTTTTGCTTTAACTTTGTCTAAAATCCATTTCATATATATTCTCACAACGGTTCCCCCTCTTCTCACTCTCCTCTTCATCTGCATTTCTCTGACCTAATTTCACCCACAAACCGCCTTTGTTCTTATCTTCCTTCATCGTAAAGCTACCTCAAATGGCTAACCTTGACCACAGAAACCAACCCGATTTTTCCATGCATCTTCACAGGCAACATAATCAGGTTGCTCTGTTAGATTCTAAGAAAGATCCAGATTTCTCAGAGGTTTGTCGTTACCTTTCTTTATCCAACTGTCTAACTACTTCACCTCCCTCACCATTGATCCTCCTCTCTATGAGGATCACTTGTTGGAGTTTTGGCGGACCTGCGAAGAGGTTACCATGGACGGGGAGAAGGCACGGGTTGCCACAGTGCAGGGGAGGGCAATCTTCATCACTCCGGCCACCATAAACACACATCTTCAGCTGGATGATGTAGAAGGTGACTTGTCCTTTCCCAAAGCTGCAGTAAACCACTCCTTTGTGTAGATGGGCTATGAGGGTGACTTCTCAGTCAAGACCTTTAGGAAGGGGAAGGTCTCCACTCAATGGAAGTACCTCCTCCATGTTGTCATACACAGCTTGTCCAACAAGCATGGAGGATGGAACTAGATTCCAGAAGACCCCTCCTTTATAGTCCATGGGATGGTTCAGGGGTCAGGTTCAGGTATTCTCAATTTGTATATACCAATTTTCTTGCTAACTTAGACTCCCTAGAGTATTACATGTTCCCTAGATATCTCCAGCACGATCTCAACTATGAACTGGGCACACAGTTGAGGCGAACATGTAATATTCTAAAACTGGGACAGATGAAGCCCGGCATCATCTGCTTATTGCTTAAGGTGTCAACCTAGCAGCACCAGCTAGTGTTGAACCCACACCTTCCACCTCCCAACCACAAATACAGCCCACAATAACCATCACCTACCAGAGAAAAACCAAACGAACCCCTGCACTTCAGCTTGTGAAGGCCCCCATATCACCAACCATGCAGGAGGAAGTGGACACTCGAGATCCCACTTCCCCTGAGGAGAAAACCACTCCCATCTCTCAAATGATCAGTGTTGAGGTTCCTCATGCTCAGCCTGATGAGCTTACAACCCCAACAGCCTTAAGCCTTCACTTAGAGTCTCAACACTCTAGTGAACAACCTTCTGGGGACTGTTACTATCCCCAGCCGCTAGATCTCAACAAACCAATTCCCAGCCTTGACTTCTATGATGATGAAGACATGGGCTTCAGTGAGTACCATGAGTCTCTCTTCTCCACCCCTACTCAAGGAGAGATGAGTACCCCTATTTCACCCATGTCTAGCCCACATCATCCACCCCCACTAAGGTGGATCTTCCTGAACCTGTTTAGGAGATCCATATGGAAGAGGCTCTCACTTTAGAAAGTGATTACATCATTCAGACCTCAACCATGGCAACCCAGCCTCTTGACACTTCTCTTGAAGTTGTCATGATGCAGGGGAAATCCAGCCGCCAAGAACACTATGATGGTGATGAGGAAGAAGACATTAGTCCTATTCTCTCATCCCCCCGTAATTCTTCTGAGGAAGATGAGGGGAGTCTGAAACTAAAGGTGCACACATTGACTAAAACTTGCACCTATTTAGTCTCTAAGTTAGTCACCTGGAATCTCAGGTGACTATCTTACAAAAGAGGGTCAATGACCAGCAACTTGAGATCACCGATCTCAAGGGCAAACTAGCTGAGAGACCACTAAGAACAACTCAACCAGGTCCATAAGAACCTGTGAATGTGATAGACTCAACCCCAGCTCACATATGCAAGAAAGTGATGCTACCAAAAAGAGGGAGAAAGTCATAACAGTCATAGAACCTGGGTGTTCTTCTCAAAGTATGGACTTAGAGGATTCACCGCCCTCACTTGCAATAGTTCATACTCAGCAACCTCTTCAAGTCCACATTAATTTGGACTCACTCATATACAGCCTATTTGAGGAGGGTATACCCAGAGCCATGTCTACCCTATCTCTTCACTCCGAGAACCCAATCTTGGGATGGAGGTATGACACAGGAAGAAGGGCTCTTGTCATCTCTAGATCTCAGGGTCAACAAGAGATCTTCAATTTTACAAACCTGAGTTTCTATAAGTGTATCCATCTGGTTGATCTTCCACTTGTCAACCCAAGCCAAAACAGACAAGTTGAGAGATTAGCAAATTGGATTCAAGGAAGGGTGCTTGAAGAGTTCAAGATGAGATCAAAATTATATAGGCAGAGGCTAGCAGGTGAGATTTTTGGTCAACTGGATGTTGAGGTGGACCCAGAGATTAGCTTCGAAGGAAAAGCCTTGACTGAAGTCCCAGAAGTGGAGACTATGAACCTTGAGAAAGGATCTCCTTCAGCACCCAATACCCTCAGTGAGGCACCAGCTAGTGAAGGTGCTTCACATCCTCTCTCTGGCCAGAGCTTGACTGCTGAACCAAGCAATGATGGCCAAAGTTCTCTTATGAGTCACCAAGGCCTATGCGTGATAAAGGGAAGAGGAAAATGACCTCTGAGGAGTTAAAGGAGGATAAGAGAGAGAGGAAGACAAAGCTAAAGGGAGAGAGTTCAGGAGGGTCCTCAGGCTTCATGCAAGCTGCTATCCGGGCTGCCCCCAAGCCAAACACTCAAGATGATGAGTTGAGGGCAGCCAGGCTAAACTACCTAGGGACCAGAAACTATAACATTGATGAACTCATATCTCTCCCCTTAAAAGAGTTGAATATGCTGGATGACATTGAGTTGTCAAAGGAGAGGAGGGAGGCAGAGGATGCAGCATTGCTCCTCAAGATCAAGGAAGAAAGGAGACTGAAAAGGCTATACAAACATGCTCCTGTCCTCTCCCCAGTTCAAGAAATTCCTGAGACAGAGACTATGGCAGCTGCACAACCTCAGGTAGACAGGGAAGCTGAAAGAATGAATATGATCAACTACCTGAGTGCCACATGACTCTATCAGCCAGCTGCATTTTTTCCCTTATCCTTTGAGTACATTGAATTTGAATATCTAAAGCAGCTGGAGAAACAAACTACAAAAGAAAGAAAAGCTGCTAAGAGAAAGTTAAGGGAAGAAGCTGCAAGGTCAAGGGCCATCATCCACAAAAGCCAAAAGAAGTATGAAGACAGACAAAGGATGATGAGCTTCTTGAAGCTGTATGGACTCTCTAGAAGGAGGCTTGGTCCTATGTCTCTATCCACTATGGATGAGCATATAAAAGTGATCAAGCAGAAGATCAAAAAGGGAGAGCTTGTAGACTTGCATTCTCTATAAAGTCCTGCTCAACCTGAAGTTAAGGTGAAGGTTAAACCCCCTGAGACAACACAACCTGATCCTAGAGCTGCATCTTAGCCAACTTCATCATTTGATCCTCAGCAGGGTTCTCTTCTCTCTTCAACTGAACCTGTGAGAGAAGTGATCCCAACTGAGAGGGACACAATAGAACAATCTAGTGCTGAAGACCAGTCCTCTCAGTTGAAAACTTCAAAGAGGAGGAAAAGGATGGCCAGGAAAAGTGTTTCAAAGAAGATGAAGACCAAGGCATCCACCTCCACACCTCAGGATGAGTCAGAGCATCTTGAGGTAGTGCATGAAGAGGCTGCTCAACCAACTCCTATTCAAGTAGATCCTCTTGCCATTGGAAGACCCATTTTGTCCTGGAGTTTTGCTGCTAATCCGAACAAATGGTATGTCATTAGATATCAAGGTGGTCAAGATGTCTACTTCTGGCAAGACATGCTTGATCTTCCTCTACATGATCTCTATAATATGAGAAGATACTATGAGAGTCTGAGGGATCCTGACCAGATGATGAAAAGAGGCTTGGTCTTGATCCTGATGAGGACTATCAACATCTGAAGAACTTCTTTGTTTTGGTAGCATCAGCCTATGGGGAGTTTGTAAGATAATATCAGAAGATTATAAGGTTGATGCAACCAAAGAAGCCAAAACAACCAAGGGTCTTCCTGCATGCATGCACTGGACGTACAAGGTAGAAGTGCTTCGGTTGTTTTACACTCTACATCAGAAATACTCTTAGTGTAAAATCTTCCAAAGCCAAAGTCCAAATCTTTCGAAGCCAAAGTTGAAGTCTTCTAAAGCTTCAGAGATAAAGTCTTCCGAAGCCATTTTGCTGTAAAGACTGATTTCTTCCGAAGACAGAGAAGCCATGCTTTCTCTGATCTACTTTACATAAAGCTGACACACTTTCGGCTGCAACTCTAAAGACTCACCAACTTGTATGAGTTGGTGAAAATTTCATGCTTTTGTAAACAGTAGAATAAGGTCTTTGTCTGTAACTTCCTACTTTTGTACCTGTAAACCTTTTTATATTAGAAAAAGATGTGAGCTATGGCATGTCATAGTCACTAGTCAAAAGGCAATCTGCCTTTTGACTCTACATTGATCTTGTTGTCTATATTAGTGTTTCCAATTGTCTTTCTAAGTATTGATGGTTGTAGGATGTAGTATAAAGTGTCTCAAGACCTTGTAATTCGAATATACTTTGTAAACACTTGTAATAGAACTTTAGAGCAATATATAGCATCCTTGAAAACCATACTTGTTTGTTCTTGTTCTTAGTTCTATCTCACTACTTACCTGTGTTCTTAGTATCATCATACTCAAACCCAGTTCCCTATTTGAACTGTTAAGTGTTCTAATCCACTCCTCATTGTGAGACTAATTGTATTGACCACCATTCACACGGACCTGAATATACTTTATCAAAACATTCATTAAGTTATGCATATTAGCCCCAAAACATGGAAAACATGTAAAAAGAGGGGTCTAGAACTCACCTTATGATATCTTTGCAAACGAACAACACTAAATGAGAGTGTTTCAATCAGAAGCTACATAATCATGGCAATATCATTTCACACTATTCATAAATGCATAAACACAATGAATATCATCAAATACATACCTTAGACACCACTTAGCATCGATTTCTCTCTTCTCAAGCACAACAACAAGTGTTTTCGCATGAAGTAGAGAAGATTGAGTGCAAGGTCCTTTTTATAGTGTCTCTCTCTCCTCGCAGCTATTCTCCCGTGAGAACCTTTAGTCGCGCAAAAACTGCCTTCCACGCGAGAACTTTACTCATCGCGCGAGAACTTTTCTGCTGTATGAAACTTCATCCCCAAGTTATCGATTCTTTAGCCATTTCAAATCCCAAAAACGTGTTATAATAGTCTATACTACTATACTTTATCAAAACATTCATTAAGGTATGCATATTAACCCCAAAACATTGAAAACACATGAAAAGAGGGGTCTAAAACTCACCTTCTGATATCTTTACACATGAACGACACTAAACCAAGAGTGTTTTGATCATAAGCTACATAATCATGCGCAATATCATTACACACAATTCATTAATGCATGTACACAACGAATATCGTCGAATACATACCTTAGACACCACTTAGCATCGAGTTCTCTCTTCTCAAACACAACAGCATGAGTTTTCACATAAAGTAAAGAAGATTGAGTGCATAGGCCTATTTATAGTGTCTCTTTCTCCTCGCAACTATTCCATGTGAGAACCTCAAGTCGTGCGATAACTGCCTTCCACGCGAGAAATTTACTCATAGCATGAGAACTCTCCTTTGTGCGAGAACTTTACTTTTCTTTGAAAATTCTGGGTGTTACACGTCTATCCTCCTTATTTGGTTTCATCCCCAAAACCCTCTATTCATCAAACAATTGAGGGTAATGCTGTCTCATTTCATCTTCGGCTTCCCACGTGAATTCCTACCCCTTTCTATGCTTCCACTGTACTCGGACAAGTGGAACTACTTTATTCCTCAATTGTTTCTTCATCCTATCAATTATATCTACGAGTTGTTCCACGTAGTTCAGTCTGTCATCAATCTCCACATCCTCCAGTGGAAGATGAACGTCTTCATCTGCTAGATACTTACGCAGATGTGATATGTGGAACGTATAATGATTTCCACTTAACTCGTCTGGTAGTTCCAACCTATATGCCACTTCCCCCACACGGGCTACTATTCTGAAATGCCTAATAAATCAAGGGCTTAAATTTCCTTTCTTTCTGAATCGAATGATTCCTCTCCAAGGTGAAACCTTTAGCATTACTTTATCACCGACGTTAAACTCAATCGGTCTTTGGCGATTGTCAGCATAGGATTTCTGCCTGTCTTTAGCAGATTTCATGTAAGCTTTGATTTTGCCTAGCTTCTCATTGGTGGTCTCTATAACCATAATACTTCCCAACTCCTTCTACCCAATCTCTCCCCAACAGACAGGGGTCCTACACTTCCAACCATAAAGCATCTCATACAGGGGCATACCAATACTGGTATGGTAGCTATTATTGTATGTGAACTCTGCCAATGGTAGGTGACTATCCTAGCTCCCACCAAAGTATACATGCCTAAAGAATGTCCTCTAATGTCTGTATAGTCCTTCCGAATTAGCCATCCGTCTCTGGGTGGTATGTTGTACTAACGTGCAGTCTAGTTCCCATAGCATCATTGAGCTTCATCCAAAATTCAGATGTAAACCACGTATCTCTATCAGAGACAATTGAAACCGCCACACCATGATGGGTAAGTATCTCATTGATGAACAATTCAGCAAGCCGCTTTGAGTTATATGTCTCTCGGATAGGTAGAAAGTGAGCACTTTTGGTCAGTCTGTCTACTATGGCCCATATGGCATCATAACCTTTAGCTATATGAGGTATCTTCATTATGAAATCCATAGTAATATGCTCCCACTTCCATTTAGGAATTTCCAAGGGTTGGATTTCCACATATGGCTTCTGATGCTCAGCTTTAAACACTGGAGCTTGTGTCAATTTTCTCTTTAATTCGATGAACGCATTCTCTTGACTATCGCCCCATTCAAACTTCACATCTTTCCTTGTCAACTTTGTTAGCGGTGAGGCAATTTTGGAAAAATCTTGAATGAACCTCCTATAATAACCCGCCAATCCGAGGAAGCTTCGGATTTCAGACAGCGTCTTAGGCGAACTCCACTGCATCACAACTTCCACTTTAGCAGGATCAACCATGATCCCTTCTGGGTTGATCACATGACCCAGGAACTGTAACTCGCGTAACCAAAACCTCTCGGATGTGATAGGCGTGGTCTCCCTCGTTCTTTGAATAGATTAGGATATCATCAATGAATACTATTATTAATTTATAGAGCATTGGTTGACAAACCCTAGTCATCAAGTCCATGCATGTTGCAGGAGCATTAGTTAGACCAAACAACATCATGAGAAACTCCTAATGCCCATATCGCATCCGGAACGCAGTCTTTGGGGTATCATGTTTTTTAGCCTTTAGATGATGATAACCTGACTGAAGATCAATCCCCAAGAACCAACTTGCACCTTGCAACCGGTTGAACTGATCGTCTATCCAAGGTAACAGGTATCTATTCTTTACTGTGAGCTTATTTAGCTCCTTGCAGTCTATACACATTCGCATGCTACCATCTTTCTTCTTTACGAACAGCACCGGAGGACCCCAAGGAGAAATGCTCGGTTTGATGAAATCTTTATCGAGAAGGCCCTGAAGTTGGGCTAGCAATTCATTCAGCTCTGATGGAGCCAAACGATACAAAGACATATCAAGGGTTAGGGTTAGGGTGCGTACTAATGCAACGAAAATTAAAGGAAAAATGCTACAAAGTCAACTTCCATAGAAGAAGACTGGTCCTCACACATACGTAGAAAAGCAAAGGAAAAATGCTCCAAAGTCAACTTCCGTAGAAGATCTACGGAAGAAGCATTCATCTGATTCAAAGTCAACTTTCGTAGAAGATCTGCTAAAGAAGCAATCATCTGAATCAAAACAGTCATCCGTAAAAGATCTACTGAAGAAGAAAACATTTGCTGAATCATAAACTGTCAAGAAAGTAAAGAAACAACAAAGAGATGTGAATCCTCAACAACAACAAGAAGATACCTCAGCTGCAAAATTGAAAGAGATTTGAAAAAGAAGCAGAAGAAGACAGTGGAGTCTTATAGTGAAGCTGAAAAAAAAATAGTGCAAGTGGTGTGAACCATTCTATTCAAGAATGCAATTTCTCCACCCTTGAAGATGGATCCCAAGGGCCCAAACCTACATCATCTTCACCAACAGCCACTTGAGGTTTCAACTTCAAACACCATGGAAGACAGCAGCAGCCAATTCAGCAACAACAAAATCAGCAGCAGCCAATTCAGCAACAACAAAATCAGCAACAGCCAATTCAGCAACAACAAAATCAGCAGCAGCCAATTCAGCAACAACAAAATCAGCAACAGCCAATTCAGCAAAGACAACCTCTGCTGACTCATCAATCTCAAGGAAGTAATCAACAAACTTCAAATGCACTTGTCATCAGACAAGATGGTGTTTGTGATTGGAGCGTGTATGCTGAGGAAGTTCAACCATAGTTTTAGAATCATGCACTTATGGCACATATTAATGATGGACCAACTCCAATGCCATCTGAGGTAAAATCCAATCTATGTTCTGAAAAATGTGTTCTAGAAGTATAGGGGTACAGGGAACACAATCACAAATTGGCTAATAAATTAAGAGAAGAAAAGGTGAAATCAGAGATGTTAAAACAAGAAATGAGAATTTATGAAGTTAAAATCAAATCTCTGTTGTCTGACATGGAAACACTCCATGGTGAAAAGTACACATTTGTAGCTGAAAATGAGAGGTTAACTAAATTGTTGACCAAATCAAAAGCTGAGCAATCAGCTACTGAAATGAAACTTGAAAAGTTTCAGCTCTCATCTGTCAAGCTGCAAGAGTTACTTGCGTCTCAAAAGGGGGCTAAAGATATGACTGGAATAGGCTAGAAAACTTGTCCTCCTCCATATAATGATAACTACACTGTTATGCCTGAGTCACTTACTCAATCAGATACAAAGAATCTAAAATTATTGAAACTAAATTAATGATTTCTCAAACAACAAATCCTCAAAACAAACCAGATGTTTACATTGAAACTGATGAGGATAAAATCAGATTGGGTCATCCTATCAAAATCAAAGAGTGCTCAGACAAACCAGTGGTATCAAGAAACCAAAGAGCCCAGTCAAAGCTATTATGCCTTTTGTAAAATTTGTTCCACAAAATTTTAAATTGAAGCACAATGCTAAATGCACAGTGAAACCATCTGCTGAAAGCAGATCTGATTATGAGATTATATCTCCTAAAAATTCAAGCAAATCAGACAGGGTTTCATTAAACTTCAAGGATAAAACCAAAGATCCCGTAGTTACCAAAGGAAAAACCACTTTTGTTCAAAAATCTAAAGTGAAATCTGATTCACCATCTTCATCAAATATCAAACAAGAAGTGGGTTTGATATCTTCAACAAAGAACAGGTAGAACAATTCGATAGGGAAATAAGGGAATACAGAAAGAAGCATCATCAGTCCACAAAAACAAAGCAAGTCAGAATTGTGAAACAATCTGTTGGCACTCCAAAGACTGATATGACTTCTGTTTCAAAATTAAAGGACAATCAAATGTATTGTGAATTCTGTGATATGACCAATCACAAAACAGATGAGTGCTATTTCACTGAGTACTGCTCTATCTGTGACATGAACAATCACTCAACAAAAAACTATCATTTTAACAAATATTGTTCATTGTGTGATATGACCAATCACAATACAATTGATTGTTACTTTAATCAAAAAGGATTGCAAAATTCATAACACAAGCCCATTTCATTCGTTCCAACTGACAAGGTCAGACACAAAAGTCCAACAAACCTAAACAAATCACCAAATTCTCATCAAAAGTATAAAATCAAAGTGATTTCTGAAAAACAAAAATCTATTCATCCTTTACACAAAAATCAAAAGGAAAGGTTTGTATACTCCTCTAACACATCAGATGAAATGATGAACTGAAACCTCAAAGAAACAAAAGAAAAGCGCTGAAATCATCCTCCACTAAAACACACATAAGAGGAAAGTATCAAGAGGTAACAGTGGTAGATGCCAAAGGACAACCCAGACCATTATGGCTTGGGTTCCTCATTCTAACCAGTTCTTTTTATGCTTGTAGGGTCATTCATACAGGTCCAATAGCTTATGGTACGTGGACAGTGGATGCTCCCGACACATGACAGAGATAGTTCCCTCCTTCATGATTTCAAGCACATTCAAGGAACTACTGTGGCATTTGGTGGAGATTCACAGGGCGGTAGAATTACTGGAAAAGGTTCAGTGACGAATGGGATCTGAGCTTTGACAAAGTCAATTACTGCGAGCAGCTGAACTTCAATCTGCTCAGTGTATCCCAGATTTGTGACAAGAAATATTCTACTCATTTCACCGACACTCATTGCTACATCTTGAAACCAGGATTTTACATTCCTGAAGAATGGGTTGTCTTAAAGACACCGAGAAGAATAATACATATGTCTTGAACCTTAATTCGCTCGTCCATCAGAAGAGACATGTCTATTGTCTAAAGCATCATTTGATGAATCACAACTTTGGCATAGACGCTTAGGACACACGAATTTTTAAAAATATGAATAGATTGGTCAAAGGGAACCATGTAATTGGTCTTCCTCAAAAGGAATTTCATTTTGTTAACCACTGTACCGCGTGTCTCAAAGGAAAACAACATAAATCATCTCATAAGCCAAACTTGTGAACACTAACGATTGTCCATTGAAGTTACTTCATATGGATCTCTTCGGGCCGACTCACGTCATGAGTATTAGCAAGAAGCATTATTGTTTAGTGATCATTGATGACTTTACTCAATTCACAGGGTCTTCTTTCTACTTCATAAGAATGAGTGTGCCCAAAAATCATAATAGATTTATTATTACCAAAATTGAAAATCAACTTGATTTAAAAGTAAAATCTATTAAAAGTGACAATGGGACGGAATTTAAAAATGAAAGCATGATGAGTTCATTTGGCACCACAAAAGGCATTGTTCATCAGTTCAGTGCAGCTCGTACTCCACAACAAAATGGAGTTGCTGAAAGAAGGAACAGAACACTGATTGAAGCAGCAAGAACAATGCTGCTGATGCAAAACTGCCCATTACATTTTGGGCAGAAGCTGTTAACACTTCATGTTTTGTGCAAAATCGAACTGATATAATCAAAGAACACAATAAAACTCCTTATGAACTTCTTTTTCACAGAAAACCATTCATTGGATTTTTGAAGTCATTTGGTTGTCCTCTCTATATTGAACACCGGAGACCATTAGGAAAGTTTGCTCCTAAGTTGACGGGGATTCTTCGTGGGATATTCCTCAGTGTCTAAGGCTTTTAGGGTGTTAATCCTAGATTAAACATCATTGATGAATCAACAAAATATTCAATTCAATGAGCATTCAGTTCCCAAAATCAAATGGTCCTGATGTTGTTTGATATTGATTCATTTATAAGATCTTTTAATCAGTTCAATTGTCAAATGCAGGAACATCAGGGTCAGTTGGAAAGAAGAACAGACTTCCCAATGATTCCTCTTCTTCTGATTAAGACAATGAAGAGTGCCCTTACAAGCTGATCCTATCCGGCAAGTCACACAAAATGAAAGTATCTCAACAGATGCTGGTCGCAGTTCAATGCCATCTCCTTCAGCTGAACCTTCAACTGAAGTGAGAACATTCAAAACCAACTCATGCACCAGCAGACTCTAACAGAGATGGAAAATGACGAGAGTATTCAGAGTGCTGCTAAAGCTGAAGATCACTCTCCCACACTACAACAACAAGATGCCTCTCACCAAGATGATCTGAATGTCTCCAATCTTGATGTGTCAATTGCTGGTGATTTGATTCTAATTACCAGGACACACAAGAATCATCCAGTGTCTGAAATTATTGGTGATTTAGACGAGCGAGTGACACAAAGCAAGTCAAGTATTGCAAACATCTGTTTGTTTTCTTGTTTTCTGTGTCAAACTGTACCCAAAAACATTAAAGAGGCTCTTCAAGACAATAGCTGGATTGAGGCAATGCAGGAAGAATTTCTACAATTCAAGAAACAGGAAGTATGGCAGCTGGTGGATCTTCCCGAATGTCAATACCCTATCGGCACCAGATGGTTGTACCGAAACAAGACTGATGACAGAGGGATTATCATCATAAACAAAGCAAGATTGGTAGCACAGGGCTATACACAAGAAGAAGGAATAGATTATGATGAGGTGTTTGCTCCTGTTGCTAGATTAGAAGCCATACGACTCTTTCTTGCATACTCTGCATCCATGAAATTCACAGTTTATCAAATGGATGTAAAGTGTGCATTTTTGTATGGAAAGATCTCTGAAGAAGTCTATATGATTCAACCTCCAGGATTTGAGGATCCTGATTTCCCTCATAGGGTATACAAGCTTGATAAAGCTTTGTATGGCTTACATCAAGCCCCTCGAAAATGGTATGAGACTCTGTCATCCTTTCTTCTTGACCATGGTTATGAAAGAGGGAAGATTAGCCAGACTTTATTCAGAAAGAGAAAAGGGAATGAGATGCTGCTTGTCCAGATTTATGTGGATGATATCATATTTGGCTCCACCAACAAACAACTCTGCAAAGACTTTGAAGATCTTATGCATTCAAAATTTCAGATGAGTGCTATGGGAGAACTCACATTCTTCCTAGGTCTTCAAGTACAACAAACATCCAGTGGAATCTTCATCAACCAGTCAAATATGTGGAATCAATGTTGAAGAAGTTTCACTTTGCAGACTGTCAGTCCATCAGAACACCTGTTGATACAAAAGTGAAGATTGGCCCAGACGCAGATGGCAAATCTGTGGATCAGACTCTTTATCGATCCATGATTGGTTCACTTATGTATTTAACAGCCAGTAGACCTGATGTTATGTTTGGTGTTTGTGTATGTGCCAGGTATCAAGCAGATCCCAAGGAATCTCACGTGAATGCAGTCAAGAGGATATTCAGATATCTTAAGGGCAAACCTGCTCTTGGTCTATGGTATCCAAAGGATGGAGACTACACTGATAGTGACTACGGGGAATGCAATTTCAACAGAAAATCCATAT
Source organism: Flaveria sonorensis (assembly GCA_025506505.1). Classification (NCBI taxonomy): domain Eukaryota; kingdom Viridiplantae; phylum Streptophyta; class Magnoliopsida; order Asterales; family Asteraceae; genus Flaveria; species Flaveria sonorensis. The sequence continues at coordinate 17,957,190 of CM046435.1, read as the reverse complement.
CTGGCGGCTGTCAATTTCTTAGTCCCAGACTGGTGTCATGGCAGTGCAAGAAATAGACCAATGTTTCTGTATCGACAGCTGAAGCTGAGTACATAACAGCATCAGCTTGTTGCTCTCAAGTTCTCTGGATTCAAAACCAGATGCTTGATTATGGTTTCAATTTCTTGCACACACCAATTCATATTGACAACACTGCTGCAGTCTTCATAACAAACAATCCTGTTCAGCACTCAAAAACAAAACATATTGAAATTAGATATCATTTTTTAAGAGACTATGCTGAAAAAGGTTTAATCAAGCTGATTCAGGTTAACATAGACAATCAGCTAGCTGATTTGTTTACCAAGGCATTTGACCCAAGTCGGTTTGAATTCTTAGTCCAATCAATCGGCATGATTAACCTTGATTAACATCAATAAATTCACAAAATTACAAAAAGAAATCAATTTTTGTTGAAGTCCTTGTTTTGTACTTCTTGCGGGAGATGATATAATTACAGTCGTTATATCATTCACTGTGCTTAATTCAATATCTTGAAAGACTGACATGACTTACCTGATATGTGGGTAGGCTCAACTTGGAACAGAAGATAAATGTTGTGATACACTAAAGATCATATTCAACTGTGAATGCATCATCTCAGAGCATGTATGTATCTAACCTATCCAAGTGTATGTATGTGTAGTAACCTAAACACACCAGGTCATGATACCTTATGAATCTCATTCACATCAGTTTCTCCTTTGTTTTGCAGAGCAAAGACCTGGGGAACAAGCACATAGTGCTGATGTCTAGATCCAAAAGAGTCCCAATGTGGAACACATCCAATACGGGTGACAAATAAAACAGAATATAACAAAAAGAATCCCAAAGTGGATCACCTTCCAAAGTGAAGAGCAAAAAGAATCCCAATGTGGATCAACACAAATAAGGATCAGGTAAAAGAATCCCAAAGTGGATCCCCCTTACCAAAATGAATGAGGTTTCATAATTTAAATGACCAGGTATTGAAAGTTGTGAAAAGTTCTACCATACAGTACATGAGGATAGTTGATCTTGCTATGCTTATGAGTGTGAGGTTCATGTTGAATGTTTTATTAAATCAAAACATGATAAAAATCACATGCATTACAATATTGACCAAGCATGAGTTTAAGAGGACAAATATACCTTCAATCAATAAGCTCATGACAACTTGCACTTATGAAAGATAAGATTGATATGATCCCAAAATTTCAAACAAAAGTGAAAACAATTAAACAGTTTGGAAATATTGTCCTAAAATTTTATAAAGTTCATTTAAAGTTTTTATCCCGCATGGATATAAACTTTAGGGGAGTAATAAATTTTTTAAAAAGAAATATTTACAAAAACATGAAATTTGCAAACATTAAATTGACAACTTTGTCAAATTGATTGTGTCTGTATGGAAATTACTCCATAATCAGCTTCAGAAGATGCATATGCTCCAAAATCAGTCAAGTTGGGAATCTGTGTCACATCAAAGATACATGACAATCCAAGCAAGAATTGACAATCTCTGAATCTGCAAAATCTTCGGAAAACAACAAAAATGCAGAATCAACTTCATAAAATCAGAAGCAGCTGTACAAACCAATCAGATTCAGCCATTGCAAAAAAAACATTAATTTTTGACCAAGTACAAAATTTAATACGGGTAAGTGCATTGGTTAATGCGGGTGAAGGTAACCCTGCCATTTAACCAATACGGGTAACTGTGTTTGTATAAGTAAACTAATGCGGACAAAAATTGTTCATCCGCATTAACTACAGTAAATGCGGACAGTCTTTTGGTCACCCGCATTTGTCTCAGTAAATGCGGACAAGTCATTTGTACGCCCGCATTTGCTACAGTGAATGCTGATCACTTTGTTCACTCGCATTTGTTACAGTAAATGCGGACAAAGTCATCTGTTCTCCCGCATTTGCTACAGTGAATGCTGATAAGTCACTGTTCACTCACATCTCAGTAAAATGCGGACGTCATTTGTTCTTCCACATTTGCTACAGTGCTGAGATTTTTCAAAAAAAAATGCTGATAACTTTGGTCACCCGCATTTGCTACAGTGAATGCGGATAGGTAAAATTAACTCTTCTGCATTTGTTACAGTAAATGCTGACAAACTTAATTTGTTCATCAGCATTTGCTACAGTGAATGCGCCCATAGAAATTCTATATGCGCATTTGCTACAGTACAGAACTTTTCAACACTTGGTAAAATTTTTGTGAAAATTATGAAATGTATTATAAATACTCATTTAATGTGAGTCATTTATTACTTTTCAAATTTTTGTGTGAACTTTTATAGTGAGTCGAGTGCCAAAAAACTGTTCTTCTTCTGAGTTCAAATCTACTCTAATCAAGCTTTATTTTGTTCAAATCCAACATCAAAACAAACAACATTGTCTGATTAAATCGAAGTATCGTTATCTAAAAGGTGATTATCAGTTTCTTACATACTTCGACTGTCGAACAAAATTTCGTGAAATGGAACCCTAATCTTGTGAAATGCTTTAAATACAATCAAGAACACTGGATTTAGATGAATGACAGAGTTCATTAAAACCAATGATCGGTGTAAACTTCAAATATTTCATGTGGTTCTAAGAACACATAAAACATCGATGAACAGGGGATACTGGTGTATAACAATGTTGACATCACAACCTGTTAAAACACAATCAAAATCAGTATATCCCAACACAAAGAAACAAAATTTTGAACTGTTCTTCATGAAAAATCAAAATCAGGTCAAATAACCAAATGTAACAGTAACAAGCAGAATTCATTTTGACCTAAAAAGTCAAAATTGAACAAATCACACACATTCTCACTAATTCATACTCTCTGTGTGTAGATTACATAATGGCTAACCTGACTTGGAGCAAGCTCCATAATGTCAGTGGTTTTCTTGATTCTGATGTCCCAGAAGCTGAGGGACTCAGAGACATGATCAGGTTCATAGCCATAACAAGAGTGGCTCATGCCATATCAGTGAGACCTGTAATCTATGAGAATTACATCAGATCTTTCTGGGGAAATGCAGAAGCTTTGGATATTGATGAAGAGAAAGCAATCTCAGGAAGAATATCTGATATCACCAGAATATCTGATGATCACACTCTGGTGATATCAGAACAATCTGTTAGAGAATGCCTTCAATTTCAAGATGATCCAAATTCTCCAACTGAATTTGATGAAGAAGATATCATGTCATTCTTTGCTGACATTGGATATGAGGGAGGATTTGAGGCAAAACAGATAGTGAAAGGATTGGTTGATTTGCAATGGAGGTTTCTCATTCATTATATCCAACACCCTATCTAAAAGAAAAACTGGGTGGAATGACATACCATTAATACATCTTCACTGGTCTGTGCCCTCTGCTCTAACAGACCCTACAACTTTTCAGCATATGTCTTTAATGGAATGATGTCAAATATTCAAGAGGGGAGAAGGAACATGTCTCTAATGTACCCCAGATTCATTCAGTGTCTTATTAATGAAGCCTTTCCTGATATGGTTTTAGAAGGCCCCATTCTTGAAGTTCCTCATTATAATGCCAAATCTTTGAAGTACATCAAGAAGAGAGATCCAAGAAATTCTATAGTGGTGCTTTCATTCCACTCTTACCTTGGATGCAACAACAAATAGATCCCCAAAATGATGTGCCAATGGATGAGGAACAACTACAACACCAAGAACCGGTTGTACATGATGATATTCCTATTGAGGAACCTGCACAAGAAATGGCAGCTGATGTTCCTGATGATGAACCAATTCATGAAGTAAATGTTCAAGAAGAAGCTCCAGAACAATCAGTGGAGCAGGCTGCTGCTCATGATCAACACCATGTTGATGAGCATGCAGAAACTGAAGAACACATTATACCAGTGTCACCTTTGATTGGTGATCCTCACATGGTGAAACACTACAAGAACTGTTGTTTTATCCCTTAGAGGGTTGATCCATTATCCCAAATCATTCTCTCCAATTCATATACAAGAAGATTCATAAGGCAGTTCTCCACCTGAAGCAATTGCTGAGGCTGGGAGTTCTGGTGAATCTACCAGCTCCTCAAAATCTTCTAAATCTTCTAATGATGAAGAAGATAATCAACATACTATGCCTCTACCACAGAGACAACTTGTCTCTGAAGATGCTCCTTCTGAGAGCTTTGCCGAATCAGAGGTGAACAGACCTGATGAAAAGATAGGATGATATCTGATCTCTTAGCCAAAATGTCTAGAATGGAGAAGACTTTGATAGAAGGGCAGGGATAATCAATGATAGAATCCTAGAGTTGGATGAAAAGAGAAAGAACTGAGTGAATTAAAAGCCAAGTATGATGCTGATTTGAGAACAAAAGATGAGGAGATCAAACAGTTAAAAGCCTCTTTAGAGATGTCAAGAGAAGAAATCAGTGGTCATGTGGACACTGTGGCTATTCAAACTGTAGCTATGGAAGATCAAGAGCATATGTTGGAGATACAAATAGAACTTATTGCTGATCTGAATAAACAAAATGAGGCTTTGAAGAAAAGAATTGATGAATTGGAACTGATTGCTCAATTAAAGACTGAATTTGAAAGAGAAGCAACAGAACTTGAAGCTGAAGAAACTGATAAGGAAGTTCATTCACAATAGCAAGAAACCAGTGGTGTTAGGGATGATGATAGCTGGGAGATGGTAGTACATTCTGATCCATCTACTGAAAAAGAGGCCATGATGAAAGAACTAATAGATGAAATGGACAGATTCTCTTCAAGTGAATTCATTATAGATGAGGAATTCTGGGATTACATCAAAAACACCAAATCCCCCTCTGAGTCTATAATTGTAATTCCATCTCAACCTGTGTCAATAGAAGAAGAAATGAGAATGTAGCTTGTTCCTGCTGTTGTATTGACTGATGAACAACAAAGTATAATCAATAGACTTTGTGATGAATTCAAAGAAAAGGAAATAGCTGAATTGAACAGACAAGAAGCTGAGCAACAAAGAATCACTGCTGAGCTTAAGGCTGTTAAAGAAAAACAACAGGCCAAAACTGATGTAACTTCAACATCAGGACCAAGAGTGATCACATACACAAGAAAAAGGAAATACTTGACTGAAAAAGCAAAAGGAAAACTTCCTATGGTTGAGGAAGAACAACCTAAAAAGAAAGCAAAAGATGATCCAAGAAGCTTGGCAGCAATTGCTAAATTCTTAGAAGAACATGAACAAGCAGAAAAAGAGCTACAACAAACTCTGGAAATCATAATGTTGGAAGAAGGAGAGAATGAAGATGACAAAACTGAGAAATCTACTGATATGCACAGCCCTGCATTTATTGAGCCATCAGTAGAAAGCATGATTGAAAAAGCAAAGTCCGATGATCTCATGATTTATGCCATGTATCTGATAAATCATGGTTATGATGCTGACATTGTGTTTAACATGACATATGAGGAGATTGTTGAGGAGGTAAAGAAGATGGAAAAGCAGCTAGATCCTACATATGTAACAAAATATGAGAAAACAAAAGAGACTGAAAAGCCAACATCCTCTATCCTCAAAACAGCAAAGAAAGATGACCAACAGTTTGTTTTTCCTGATCCCTATAACATGTTAGATAGGGAAATGAAGGATTATCTCAACAAACAGGGATTTACAAAATGAAAGTTAGGAAACATGAAGACTAATTCACTTCTAGCTGCTATGTTAGGAATGATTAATGAAAAGAAAGATAGAATGAAAGCAATTGAAGAAGAAGTAATTGCCCAGAAGCCCAGAACAAGATCTTCTGCACAAGATGTCAATTGACTACAAAAGACAAAGATGTTCGGGCCCCTATTCTACACAAAAACCCAGAGTGGTTCATTGAACCTTCACAACTGAAACTTCAAGAGGGTTTAACCACTGCTGAGATGATTAGAGGGGTATCTACTCCCAAAGGCAAAACATATGTCAAAATCATTGCCTGGAAGTATGATAGCAGCTGGAATATGTTCATGGTCAAGAGAATCTCAGGCCTGGTGCAATTCTTTACAGAATATACAGCCTTAGTCAATGCCATGAAGGTCCATGACTTAAAAGAATTAGCTGAGTTAGATCTAATCAACTGTGATGGAATATACAGGGGCTATGATATTGAGGATATTTTGAAGATGTTTAAGAGGACCAACAACTTCAAGTCTCTAAAAGCCATCTGTATTAGAAAAGACAAATCTTTCAGAAATCCGCTTGAACAAAGAAGAAAGAGAGAGGCAGAAGAGGTAGCGTTCCCTGAGCTGCATGTGAAACAAAAAATGATTGCTAGAACTCACAAAACCAAACCAATTTCCAATGTGTACTATGATGAAGAATCCTATGAGTTGGTGATTGAGAGAAAGTGGGAAGGAAAAGAAGCCCCAGAGATTAGAATTTTCAGTGGTTATGAGGTCAGACTGCTAGATGAGTCTTACATACACTATATCTTCATAAGAAACATTAGAGCCCTTAAAAATAAAGCTCTGAAGATGATCTGGAGTTTATGTTAAAGTGTGTTAAGATCTTGAAGCTGGCATTTGATAGAATCAACAACAAAAGGGAGCAAAGGAAGAAGAGAAAGGTGCCAATGCAGATGGGCAATATTGTCAAGTTGGAAGTTGATGCTGATGGTTCACTAGTGATTAATAGAGATGGGTTATCTTCTATTTCAGTTTGGGAACCCATCTCTTTGAAACAAATGCCCATTGATACTATTCATACAATGAGTGAGATGAAGATTCATGTGCTCAGTAGAGAAAAAATGAAGGAAGCTAGGGATTTTTCAAACATGATAAAGGCAATCCTCAATCCTTCCCTTGCAGAACCTGAGGTACATCATGAAGATGCTGCAACAATCTCTCCAAACCCAGTCCAACAGAAGACATCACATCAAGACCGACCAGAATCTTCATAACCTCCACCACCATCACACTATTGAGGAACCTAGGCAGTATAATCGTTAGGGGGAGTATTGTTAGACCCTGAAAGGATCATACTTGCCAACTCAAGAAGTGGTTGGAGGTTGTTCTGGTTTGAAAACATCAGTTACAGAAAACAACAGAAAACAGAAGACAAGAGAAGACAAGTATAAAGCACCCGCATTTGTTAATGCGGATGACAAGTGAACAAATGCGGACAAGTGTTTGTTCACCCGCATTAACAAATGCGGATCAAGACAACTAATACTGAACAGAAGTGTTCATCCGTATTAGTCCATGCGGATGAACTGAAGAAATGCTGACAAGAAGTGTTCACCAGCATTAGTCCATGTGGATGAACAACAGTAAATGCTGACAAGACTTGTTCACCCGCATGAACTAATGCGGGTGAGCAAACACAAATGCTGAGAAGACTTGTTCACCCGCATGAACTAATGCGGTTGAGCAAACACAAATGCTGAGAAGACTTGTTCACCCGCATGAACTAATGCGGGTGAGCAAACACAAATGCTGAGAAGACTTGTTCACCCACATGAACTAATGCGGGTGAGCAAACACAAATGCTGAGAAGACTTGTTCACCCGCATGAACTAATGCGGATTAACAGCTTACACTGATTTATTTTGTACTTAGACTAGATTCTCTTGTATAGATCAGGGTTAGTTTAGTCTTTTGTACAGGAAATGAATACTCCTATAAATAGGGTCACATACCCTAACTTTGTAAGGTTGTTAACTTCAGCAGTAATATTCACAATATTTTACAACATTCACTACGGTTCTTGATTCTCTTATTTACTACAGCAGTTAATGTTCTTTGATATAGTAATACCGCTGCTATATTATTGACTCAGTCCACATATTCGATCCTAGGTTGAGTCACATCAATCGAGAATATCATTCTCAAACCCAGTCAGTCAAAGAACATAATAAAACACCTTATGAACTTTTGTTTGAAAGAAAACCTTTTTTAGGCTATCTTAGAGCTTTTGGGTGTCATGTGTCTATTTTAAACACCAAAGATCAATTAGGAAAGTTTGATGAAAAAGCTTATGATGGTTTCTTTGTTGGTTACTCATCAACATCTAAATCATATAGAGTATACATTCCTTATCACAACATTGTAGAGGAAACACCTAATGTATCTTTTGATGAATCCTTATTTCCAAAATCTATAAAAGGTTTATCTTGGTTGTTTGATATAGATGCATTAACAAATTCATTTAACTCTGGTTATTTGAATGTTGCAAGTCCTGCGGATACATGTTATCCTTATGTACCTCCAAGTTTGGGCGAAGTGTTATTATTAGCTGATCCTCCAAGATTACCCCACACACATACTTCAAATGTTGCTGATCCATGCCCTTCATCTTAAACAAGCAATGAAAACACTGATGGACATGGAGTTTCAACTTCAGCAGAAGTCAACAATGCATCCGTAGAAGTTCTTTACACATGCATAGATGTTTCATCTACTTCTGGAGATGCTTCATTGCCTTCAACTAAAGTTCCAAACTCATCAGAAAACACTCCAACAACATTCACATCTGCAGATCAACAAACTCCTACATCCGTAGGTGTTCTTGTAGCTGCTGCGAAAGTTGTAACTACATCTGCGAAAACACAAAATCATGAAGATGGAGTTCATTCAGCATTAGATGGCCAAAATGATGAGGATCTTAATCACTTTGTTGATTCTCCATCTCAGCTAGGTCCATCTCTATCAACCAACATTACCAACTTGGAATCATCCATTCCAGTACCAACTTGGAATCATCCATTCCAGTTAAATTAGTACCAACAACAAGAATTCATAAGTATCATCCTATTAAAAACATTATTGGTGATCTTACTAAAAGAATCACAAGAAGTCAAGACGGAGCTGCCAATATTTGTCGATTCTCCTATTTTCTTTCACAAGTGGTTCCAGCCAACATAACTGTAGCATTGAAAAACAATAGCTGGATTGAAGTAATGCAAGAAGAACTTCACCAATTTAGAAAACAAAAAGTCTGGAATCTAGTTAATCTTCCTGAAGGCCAATATCTAATTGGCACAAGGTGGCTTTTCAAGAACAAACTAGATGATAGAGGCATCATTGTGAGAAATAAAGCAAGGCTCATAGCACAAGGCTATACTCAAGAAGAAGGGTTAGGCTATGATGAAGTTTTTGCTCCTGTTGCCAGGATTGAAGCGATTAAGTCTTCCAAGCCTATGCTTCATATCAGAATCTCACAGTTATTGATAAAGAAGTCTATGTTACCCAACCCCCAGGCTTTGAAGATCCTGATTATCCACTGTGACAACTCATCCAAAACTCAGACGATTTCGATTTCCTTGTGCCAATGCAGTAGACCAGTGATGGAACACTCACCATGTAACGCAATTTTCGGGACGAAAATTCTTTCAACATGGGGATAATGTGACATCCGGTAATTTTTACGTTACCAAACTCCGTTAGTTCCGTTAAGTCTTGCATACACGTGTCGGGAGCACACACTAGTTGTCGTTGAACGTTGGTGACTTAATAATAATTAATAATGTTAAACAATAATTTCTATGTTGATTATTAGTTGTGATTATGTTATTTAAATGTTTATTGTGAATTTTATCGCGTAACGTGACAACGTGTATATTTATTTCGTGTGTTTTGTGATAAATGGAAATTATGCATGATTGTTATTTGTGATTAATAATAATTGTGTTTAGTAGTTAAAAACTATCTAAAAACTATTCAAATAGTCTAATTTTTATAAAATACAAATTACAAGGGTTAAAAGGGTAATTATGGATTATTAATTAAAACAAGATCAAAAAAAAAAAACCCTAATCCCCTAACCCCAATCGGCCGCGACCTCACTCCCTCTCCCTCTCCCTTTGTGATTTCGGCCAAGAACACCCACAAAGCATCGGTTTTGGATCGATTTCAAGCTCCACAACACATTGGAACATCGATTCTTGTTTTCTTTCGCGAATTAAAGGTTAGTTTTGGTGTTTTCATGCATTATTGGTGTTAGCCGAAACCCTAATTCGAAATTGATGATGTGGAGGTCGATTCTTGTTTGTTTGGTGATGTTAATATGTTAGTTGGATTGTATATATGCTAGTTAACGTTGATTATGCAAGAAAGTTTGGATTTTGGTTGTTTGTTCATATGATCATCTTTGGCTGAGAGGTTGAGGTGATTTTGGATCAAATTGGATGTTGAATGTTGGTTGTTTGATGTTGTAATGATGCTAGTTAGGTTGTATGCATATTGGTTAACGTCGATTTTGCAAGAAAGCTTCGATTTTGATTTATGGTTCATAGGTTACTAAGAATAGTAACTTTATTTTGCATGAATTGATGATTTGATGATGTATGAATGTTATGGATGTGTTTGTGATGATGATTAGATGCTAAGTTGATGATATGAACAATTGAAAAACAAGAAGATGTCTTATAGTTCATACATTGCTAAAAATAGTAACTTTTGGTGTTGAACGTTGATGAATCATGATGATTAGGTGTCGTTGATCATGTTTAGATGTTGTCATGGACTTGAATTGGTATGTAAATGATGAATCCATGAATGTCTTGGGTGTTTGGTGAAATTGGGATGTACTTTCCCAAAAGGGAAACTTTATTTGTGCAAATTCTTGAATTGGATGATTTGAGCATGTTTGGGATATTAGGACCATGCTAGTGTATTCATGGATGGTTTCTAAGGTGATTAAATGTGTTGTTTATGTTGTATGAATGTTGATTTGGTTTGTTACCTGTTTTGGCCTGTTTGTGGAAAAATCATGGTATGAGTTATATAGGTAAGCTAGGACTTTTGTGGATAGATGATTGGTTAAGAATGAACATTTTGGATGTTATGAGCAAGATAATAGTTGAGATTCGCATGACTTGTATGATATCTAGTTGTATGATGATCTAGGTAGTACATGTGGTTAATGAAGTGTTATATGTAATCAAGTTGTATGTTGATCATGTGTGTTGTACTGTTATGCTTGTTTGAATGAAATTTCACCTATAATGTCACCAACGGGTCAAACGGGTCAACTGGGTCAAATGTGTCTTGTCTTTCTAAAACCTTGAGTTCTTTAGTTTATAGAGCACTTAGGGTTTCATGTTGATTCTGTGTATACGTACTTATGTACTCTTGTGTTCTAAGTGACCTTTGAAGGTTGTCTTTCCCCTCTTTCTTTCAAGTTAAGCTCTAAGTTAATTCTTGCGCGCATCAGGTGAGTTCTTGCCCCACTCATTTTACATAATCTCTTTGGGGGAGATAGCATACTGTTGATCACAAACGCTTTTGTATATGAGTGTGTATAATATTGATATAGTGCTGTTTACCATGGAAAGTCCTCACACTTTCGGATTGTTAATATTGACTAGCGGGGAAATTTTGGGTAGTACTACTGGGTCAGACGAGCCCCACCTGTGTGACTCGAGGTCATACGGGTGCAATTTTGTCCTAACATATATTCGTCACGACCTGGTAAGTCGTGACGGGAGGCACAAACTATCACAGTCAGCTTCAATCGCGAAATCACTATGATTAATATTTTTATGTTAATAGACTAGCTATCTATTGCAATACACTACTTATGATTTGAAAACTGTTTATCGGTTTATCTATTAACGCAAACTCTTGAACTCACCAACCATGTGTTGACTTGTTTAGTATGCTATTCTCAGGTTAAGGTTGCCAGTTGCCTAGGAGCACGCACGTCAGCATTGTTGAGTTGTCTACATTTGCCTTGTTTACAAATTTGGGATTATTTTCATATTAAACAATTGTGTTTGGGGCGCGTATGTTTTGCGCATTCTCTTTACATACTACTTGTTTTGGGTTTTCTGGTTTTAAAAACGCTTCGCAGTATTTTAAACGTTAACTCTGGTTTTTTTTTATTAATCATATAGAGTCGTTCTTGGTAACTAATGACTGAGATCCTGTTATGTCACGCGCCTCGCGGTAAAACCCCTCACGCGGATTTTGAGGGTGTGACAGATTGGTATCAGAGCCATTGGTTATAGGGAACTAGGTTGCATACACACACTAGACTATAACCGCACAGTTGTTAGTTACTCATTGCTTACTATCCTTACTGTATACTCATTGGCATACGCAACACGTACTTCGCAGCATGGCATCGTCATCCAGGAATTTAGGCAAGAGACCTGCACGATCCGAGTCACCTCCTACTTCTCCCATACCTGACAGGGGATTTAACTGGCCTCGACATCCTTATCCTGCTGGCGAGATAGACTAGGATCAGCCTTTCATACCTCCTGAGCTCGATCCTCCGCGGAACTGGGATTTCTACCCCACCTACATAAACCGTATGGCATATAGAGAGTGCGTACCACCAGTAGCACCTACACGACCTAGGACTAGGTCATCAACCGCCTCTACTTTGCCTACACTTCCTACTTTGAGCATCCCTCTGGAGCAGGCATTTACAGCCCTAGTAGCCATACTGGACACAGAGCGACAGCGGATTAGAGGACTCACTGATGAGAACTCTGCATTACGATCTGAGATGTGTTAGCTGCGTTTCCAGGTAGAGACGCTTTAGGAGCGACTCTCGATGGCCATTGGTGGACATCATACTCTGGCAGGCAACGTTGTAGCACTTAGTGGGCGCATGGACGCACAGGATCACCATAACATTGTGATCGATGATAGGTTTGCTGATTTAGAGGCACAACTAGCAGCACTTCAGGTTGTTGAAGCCCCTGCACCTTTGGTGGACCCTGATGAGGAAGACCCAGAAGAAGAACCCGAGGAAGCCCCCGAAGAAGAACCAGTAGAGATGGATGAGGACAGTGATGGATCTGACGTACTGGACTGATTCCACTTTTAAATGACTTAGACTATGTAGTGTTTCTTTTCTTTGAAACCTATGTGAGAAGGGTTGTTTCCCACCCAACTGACAAACTTAAATTTTGACATTGATGGAATATTTTGTGACTCAATTGCAATTTATTTATCTTTGATGATTATTTCTGTTATAAATGTTGTGGTTGTGGTGAATGCATTATTTCTTATTGTTTACTGTACCTTGATGAGATTAATGTGTTGGATGTTACTCATTATTGTAATTGTGAATTTTAAAGTGAAATATGGATGCACGTGAAAGAGGACGTGGGTGTGGTCGTGGACGTGGCGCCGGAGGCCGTGGAGCCGGAGCCATAAACATGACGCCTGCGAAATTGGCGGCATTAATTAACGAACATGTTCAGGCGGCAGTGGCTGCTGCCCAACCGGGACAACCAGCAGGTAAATGATAACAAGAGGTTAAACTAATTATCCTAGTTAATTGCCTAGGATATCTGACTAATGTTTGGGATTGTCAAAACAGGACCACCACCATGTACCTACAAGTCTTTCATGGACTGTAAACCCCATACCTACAGCGGGACGGAAGGAGCTGTAGGGCTTGTAAGGTGGTTTGAGAAGACAGAGTCTGTCTTCACAAAATGCAACTGCCCGCCTGCTGATCAGGTGAAGTATGCCACCGGGACATTGAAAGGCGCAGCACTTTCTTGGTGGAATGCCCAAGTGCAAATGCTGGGTCAAGCCATGGCCAATGAACTACCTTGGGATGAGTTCAAGGGGATTATGACCGAAGAATACTGCCCCCGAAATGAAGTGCAGAAACTGGAGATTGAGTTCTGGCAACTCAAAATGCAAGGCTCAGAAATTGAAGCCTACACGACTCGTACTCATGAGTTAGCCACTTTATGCCCAGGGATGGTGAATGAAATGCACAAGAGGGTGGAGCATTATATACGGGGATTGGTGCCCGAAATTCAAAGTATGGTAACTGCCTCCAACCCCACTACCATACAACAAGCTATCCGAACAGCCCACAGGCTGACTGACCAGGCAGTTGAGCAAGGACGGTTACCCAAACGGGGTGCGGTGGCAAGCGTGCCCGACCAAAAACGCAAGTGGGATGGTTCAAGCAACAAGGGATCGTCATCCAGCAGCCAATCTCAACCTCAACAACAACAGCAAAGTCAGCAACAGCAACGGAAGTTCGATAACAATTGAAGCTTCAACCAGGCAACTCCCTCAAATCAAGGACCCGGTGGGTATGGCGGAAGACAGCCGAAGTGCAACCGGTGTAACTACCACCATGTGGGTCGATGTGATAACTTCAAGTGCCAACGTTGTGGGAAGATTGGTCACGCAGCCAAAGACTATCGGGGTGAACTGATGAAGAAGCCTCAACAATCACAAGAAACTCCAAAAGGTTATTTTGAGTGCGGAAAAGAAGGCCATTACAGACGCAACTGTCCCCAGCTTAAGAGGAATGGTAATGGCAACAACAACAATGGGAACAATAGCAACAATAACAATGGCAACAACAATAACAACAACAATGGTAATGGCAACAACAATGGAGGCAATAACAACAATGGAGCCAAAGGAAGAGCCTTCGTCATTGGCTCAGGTGAGGTTCTAAACGATCCTACAACAGTAACTGGTAAATTTTCGGTTAATGGTTGTTTTGCTACCGTATTATTCGATACCGGAGCCGATAGAAGTTTCGTGTCCACTAGGTTTTGTAGTCTTTTAAGTGATATGCCCTCAGCCTTAGAATCTAAATACACCGTGGAGTTAGCTAACGGCACACAGATTCACGTAACGCATATTCTTAGAGACTGCAAGATAGAGCTTGCTGGTCATACATTCACCATAGATCTCATGCCTGTTACGTTAGAAAGCTTTGATGTGGTAGTAGGCATGGATTGGCTTTCCGATAAGCAAGCGGAAGTCATATGCCATGAGAAGATCATACGGATTCCCTTTGGTGAAGAAGTCCTTACGGTCAGAGGTGATAGGAGTGGTGCGGTGATAGGCATCATCTCGTTTATGAAAGCACAGAAGTTGTTACGAAAGGGTCGACTGGCCATATTGGCACTCGTCACAGATAAACAGATCAAGGAAAAGAGGATAGAGGATATCCCCGTAGTTCGTGAGTTTCCCGAGGTGTTTTCGGAAGACCTGCCTGGATTACCGCCTCATCGTCAAGTTGAATTCCAAATTGAGTTGACTCCAGGAGCCGCTCCAATTGTGAGAGCACCTTACCGATTAGCTCCGAACGAACTGCAGGAATTATCCGCTCAACTACAAGAGTTGTTGGATAAAGGGTTTATCCGACCGAGTTCTTCGCCCTGGGGAGCGCCAGTTCTATTTGTGAAGAAGAAGGATGGTACATTTCGAATGTGCATTGACTATAGGGAACTGAACAAGGTTACTATCAAGAATAGATATCCCTTACCTCGTATCGATGATTTGTTTGATCAACTACAAGGATCAAGCTATTACTCTAAGATTGATCTGAGGTCTGGGTATCATCAGCTGAGAGTTCGAGAAGAGGACATCTCGAAGACTGCCTTCCGTACACGATATGGTCACTATGAATTTTTGGTAATGCCATTTGGGTTGACGAATGCACCAGCAGTATTCATGGACCTCATGAATCGCGTGTGCAAACCCTATCTTGATCAGTTTGTTATCGTCTTTATTGATGACATACTGATATACTCAAGGACCGAGGAAGAACATGAGAAGCACTTACGTTTAATCTTAGAATTACTTAGAAAGGAACAACTGTATGCAAAGTTTTCTAAGTGTGATTTCTGGATACGTGAGGTACAATTCTTGGGTCATATTGTCAACGAGAAGGGAATACATGTTGATCCTGCTAAGATTGAAGCGATAAAGAATTGGTCTGTTCCTAAAACACCAAGTGAGATACGATAATTCCTTGGATTAGCGGGATATTATCGACGATTCATCGAAGGATTCTCTAAGATTGCACAACCTCTCACAGCCTTGACTCATAAGGGAACAACATACAAATGGGGTGAGAGTCAGGAATCTGCTTTTCAGTTGCTGAAACATAAATTGTGTAGCGCACCAATATTAGCGTTACCGGATGGTAGTGATGACTTCGTAGTCTACTGCGATGCGTCTATTCAAGGACTTGGATGCGTCTTGATGTAGCGGGATAAGGTGATAGCTTACGCCTCTAGACAATTGAAGATTCATGAGAAGAACTATACCACCCATGACTTGGAAGTGGGTGCGGTAGTTTTTGCCTTAAAGATCTGGAGACATTACTTGTACGGTACCAAATGTACCATCTATACCGATCACAAGAGTCTTCAGCACATCTTTGAGCAAAAGGAATTGAACATGAGGCAAAGGCGCTGGGTAGAGTTATTGAATGACTATGATTATGCTATCAAGTATCATCCGGGAAAAGCAAATGTAGTTGCTGAAGCGCTGAGTAGAAAAGAGACTGCTAAACCTCGACGAGTGCGAGCTCTGCAGCTAACGATTAGTACGCAATTACCTGAACAAATCCGTGATGCTCAAACTGAAGCTCTGAAGGTAGAAAATATGAGTTTAGAAGGGTTACGGGGAATGGAAAAGCAACTAGAAGTAAAAGCGGATGGGATTCGTTACTTCATGGATAGACTATGGGTACCTCTACACGGAGACCTGAGAGACTTGGTGATGAGTGAGGCACACAAGTCTAAGTAATCCATACATCCTGGATCTGACAAGATGTATCACGATCTGAAGGCGCACTATTGGGGGCCTAATATGAAAGCGGATGTAGCTACTTATATGAGTAAGTGTCTGACCTGATCGAAGGTGAAAGTGGAGTATCAGAAACCATCTGGACTACTACAACAACCCGAGATCCCTATGTGGAAGTGGGATCAGATATCAATGGATTTTATTACTAAGTTACCTCGCACTTCTACGGGTTGTGATACAATATGGGTTATCGTGGATCGATTAACAAAATCTGCTCATTTCCTAGCAATAAAGGAAATAGACAAGATGGAGAAATTAACTCGACTCTATTTGAAGGAGATCGTTTCGAGGCATGGAGTACCAATCTCAATTATTTCTGACCGCGATTCTCGTTTCACGTCACACTTCTGGCAGTCGTTGCAGAAAGCTTTAGGTACGCGATTGGATATGAGTACTGCTTATCATCCACAGACTGATGGTCAAAGCGAGCGTACTATACAGACTTTGGAGGACATGTTACGTGCTTGTGTGATTGACTTCGGGAATAACTGGGAAGTTCACCTACCATTGGTGGAATTTTCTTACAACAACAGTTATCACACTAGCATAAAGGCGGCACCTTTTGAAGCTTTATATGGGAGAAAGTGTAGATCACCAGTTTGTTGGGCTGAAATTGGTGATAGTCAATTAACGGGTCCTGAGTTAGTACACGAGACAACTGAGAAGATTGTTCAGATAAGAAACCGCATGGCCACAGCGCGAGACAGACAGAAAAGCTATGCTGACAAACGACGAAAACCTTTGGAATTTCAGATAGGTGACAAAGTTTTATTAAAAGTCTCTCCATGGAAAGGCGTAGTTCGGTTTGGTAAGCGAGGAAAGCTAAATCCGAGATACGTTGGACCATTTGAGATAGTGGAAAGAATTGGTCCAGTAGCTTATCGACTAGCCTTACCTGATTCATTGAGTGGAATCCATGATGTATTCCATGTTTCAAATCTAAATAAATGTTTAACAGATGAAACGATGGCCGTACCACTGGAAGAAGTTCAAGTAGACGAACAGTTACGCTTCATTGAGGAACCTGTCGAAGTGATGGATCGTGAGGTGAAGACACTTAAGCAAAGCAAGATACCCATTGTCAAAGTTCGTTGGAACTCGAGACGTGGACCAGAATTCATGTGGGAACGTGAAGACCAAATGAAGCTTAAGTACCCTCAGCTATTTGAAAGGACGATGCCAGCCGGCGAAGGTACTGATTAAATTTCGGGATGAAATTTCTTTCAACATGGGCATGATGTGACAACTCATCCAAAACTCACACGATTTCGATTTCCTTATGCCAATGCAGTAGACCAGTGATGGAACACTCACCATGTAACGCAATTTTCGGGACGAAAATTCTTTCAACATGGGGATAATGTGACATCCGGTAATTTTTACGTTACCAAACTCCGTTAGTTCCGTTAAGTCTTGCATACACGTGTCGGGAGCACACACTAGTTGTCGTTGAACGTTGGTGACTTAATAATAATTAATAATGTTAAACAATAATATCTATGTTGATTATTAGTTGTGATTATGTTATTTAAATGTTTATTGTGAATTTTATCGCGTAACGTGACAACGTGTATATTTATTTCGTGTGTTTTGTGATAAATGGAAATTATGCATGATTGTTATTTGTGACTAATAATAATTGTGTTTAGTAGTTAAAAACTATCTAAAAACTATTCAAAGAGTCTAATTTTTATAAAATACAAATTACAAGGGTTAAAAGGGTAATTATGGATTATTAATTAAAACAAGATCAAAAAAAAAAAACCCTAATCCCCTAACCCCAATCGGCCGCGACCTCACTCCCTCTCCCTCTTCCTTTGCGATTTCGGCCAAGAACACCCACAAAGCATCGGTTTTGGATCGATTTCAAGCTCCACAACACATTGGAACATCGATTCTTGTTTTCTTTCGCGAATTAAAGGTTAGTTTTGGTGTTTTCATGCATTATTGGTGTTAGCCGAAACCCTAATTCGAAATTGATGATGTGGAGGTCGATTCTTGTTTGTTTGGTGATGTTAATATGTTAGTTGGATTGTATATATGCTAGTTAACGTTGATTATGCAAGAAAGTTTGGATTTTGGTTGTTTGTTCATATGATCATCTTTGGCTGAGAGGTTGAGGTGATTTTGGATCAAATTGGATGTTGAATGTTGGTTGTTTGATGTTGTAATGATGCTAGTTAGGTTGTATGCATATTGGTTAACGTCGATTTTGCAAGAAAGCTTCGATTTTGATTTATGGTTCATAGGTTACTAAGAATAGTAACTTTATTTTGCATGAATTGATGATTTGATGATGTATGAATGTTATGGATGTGTTTGTGATGATGATTAGATGCTAAGTTGATGATATGAACAATTGAAAAACAAGAAGATGTCTTATAGTTCATACATTGCTAAAAATAGTAACTTTTGGTGTTGAACGTTGATGAATCATGATGATTAGGTGTCGTTGATCATGTTTAGATGTTGTCATGGACTTGAATTGGTATGTAAATGATGAATCCATGAATGTCTTGGGTGTTTGGTGAAATTGGGATGTACTTTCCCAAAAGGGAAACTTTATTTGTGCAAATTCTTGAATTGGATGATTTGAGCATGTTTGGGATATTAGGACCATGCTAGTGTATTCATGGATGGTTTCTAAGGTGATTAAATGTGTTGTTTATGTTGTATGAATGTTGATTTGGTTTGTTACCTGTTTTGGCCTGTTTGTGGAAAAATCATGGTATGAGTTATATAGGTAAGCTAGGACTTTTGTGGATAGATGATTGGTTAAGAATGAACATTTTGGATGTTATGAGCAAGATAATAGTTGAGATTCGCATGACTTGTATGATATCTAGTTGTATGATGATCTAGGTAGTACATGTGGTTAATGAAGTGTTATATGTAATCAAGTTGTATGTTGATCATGTGTGTTGTACTGTTATGCTTGTTTGAATGAAATTTCACCTATAATGTCACCAACGGGTCAAACGGGTCAACTGGGTCAAATGTGTCTTGTCTTTCTAAAACCTTGAGTTCTTTAGTTTGTAGAGCACTTAGGGTTTCATGTTGATTCTGTGTACACGTACTTATGTACTCTTGTGTTCTAGGTGACCTTTGAAGGTTGTCTTTCCCCTCTTTCTTTCAAGTTAAGCTCTAAGTTAATTCTTACGCGCATCAGGTGAGTTCTTGCCCCACTCATTTTACATAATCTCTTTTGGGGGAGATAGCATACTATTGATCACAAATGCTTTTATATATGAGTGTGTATAATATTGATATAGTGTTGTTTACCATGGAAAGTCCTCACACTTTGGATTGTTAATATTGACTAGCGGGGAAATTTTGGGTAGTACTACTGGGTCTGACGAGCCCCACCTGTGTGACTCGAGGTCATACGGGTGTAATTTTTCCTAACATATATTCATCACGACCTGGTAAGTCGTGACGGGAGGCACAAACTATCACAGTCAGCTTCAATCGCAAAATCACTATGATTAATATTTTTATGTTAATAGACTAGCTATCTATTGCAATACACTACTTATGATTTGAAAACTGTTTATCGGTTTATCTATTAACGCAAACTCTTGAACTCACCAACCATGTGTTGACTTGTTTAGTATGCTATTCTCAGGTTAAGGTTGCCAGTTTCCTAGGAGCACGCACGTCAGCATTGTTGAGTTGTCTACATTTGCCTTGTTTACAAATTTGGGATTATTTTCATATTAAACAATTGTGTTTGGGGCGCGTATGTTTTGCGCATTCTCTTTACATACTACTTGTTTTGGGTTTTCTGGTTTTAAAAACGCTTCCGCAGTATTTTAAACGTTAACTCTGGTTTTGTTTATTAATCATATAGAGTCGTTCTTGGTAACTAATGACTGAGATCCTGGTATGTCACGCGCCTCGCGGTAAAACCCTGCACGCGGATTTTGAGGGTGTGACATCCACACAGGGTATACAAGCTTGACAAAGCTTTGTTTGGTTTTCATCAGGCCCCAAGAAAGTGGTATGAAACATTGTCATCTTTCTTACTCAAGCATGGTTATAAAAGGGGAATAATTGATCAGACTCTCTTCCTGAAGCATGATCATCAAGATCTCTTAGTTGTCCAAGTATATGTAGATGATATCATCTTTGGATCAACAAACAAGAGATTATGTGAAGAGTTTGAATGTTTGATAAAATATGAGTTTCAACTGAGTTCCATGGGAGCATTAACATTTTTTCTTGGTTGGCAAGTTCATCAGAAACCAGATGGTATTTTCATCAATCAGGAAAAGTATGTGAATCAAATCTTGAAGAAGTACAACCTTGCTGATTCATCTTCATGCAAAACACCAGCATCAACAATAGATAAGATTGTACCTGATCCTAAAGGGAAGTCAGTTGATCAAAGATTATATAGATCTATGATAGGATCTTTAATGTACTTAACTGCCAGCAGACCTGACATAATGTTTACTGTGTGTGTTTATGCTAGGTACCAATCAGACCCCAAGGAGTCACATATGAATACAGTGAAGAGGATATTCAGGTACCTCAAAGGGAAGCCAGCTCTAGGACTTTGGTATCCTAAAGAAGGAGAATTCAACCTCTACTCATATTCTGATAATGACTTTAGAGGGTGTAACAACAACAGAAAATCCACAACTGGTGGATACCAATTCATAGGACCAAGACTTGTTTCTTGGCAGTGTAAAAAGCAAACAAATATGTCAGTATCCACAACTGAGGCTGAGTACATAGTTGCTTTAGCCAGTTGCTCTCAAGTTTTATGGTTGCAAAACCAATTACTTGATTATGGTTACAATTTTCTTCAAACACCAGTACATATTGATAACTCAGCTGCTATGTTCACCACTGCTAATCCAGTGCAACATAGTAAAACAAAACACATAGAAATCATATATCATTTTTTAAGAGATTGTTCAAAAAAAGGTTTAATCAAGTTGATTAAAGTGGATACAACAAATCAGCTTGCTGATTTATTCCCTAAAGCCTTTGACTCAGTGAGATTTAATTTCTTAATTGAGTCCTTAGGCATGATCAACTTAGATTAAATAATCAACACAAAGAAAAGCATGATCTGTCCTTAAATTTCTTAATATGAAAATACCAAAAACATTCATAAAACATATAAAATTCCAAAAATATTATCTTAGTTTCATGTTTTCTTGAATAAGCAGTTCATGTCATGGGAAATGATAGTACACTATGCTTTGCTCAATTTCCTAAATTTTATCACATAATAAAGACTGATTAAATGTGATTTGATATGTGAGTAGGTTCAGCTTGAGTGAAATCTATACAAGTTCATGCATAACATAATGCCAAGGTGACAAATTGTGGACAATTCCATTTTGAGGAACAAGCAAGTAAGTCTTATCCTGCTGTGATCAACTTATTCACCTAAGCACACTATGTTATGACACTTTATAACCTCTATCTTTGCACATCATGGACCCTTTGTTTTGTGAAACAAAGAGCTGGGTTCACAGGCACCTCTGTTTTACGTAACTAAAGACCTGGTGTCCTGTTGATGTTCATCAAAAAGATTCCAAAAAGGAACAGCTCTAAAAGAACCAATGTGATCAACTGTATATTAATTTAGAGCTTACAAATCATATCAGCATTAATAAGATTTCAAAGAAAACTTAAGATAGAGCTTATAACTTAAAGAACATAGTTTTAAGTGTGAAAAAGTGATAAACTGACTCATAAATGGAGGACAAACTTTAATGTGAATTGAATGTGGAGTCCATATTTGTCTATCTTTAATTAGTTCCAAAACATGATAAACAGCATGACAAGTTGAAACTACACTCTTGCTTGAATTTATGTGGATCATAATGCTTGCAATCAGCACTAGATATGTGTGTTGTATCAAAACTATTTTAGGAAGTTGCTTAGTGTCATAGTATGATCCCATTGTATGATGTAAATGCTTGTAAATAAGTTTAAGTTTCTACTTATAAACAAAAATACAAAAAGATTTTGTTTTTATTCTTTTATTTGCTAATAAGTTTGACAAATAATTGTTTTTCATACTATTCTCTTAATAACTTTTTGATAAATGCATAAGTTCATCATTAATTAATAATTTAGGGGGAGTAGTAATCAGCATGAAAATCTGAGTTTAATATGTTTTATTTTTAAATGAAGAAAGTTCGATCTTGAGCACAAACTTGGATGCAGGATATCTGAAGTTTTTAACTAAATATCTATTTTCCACATTTGCCATGAAGCAGAGTCAACAAGGTCCAACAGCAAACAACAAATGATCTAACAATATGTTAGTATCATACAGCAAAAACATTTGCTTTGAAAGAAAATTTTATCAAAATTAACTTCGGAAGAAAAACAAACATTTGCTTCGGAAGAAAATTTTATCAAAATTAACTTCTGAAGAAAGCAAACAATTGTTTCGGAAGAAAATTTTATCAAAATTAACTTCGGAAGAAAAACAAACATTTGCTTCGGAAGAAAATTTTATCGAAATTACCTTCGGAAGGAGAACATAAATTTTGCCTTCCTTAGATGTTCTGCGGAAGAATTAACAGAACATAAATTTTGTCTTCCTTAGATGTGCTGCGGAAGAATAAAATTAAAACAAATCAAAAAGGGAAGGTTTTGCCTTCCGTAGATGATCTACGGAAGAATAAACTTATGGATAACCACGAAGGTGTAAAGAGGTATATGGGACCCATAACATTAAATAAGAGGTTTTTAAATTGTCTGAGAGAGTATAAAGGATTCATTAACCGTTGGCATTTCTATTCACTTTTTCAGAACACTTTTGCAGACCTAGAAAAACGCTCTCACCCATAAACCCCTTTCTCACCGAAACATTCAAAATTTTCATTCCACACAACAATCCTCACCTAAATCACCTCTCAAACAACATCAAAATGGCCAATCGATTCGCAAAAGAGCATAATGTCTGTTCTTTTCTTAATCCAGAGGATTCAGTAGCCAATGGGTGTAGGGATATTTTCAGATATCTGAGAAGATCAAGATTGTTCTATGCTTTATCTGCAGATCCTGTCATCTATCAATCGCACATTATGGATTTTTGAAACTCAACCAGGATTGAGGAAGAAAATGATGATTTGGTGATTTATGCTACAATCAGGAATGAAGAGTTAATAGTGGATGAAGGAACCATTAGGAGGGTGTTAGAGATCGGAGAGCCAGAAGAAGGTCATTCTGATGTATTCGAACATGAATACATACAGAAGGTATTTCACTTAATGTGGTATGACAGTGACTATCGAAATGGTGAAATCAAGAAGGGGAGGTTGTGCAAGCCCTACAGATTCTTGTGCCATACGTACTTAAAAAGCATGTCCAACAGGAAGTCTGGTTTGGATAGATTCTCAAGGCACATCTCATCAGGAATCATTGGTATATTTGAAGGAAGAACGTATAATTATGCCAAATACATTCTGGGATGTTTGTGTGACCACATAGGGGTGCACAAGGAAAACAAGATGTATATGTTTCCAAGGTTTCTTCAGCTAATCATTAATTAAGCAATGCCCAATATTGAAAGATGAGGTGAAGTGTTTGTTCAAGCTCACCTTGGAAGATCTGTGCTCAACAAGATCACTGGGCAATATCAAGGAGAAGAAATGGAGATGTTTGCTCATGTAGTAGATGATAATGCTCACATTCCTCAAGAGCTTCTATACATTGATGATCAGCAACAACGAACATCATCAGCTGAATCTTTTGATCAATAACAACAACAATCTCCACCAGCTGAATCCCATGAACCACAACATCAAGAACCCAATCCTCCTTCACCACCATCCTTTACCAACATACCATTATCACCACCTATCCATATCATCTCACCACCAAGTGAACACACACAACCACTATCTCCTTCACTTTCTCAAACATCAATGAACTCTGCTAAAACAGAAGTGTTCTCATTTGATGACCTTCAACAATCTCCATCACACCCAACAACACAACCAACTTCCTCGCCCACACCTACTGAATTAATCTCACCTGATGAAAGCCCAACTCATACTGAACCAGTCAATCATGATAAGGATGATGAGCATGATGCTGTGAATGATGGTGCTACAGAAGAGTTTTGTTTAGATGTAGAAGGGGAGAATGATGAAGCAGTTAAACAACCAGATAAGAGTAACTACATTGACATAGTTGCTCATGAAGAAAATGATCTGAGAGATGAAGAGATAGATGTGAGTAAAAGTCGGAAAAGTTGAGAACCGACCACCGGCATATCCAACGAATCTTTGAAATCTTCAACCGAAAATTCTTGATTTCAGGTTATGGGAGTTGAGTTCGATTGTGAGGGACAAAACAGTCGAGAGATTGAGAGTGAGAGCAGAGAAAAGCTTCGGAAGTTTTGTTTGAATGGAATTTCAATTTTGACTTTTATTTCTATTTTGACCAGCAAAATATAAATATTTTTTTTAATATTTATATTTTTTTATTAAAACAAACAAATCAAAGTTTCGGAAGTTTTTCTCTAAATTCTAGAAAGTTTTTCATTTGAAAATTTTTAAAAAAAAAAATTAAAAAAAATTGATCTCGGATGTTTTCTTTTATTCTCAGAAGCATTTAATTTTAACAAACTCTTAAGGATTATTCTTAGAAGATATATTAGTCTCGGAAGAATTTTTCTGAGACTTTTATTTTCAAAAGATTTTATGACTCTTATTTTCGGAAGATTTGAGTTAGATTATATATACTTTGAAAGAATTGAATTATTTTCAATCAAGTCACAAAATCATTTAAATTTTAATTGATAAGATCCAAATTTTATTACTTTTTAGTTAAGCTTGATTAATATTAATTGAGCTTAACTAAATTGTAATCGAACAAAGTTAACTCTTTAATTAGGCCGATCTAATTAAATTGAGTTTTGTTAAAACTCTTGAAGATTAACATTTTGTCTTTATGTTGTTTTTTTTGTCATAGTATAGGGACTTATTTGTAAATATATATTCCTTAGTTTCTTGATAGTATAAATAGGATATTTTATGTATGTGCAGGGTAGAGGAGAGATCATAGACTAGCCTAGAGATCTAAGAAACAGTTAGAGTCAGTTGAACGAACTGTAACCCTTACACATTGTATCTTGTGCATTTGCTATCAATGAAGTCTATGAATTTTTTGATGTATTTGCATGTGTTGATTACTTTGTGTTTGAATTGATCATTACGTTACAATATCATCACAGATTCGATCCTTTTGAACCGATCAATTGGTATCAGAGCATTCGGTTCAGTGATCAAAGCTTATCGACATTTTGAGCTCTTTGAATCACTTGAAATCTGTGATTGATTGCAATTTGATCAATTAATTGTTGTTTTCAGTTGTGTTTCATCCATAGAAACATGATTTGAATCACAATTTTGTGTTTAATTCGTTCAAATCTGAGAAATTGATTGAATTAGTGTTCGAACTTTGTTCTTCATATTCGGACTGAAATTCAATCAGAATACTGATTTGTTGTTGTTGTTTGATCAAATTGAGGATTAAGGATTGTTAATCGACCAAATTACTACCAAATTGGAAGTTTTTAGATCAATTAATCAAGTTTTGAAGATTTTCATAAGATCTGAGTTCATTGAAGCTGATGAATTAGGCGCATTATGGTTGAAAACTGCTGAAAATTGTCTAACAATCTAGGCGCATCACCACTATTTGGGCGTTTTAGTACTGTTCAAACATTTTCAGTTCAGGCGTTTGACCACTGTTGAGACGTTTTGAGACTATTTGGACACTAATTCTAGGCTCATTTAAACTATTTAGCTGCATTTGAACTGTTTGGACCCCAGGCGTTTAACAACTATTTGGGCACGTTTCAACTGTTAAGGCGCATTTCAGTTGGGCGTTTCTCAGAATTCTACTAAGACATTCCTTGGGCGTTTCTTCTTCAAAATCAAGTGTTTGAGAACTGTGTAGGTGTTTCAATACTATGTAGGCGCTTGTCAACTATTCAGGCGCATAAGCTTTCAGACTTATCGGTTTACACTTAGAAATTTTTTCAGAAACTAAAATCCAAAAATATTTTCATTTCATAGTTTTTAATTCAAAGCTTAAAAACAACAAAAACAAGTCTTTTTCTTAAATTCAAAAATAGAAAATGGTTAAGTCTGATCAGAAGGACCAACAAATATTCTGAGAACAGGGTTCTAAAGCTAAAAAACAGAGCTGATTTCAAGAACTGGTCTTTAAGACTGAAGCATCATCTAAATTCTATTGACACTGACTTGTGGAAGTCAATAGAGAAAGGACCTCATATCCCGATTACATCTGATGGTCCTGATAGAGAATTTTTTTACACAAAAGACTCTCAAGAACCTTATCCAGAGGATGGTCTGCAAGGTGATGACTTAAGGAAAGTGAAGAATGACATCAAAGCTTATTCACTGATGTGTAAGGGATTACCATTAGAAGTCTTGACTAGACTTGATGGTTATCAAACTGGGTACACTATGTACAAAGCTTTGAAGATCATTTGTGAAGGCGGTAAAGCGATACAACATCTCAAAAAGCAGAAACTCAAGAGACAATTGGAGTTATTTGAGCATCTTTCAGGGGAAACAATTAATCAAATGATGAACAGATTTGTGCAACTAATTACTGAGATGTCAATTGCTGGTATAAAAAATGATCTAAAAGATCTAAATTACAGACTTCTTAATGCTCTTCCATCTTCATGGAAACAGACAGTTACACTGTTAAAGCATACTAAAAAGTTTACTATGGATCTAGATCTTTTGACTGCCAAGATTGAATCAGTTGAGATTGATGAGAGCTCCAGAAACAATGATAGAGCTGCTTCAATGTCTCAGTATAAGTATGTTGCATCTCCAGCTAACACAGTGGAGAATACTTTTCTGGTCAAAGACGATAACTCTCCAGAAGACAAGGGCGATTTCTTCGTTGGAGCTGGTTTCTTTACAGATTCTTCTTACAAAAGTGCTCCTGTTTACACAACTCAACCTCAATCTCAGTCTCCTCCTAAACCTCAAACTCCTAAACCTCAAACTGAGACTCCATCTTCTAACTCTGCTAAAACTAGCAAAGTTAAAGATGTTATTACTGCTTTTATGGTGAGTCTAAATCTGCTTTTACTGCTTTTATGGCAAGTTTTCAAGCTTATCAAGGTAGTCATCTAACACAGTTAGATCTTGTTTACAGGATTTGTTTGAGATGGATCCGGATGATGTGAAAGAGATGGACTTGAATTGGCAGATGGTGATGATTGCTTACAGAACACAGAAACACTCTTATGTTAACAGGAATTACAAGCCAAGTGCAAATAAGACTATTGGCTTTGACAAATCAAAGTCAAGGTGTTTCAACTGCAACAGTTGTGGTCATTTCTTGAGAGAATGTAAAGCTCCCAGAAACCAAGGAGGAAATGGTCAAGCTGGTTCTAGCAATCAAAGACATCATCAGCAGTCTCAGAAAAACTTCCAAAAGCCTTATCAGAGTCTTCCTATGCCAGAACTTAAAGATGAATCAAAATCATCTAAAGAGCCAAAGAAAGCTCTTGATGTTAGCATTAAAGATGGATATGACTGGAGTGCTTATGCTGAACAATTCATAGCTGATCTAACCTCTAGTTTATCTCTTGTTACAGATATTCAAAATGAAGACTGGTCTGAAGATAATGATCCCAAGGCTGATAGTGATTCAGAAAATGATAATGAAGACTATGACTGGAGTGACAAATCTGACCCAAAAGAGGATTCAGAAGAGATTGCACTTATGGCTCAGTCTGACCAACCAAAGGTTGAGAATCCATCATCTGACTCTGAGACTTCATCTTCAAGTTATCCTGAAATTCATGTTGAAGTCAGAGAGAAAATGTGCACAAAAGCATGTTTTGATCAAGTTGAGCATTACAGAACATATTCATATAAGATCTGTGATAAACTTAAACAAGAAGATGTAATGCACAACAAACTGAAAAATGATCACAAAATCTCTGATGAAAAGATCTTATCTTTACAAACCTCATGGAATAAAACTCTAGAAGAACTTGAACTTGTGAAGAAACAACTTGAGAAGATGACTAAAAATTTAAAAGAAGAAAAAATAGCTCATGCTGTAACTTAGGTGGATCTAGCTAAAGTTAAAAGTTCTAAAACAATTGTAGAACAATTAGTAAGTGAGAGGAAAGACAAACAAAAAACAGGTCTTGGTTTCATACATGAACCAATGCCTGAATCTATTACAAACACTTTACCAGAAAAATTTAATACGCATGATCACTCACCTAAAAACAAAGCTATGCTAAAAGCATTTCAAAATAAAAACAACAAGAACTCTAAAATGATGAAGAGAAAGCAAATGTTGAGATATTCGAGGAACAAGATTCAGAAAAGATTAAAAATGATCATCCAGTGAAAGTTAAATCTTACGAACCACGACCAAAGAATAAGAAAATGTATGTTCCCAAAGAGCATGTTGTTGAAGAAGTGATGGTAAAGAATGACAAACAGAACTCAAATAATAAAGAGAAAGCAAAACTAGATGAAGTAACATCTGAAGATTCATTTTCTTATGGACTAAACAATCCAGATTTCATTAAATGGCAGAAAGAACAAAAAGATAAAGAAAATGCAAAAG
The DNA here is from genome assembly GCA_025506505.1 of Flaveria sonorensis. Lineage (NCBI taxonomy): Eukaryota > Viridiplantae > Streptophyta > Magnoliopsida > Asterales > Asteraceae > Flaveria > Flaveria sonorensis. The sequence continues at coordinate 17,927,982 of CM046435.1, read as the reverse complement.
AGTCTTCTACTGAAGATGTTCAATCCCAAAGCAAACAAAGATCATCAAGATCAAGAAACCAAAGAAGGAGAAATAAAATTGCTAAATCTAAATCATCTCAAGATAAAATTCAAAACAATCAAAAGAACAAATCAAACTGATCAATTTAAACCAGTTAAGTTTGTATCTGCAGGTACTTTTGACATGAACAAAATTCCTGAAATCAAATCTAACTCAAAGAACAAATCTAACTCTGATCTGAAAATAGGTTCGGTTCCTAAGTCTTCCGCTATCAACAAAAGATATGTATCTAAAGAGTCAAGGAATAATGATTATGAGTAAAAGTCAAAACCCAAATTTCAAAAGAACAAACTTTCACATCAAAAACAACAGATTAACTTTTCAACTCCTAAATCAAAACAAGGATCAAATATGGCCTCCATATCAAAAGTTAATCAATAGTTGTTTAAATCACAACAAAGATACTATGAAATATGTGATATGTACAATCATAAGACTGAAGAATGTTTTTTAACAGGTACTTTCATATATGTGATATGAGAAACCATTCAACAGTTGATTGTTATTTCAACAAATATTGTACCTATTGTGATGAAATAACTCACAAAACTGAGGATTGCTACTTCAAAAAGAACTCGCCGAGGAATGGATATGTAAATTCTCAATTAAGAAATGGATATGTCAATCCACAATTTTAAAGAAATCAAAGTGTTGGTTTTCAAAGATTGACAAAACAACCTTCCTTAGGCTTGAGATCTTTTTGAAGAAATGATTCTGTTTATGATGATTCTTATGCTGCAAAACCAAGACAGTATAATCAAGGAAAATTCGTTCCACGATCTGTGAGAATGAATGGTGGGAAGTTTGGTAAACAAAATTTTTTGTCTGATAGTTTGAAATATCTTGATGATGATCTTGAAAAACATTACAATGCTTTAAGGACATAACAAATCAAAGATAATCAAAAATTTGTAAGAAACAGAATTGGTAAATTTGTTAACAATAAGCCTGATTTGAAAAAGCTTCACTTTAAAACAGTTTACCATTGTTGATAAATTTGGCAAGCCCAAGACCATCTCGGCTTGGGTTGATAACTCAACTTAATTCTTTTTGAAATGCAGGTACGCCGGAGAAGACCTATTAACACGTGGTATGTTGATAGTGGGTGTAGCCGGCATATGATAGGCAACCATGCCTTGCTTTAAGAATTTAAGTTAAAAGATGGTACTCATGTTGCATTTGGAGGTGATGCAGGTGGTAAGATTACAGATGAAGGAACGGTGTCTAATGGGATTATCAGCTTTGATAAAGTCAACTATTGCTCACAGTTGAACTTTAATCTTTTAACTGTTTCCCAAATATGTGATAAATCTTACTTAATTATTTTTGATGATTCGTTTTGTTATATTTTGAAGCCAGGTTTTCAAATTAGCAAAGAATGGGTAGTTGTTAAAGCTGTTCGAGATCGAGATGTATACAAGTTAGATATGTCTAAAGTTGATCCTTCTACAGAAACAACATGCCTAATTGCTCAAGCATCAAATGACGAAAGTCAGCTTTGGCATAGACGTCTTGGGCATTCCAACTTCAATAATATGAACAAGCTTGTAGTAGGAAATCGTGTAGTAGGTCTTCCAACAAAGAAGTTTGCTACAACAGATCTCTGCTTAGCATGTTTAAAAGGAAAACAACACAGAGCTTCTTATAAGACTAAGCAGATAAACTCAAATTCCAAACCTCTCAAGATGTTGCATATGGACCTATTCGAACCAACAAATGTTTGGAGTATTGGAAAGAAATCTTATTGTTTAGTTATCATTGATGACTTTATAAGATTTTCATGGGTTTTCTTTTTGCATGCTAAATCTGAAATAGCTTAATTATTATAAGAATTCATCATTAAAGTAGAAAATCAATTAGAACAAAAGGTGAAAATAATTAGAAGTGATAATGGAACAAAATTTAAAAATACTAATATTGACAGGTTTTATGCAGAAAAAGGAATTACTCGTCAGTTCAGTGCTCCTAAAACTCCACAACAAAATGGAGTTGCTGAAAGGAAAAACAGAACTTTGATTGAAGCAGCACGGTCTATGTTAGCAGATGCCAAAATTCCAATCCCTTTCTGGGATGAAGCCATATCCACTGCATGTTTCATGCAAAATCATACATTGCTCATGAAAGATAAACAGAAAACTCCTTATAAGTTGATGTTTGGCAGGAAACCTAATACAGATTTTCTTAAATCTTTTGGTTGTCCAGTTTTGATTCTAAACTCAAGTGATCAACTAGGAAAATTTGATGCAAAATCTAATGATGGATTTTTCGTTGGATATTCATCGGTTTCAAAAGCTTTTAGAGTTTATAACTCTAGGACGAATGTTATCCTTGAAACATTCAATGTTAAATTTCTTGAAAATTCTTTTCCATCAGTTGCAAATGGTCTAGCTTGGTTATTTGATTTAGATTCTTTGTCAAACTCCTTTCATTCTAACTTGTTTGAATCTACAGGTGAGAAGAAGAATCAAGAAGGAGATCTAGGTTCGTTCAGTGATGATTCTGATTCTGATGATATGGATGACTCAAGCCCAGATTATCCATTTTTCTCTTTTGTGAAAGATCCTATATTTCAGTCTGAAACTTATGATTAACCTCAACAAGATCAAGAACATCCCGTTTCAGAAAATTCAATTGTTTCTCAATCTATTCCTAATGATGGTCCTGAAATTATACAACCTGAGTTTGGAACGTCATCGGTTTCTTATGATGTAGTTGGTACTAATAATCTTGATTATTTTATCAACTCACCGACTCAAGTTCCTAATTTCAATCCACATTCTTCGAACTTATTGCATCAGCTTTCCGACTTGAACCAATCTAATCTAGATGTTCATGTTCAAGTGAATGAGATTCCGACATCTCGTGTTCACAAGAACCATCCAACATCTCAGATTATCGGTCCATTGAATGAGAGAACTACGAGAAATCAATCAGAACAAGAAAATCTTTGCTTATACTCGTGTTTTCTATCTCAAATTGTTCCAAAAAACATCACCAAAGCATTAAAGGACAATAGTTGGATTGAAGCAATGCAAGAAGAATTATTGCAATTCCGCAAACTGGAAGTGTGGATTTACCTGAAGGAGAAAATGCCATAGGCACAAAATGGTTGTTTAGAAACAAAACAGACAATCGGGTAATTATTGTTCGTAACAAAGCAAGACTCGTTGCACAAGGTTACACCCAAGAAGAAGGAATAGATTATGATGAAGTATTTGCTCTAGTTGGAAGACTTGAATCAATTCGTGTCTTCCTGGCTTATGCATCATTCATGAAATTCAAGGTGTATCAAATGGACGTTAAAGGTGCTTTCTTATATGGACCAATCATCGATGATGTATATGTCAAGCAACCTCCAGGTTTTGAAGATTCCAAATATCCTCATCGAGTGTACAAGCTTAGCAAAGCATTGTATGGTCTGCATCAAGCTCCTAGAATCTAGTATGAAACGTTATCACAATATTTGATGCAACATGGATACACGTGAGGGAAAATTGATCCTACTTTGTTTATAAAGAAGGATGCTGATGATCTCTTATGTGTTCAAGTGTATGTTGATGATATCATATTTGGTTCTACAAGTCCAAAGTTGTGTAATGAATTTTAAGAAATCATGAAGTCTTTTTTTCAAATAAGTTCTATGGGAGAAATAAATTTTTTCCTTGGTCTTCAAGTGAAACATTCTACAGATGGAATTTTTATCAATCAAGAGATATTCGTTGAAAAACTCTTGAAGAAATTTAAACTGCAAGATTGTCAATCCATAAGAACTCCAGGTGACATAAATACCAAGATTGAACCTGATCCGAAAGGAAAATCTGTTGACCAAACTTTATACAGATCTATGATTGGATCTTTGATGTATCTTACTGCATCTAGACCTGATATAATGTATGTTGTTTGTGTTTGTGCCAGGTATCAATCTGACCCGAAAGGAATCCCACTTAATTGCTATTAAATGAATATTCAGGTATCTCAAAGGAAAACCAGCTTTAGGGTTGTGGTATCCTTATGAAGGAAACTTCGAGTTACATGGATATACAGATAGTGATTATGGAGGATGTTATCAAGATTGTAAATCTACAACGGGTGGTTGTCAGTTTTTAGGTCCCAGATTAGTCTCATGGCAATGTAAGAAACAAACAAATGTCTCTGTTTCAATCGTAGAAGCTGACTACATAGCTACTTCAGCAGGATGTTCTCAAATCCTTTGGTTACAAAACCAACTACTGGATTACGGGTTCAATTTTCGTAAAACTCTTATTTACATTAATAACATTGCTGCTATGTTTATTACAGCTAATCCTGTCCAACACTCAAAAACAAAATATATCGAGATTCGATATCATTTTCTCAGAGATAACTCTAAAAAAGGTTTAATCATTCTAATTCAAATCACAACTGAAAAACAATTGGCTGACCTATTTACAAAAGCCTTTTTACCGGGTCGATTTGAATATTTGGTCGAGTCAATTGGACTAATTAACCATGTTTAAAAATTGGTTTTGAGTTTTCAGTTATTAAGTCATAAAATGGTAAGAACTCTCCCTTTTTTGAATGAGAAAACTAAAAGAGAAACTATCAAAGTTAATTGCCTGATTGTATATATTGTGTGTGCATGTTCAATAGAAAATGAAAAAGCAAATACAAAAATAGAAAATTGCAAAATCAAAAGAGAAAAATATAAAACAAAAATACAAAAATAGAGTTTTTCTTGTTAGTTAATTGTTTAGGACTGAATCTGTCTTTGCAATTTGTGAGAAATGATAGATACATTAGTTTTGATCGGTTTTATACTTCGCTCGTTACTAAAGTCTGACATGATCAGATATGATGTGCAGGTAAGCTCATGCAATTATACTGAAAAAGTAAATTCTTGTGATTAAACTAAATCAATCATGCATTCATGTTTGTCCATTTTAGTACCAATGAGTAGTGTTGACTTCTCAAATTGATTGATTGTTAAGTCATAATCTCACACCTGGTGGCGATATGAATAACCATTAAGCTCTAATTAATTTAAAGCATCTAATCACTTTTTTGTTATGAGTCATCATAGACCTGAAGTGACGAGATATCCTTTGTTGTAAGTAATTACAGACCTGGATATTCTCACCTGATGCAAAAAGATGCCAATGTGCACAATCTTAACATGAGATCTGGTTATAAGTATATGTTAGGTTAACAAGTTGAGAAAGGTGATTTTTTGTAGATCTTTATGAGAGTTGAACTCTCCAAGTCTAAGTGTGACTTACATAATGTCATATCTAATCGTAACTTAATCAATCCAAGAATTGAAAAAGTAAGTGTGCTGACTACTTTGCCAAGAGCACTCATTTTCTGTCCTTAGATCTAGTGTCTCCTTTGCTGCAGAAATGTGACCTGGACACACTTGATCAGGATTTAATCACTATCTACGACTATCCATCATTTATTTTCTTTTAATATGCTGATCTTAACTGATATGATCTCACTGCAGGCATGTGATTTAATTGTATATGGTAGATTTTTATTCTGCTTTATCTTTTATTTTTTATTTTTGCATGATTTTCTGTGTGCAGGCATGTTGATAATGATTAGTTTCCTCTTCTTGCAAAGTCTAAGTAACTTCTAAGTTTATAAAATTTAAAAGTTTAGGGGAGTAAAAAATAAAAAAGAGAAAATAATTGAATTTCAAAAAGTGAAAAATCAAAAATAAAGTGTTTTGGATAAAATGGATGAAGTTGAAATTTCTAGCATGTGTGTGTTTGATATGATGTAAAAATGAACCTGAAAAAGAATTCAAATAAGTGAAAAAGCTTTTTGCAAATAAAATGAGATTCAAATCAATGGAAAAGCTTCTTGCAAACAAAATGAGATTTTTTGTTTTGTAAAAATTAAATAGAGACTAAAATGACGGGAAATTAATTTTAAAAATTCAAAATAAAAATAAAGGTTAAAAATAATATATATATATAAGTTTGAATTTCAAAAATGTTAAAATTGAGGGAAATTAATGAAAATTTTGAGTGATAGTCAAACAATTTTGACTAAGTGTTGAAAAATTGAGTGTGAACAGTACTAATGTGTTTAAATAGTGTTCAGATGGTTGATGAGAAAAGTTCAAGTGTCAAGACTCATGGAAAGGATCCCATGCGCCTGAACAGTTCTCATAAGTTCAGATCAGGAGTATGGTGAATTTTTAGAAATTTGCACAAGTGTTGGGAGTTTTATTCAAGCTCATGCGCCTAAACAGTTGTCATGTGTCTGAAAAAAATTGGTTAAGTTTTGGGCGTATCATCTTATGCTCATGCGCCTTAACAGTTCCAAGACTTTCCAGGTGTAGACGTTTGAAGTGATGAAAACACCAAGTGTTAGGCATTTCATTTAGTCTCATGCTCTTGAATAGTGCCCAAGCGCCTAAACAGTGCTTATGCGCCTGAACAGTGCTCATGCGTCTAAACCTCATGCGCACAAACAGTGCTCATGCGTCTGAAAAAAACTGAAATTTAGTCTCATGCAACTTTATAGTGTTCATGCGTCTAACTTCATGCGCATAAACAGTTCTCATGCGCCTAAAATTTTCACTTACATATATACACAACACTTGTGATTTTTTCATTCATTCACTCAATATCCTCTGAAAACACTCTCGACTCGCATACACTCAAATCATTCGGTTCATCATTTTTGATTGTTTCGTGTTAATACTTGTGATTTATAGGTATATACACTGAATCTAAACATCATTTCGAGATGAAATTCATCTAATTTCAAGTTTATACTTCGAATTCGATCGGGCGTTTTATGTCTGTTTAGGCGTATTAACCCTAGTTCGAAGGAAAAATCGAAAACTGTGACAATAATATGCATTAACAGCTGAAATTGAACATTTATTGTTGATATAAACTTGTTTTCGAACAGATTGGAATGGTCAAATCCATATTTCAAAACAATGTGTTCTTGATGATTATGTTCATCAATCGGGTTTTTGAAGATGAACAGTCAAATTCATGAATTTTTTTTATAAAATGTCAAAATTAATCACAAAATTCATTCTTTAATTAGATTTTAAGAAAATTATAACTGAATTGAGTTGAATTAAGTTTGTGACCAATATAAAACTTTTCAGTTAATGAATTGTTTAAACACTTAGAAAATTTTAAGTGGTTTGGTTCAAACTTAATAACTCAAAATTGATAAGTGTTGAAAATTCAATGTGTCTAACTTTCTTTGTTTCATTTATGCAGATGGCTGAGCTTAAATTTGAGCCTAAACATAATGTAGCAGCATTCCTAAATGAAGATGTACAAGATGTTATAGGTTATGAAGAGATGATCAGATTTGTTCTGAGGACTAAGTATGTGTATGCCATGTGTTATCAACCAGTCATCTATGCTACATTGATAAAGAGATTTTGGAACACTGCGAATGTTGAGAGAGATGAAGAAGGAAGAAAGGTTGTTAGAGGATTCATTACCAATGAAAGGATGATTGAAGTATCAGAACAATCTATTCAAGAAGCTCTAAGGCTGGGAAATAATGACCCACAAGACTTGGTTGAATTATCATTTAATGAATGTAGAGAAACATTTATAGCCATGGGTCATCCGGATAACTTTCCGAGGAAACAATTTTTCTGAGCTGGAGTTTATAATCACTGGAAACTTCTATGTTATATCTTCTAGCACGGAATGTCTAAAAGAAGTGCGGGATGGAATTCATTTCCAGATGATATTGCATCTCCAATTGTAGCCATTGCAACTAACAGACGATTTAATATGGCTAGATGGATTCTGAATGGATTTGTGTTTAACTTAGAGAAAGGAATCAGGAATAAATACCTGATGTATCCTAGATTCTTGCAAATGATCATCAATGAAGCAAATCCAGATTTCCATGTTTATGGAGTGAGTGGTGAAAGATTAATTCTAGAGCATATGACAGAAACCTCATACAAAAGACATGCAATGATTACTGGTGCTCAAAATGTACCTATGTTTGATTATATGAGAGTTGTAGCTAGAGATGAGGTAGATATAAATGAAGATCATTTTCATTTAATTGAGGGTGAACCAGTTGATCCAAATGACCTAATTGAAGAAGATCCTCAAGATCTATCTGATGATGATGATGAAGATAATAATGATGGTGATGAAAATATTGATGATGATGATGAGTCTAAAAATAAAAGTAGTTCCACATCTGGTGATGATGATGATAATGATGGTGGAAATGAAGTTGATGAAGTTATTAAAGAAGTCATTAAAGAAGTTATTGAAGAAGCTGAGCATGTAGAAGATCAAAATGAAGAGATTTAATATTGATGAGACAGTTGTTGTAAATGAAGAAATTATTCATCAACACATGGAATTTCATTTCCAAAACATTGATGTTGTTGAATCTGATGTTCATGTTGAAGATAAACAAGAAAAAGAAGATCAAAGCTTGATAGAGTCTTTGAAAGAAGAGAATTTACTCCAGCTTAAGACAATTGAAGAGCTGAGAGAGGAAAATAAAAGTTTAAAGGCTGAATTAATAAAGAAAGATGAGATAATTGCTAATCTTGAAGAAGAAAAAGAAGCAAATGTAAAGAATTTTGAAGTCATGCTTAAAGACTATGACTTGATGGAAGAAAAATTCAAGAAATTAAAAAGAAAATCATGAGAAATTAAAAGAAGAATTTGAAAGCATGAAAGAGAGTGCAATGTCCCAATCTCCTGAAATTGTTATTGTATCTAAAGTTAATCCTATTGATGTTGAGAAGATCTCTGAGGTGGATAACGGGAAAAGAAAGATAGATGATATTGATGTATCAGTTTTAGCTGAACCTTCATCTAAAATTCAGAAGACTGCATTTGAAACTTTAAGTCATGATAGTGAAGAAACTGAAGTGCAAGAGATAATCGATGCCTTAGATGATTTAGAACCAGATTTTTTTGATGCATAGTATGATGAAGTCTTAGAAGATGAAGATATTGTTGAAGCAAGTTATTCTCCAATTAAGGCTTTAGTTGAAGATATACATGTTGATGTTGATGAAAGGTATAATTATCTAATAAAGAAAAAGTATAATCGAGTATATTTGGATGGACTCACAGTTTCTCAGATAAACGAAGAATATGATAAATGTGTGCCAGCTGAATCCATAGCTCCTGTGGATCCAGATGAAATCATTGTTGAGCATGGTGAATGGAATCCATTACATGAAAGTATTAATATTGAGGAACTTTCATCGTCTGAGCTACACCATCCAGATCCTGAAAACATGAATACGATTGAACTTAGATTATGGCTATAATCGAGGAACTATCCAAGAAAGAAGCTAAACAGATTGCAAGCTGAATCTCTTAGAAATTTGGTGAGAAGCTTTCAAGCAATAGAGAAACAGACAAACAAGATGATAGTACTTGATATGGATAATCCTCAGTACTTGGAAATTACAAAAAGAACAAGAATTTTTAAACCACAAGAGATTAAATTAATGGCTTTGAAGAGAAGTGAACATGAAAGCAGAAAAGAATTGATGAAGATGTTTACTGAGGAAAAACAGGCTTATGAAGTATCCATTGATCAAAAGCAGTTATGGAACAAGGCAAGAACTACTGGTGATATTGTGAGAAATGTGTTGCAAAAAGGACAATCAATCTCAGAATTGCTTAATGCAATGGTTGTGCATGACAATACAAAGAATGTGAAGATCGTAGCGTGGAAGCATGATGAGGTGTTTGATGCATTTTGATAAAGCGTGTAAATGCAATTTATGATGTATATCACTTTTACACTAGCATCATAGCTCTTCCTGTGCAAGACTTAAAAGAATTAAACAAGTTGAAGTTGATTAACCCAACGAAGGCAAATAGAGGTGAAAATTTTGTTAAACTTTTGAATAGAGGTATTTCACGAATGGAGTCTTTTCTTACAACAAGATATGACCAAGAAGACAAGGAATACTTCAAGTCATTAAAAAGCAAAAGGAAAAGTGGTGATAAATCTAAAGAAGATGAAAAATTCTTGGATGCATATAGTGACCAATATTTTGAAAAGGTTACTAACCCTGGTTTGAAGGTAATTGATGGTACTCAAAAGACAAAACCGATTTTGAGATGGTTTTACAATGCTGATACTTTTGAATTGAAGTTAGTTTGGAACTTAGACGACTGGGATCAAGATATGATTTCATTCTTTGGTGTGTTCAAATTAAAACTTCTACATCCAAGCTATATCTCACTTTTGTCAATACAAAAGTTTGATCGTGTTACACCAGAAGTGGCATAGAAAGATCGAAAGTACTTTATGTTGATTATCAAGGTGATGGATGTTGCAATGGAAAGAATTTCTTTAAAGAAACCGTTAGCTTATGCGAAGATTGTGAAGAAGGATATAAAATCAATCGATTTTATAAGAATATCGAGCAAAGGAGTATTGGAGATTCATTCAAGAGATTATCCCAAACCTTTTGAATTTTATGCTAATGACATTGCAGGGTTATCAAAAGAAACTTTGGAGATCATGAACAGGATGGATATCAAGACCAACGAGTCAAAGCCTGAACAAGCAATTCTTGCAGGCAAGTTCAAGTCAGCAATCTCAAATGCATTGAAGGAACAAGTGTTGTACAAAGACAAGCCAATGTTCAAAATCAAAGAAGAACCAGAAGATTATTTTGAAGACTGAAGACAATGTAATCTTAGGGGGAGTATTGTTGAAGCTCTTGAAGATTAACATTTTGTCTTTATGTTGTTTTTTTTGTCATAGTATAGGGACTTATTTGTAAATATATGTTCCTTAGTTTCTTGATAGTATAAATAGGATATTTTATGTATGTGCAGGGTAGAGGAGAGATCTTAGACTAGACTAGAGATCTAAGAAATAGTTAGAGTCAGTTGAACGAACTGTAACCCTTACACATTGTATCCAGTGCATTTGCTATCAATGAAATCTATGAATTTTTTGATGTATTTGCATGTGTTGATTACTTTGTGTTTGAATTGATCATTGCGTTACAATATCATCACAGATTCGATCCTTTTCAACTGATCAAGTTTCGAAGTTCTTTGGATTCAATTAAAGTTTAAAATTTGATTTCAATTTAAACACAAAACAAATTTTCAAATCATTTTTGTTGTTAAACAAAATGGAAAATTTTACATTATTCACTAACACTCGTGTTTCAAGAAACCGAGCTATCTTTCTTGCTACAGGTAGAAAGAGGTTTCATGAATTTAAACAAAGCAAACCAAGCTGCAAACAACCAAACAACAGCAGCAAATCAAACAATGGTTGCAATCAACCAAACAATAGTAGCAAATCAAACAAAAGCTGTAAACAACCAAACATCAGCAGCATATCAAACAATAACAACAATTCATTGTTTGACAACACAAACATTCAGTTGTACATCAATCATATTAAGAAAGAACTAATGCATTTACATTTATGTGATCTTGTAAACTCAAACAACACTTTATCTAATGATTTGATAAAATGCAAGTCAGAGATGAAACAATGTCAAAGAAATGATTAAGCACAAATCAAGACATTGAATCAACAAAACATCAGTTTAACTCAAGAGATGAACCAGTTGCAAGACAAAATGGTTCAACAACAAAACAAACTTGAAGAATTAACTGCTAAGTTTGCAAAAGCCACAAACATCAACAACATAAACATACCTCCATTGCCTGAAATTCCTGAAGACAAAAAGATCAATCTATGCTCATCAGCATGCATATATGAAGTTCAGGCATATCGAAAATATTACAACAATATATCATAAATGATAAAGGAGGAAAGAGCTTCACATGCAGATGAACTACAAACTTCTGCAAATCAAATCAGTTCACTAGAGAAAAAAGTTGATAAGTTGCTTAAAGAAAATCATAAGCTGAATGCTTAAGCAACTGAACTCTTTGTGAAGTTTACAAACACAAAGGCTAAAGTTGAAGCCAAAATATCAGAAGCAAGTACAACCAAAACAATCAATAACTTACAACATTACATTGAGCATCTAAATCAAGAAATCAATATAGAAAAGGCTACAAATGCAGAATTGAAGATACAACATAAAGCCTTTGAAGATAAAATCAATTCTCTTCTAAAGGATGAAGACAAACTCCTTGGAGAAAAAATTAGTCTTCAAGCTCAAGTTAAAAGACTCACTGATTATCTAACAAAGACAAAAGCAGATCATGCATCAACAGAAGTTGAACTTGAGAATTTTAAGATGACTGCCAGCAAGTTGGATGAACTACTTAATGCACAAAGAGATCAGAAGAAGAGTGCTGGAACTACATACCATGTTGTTCCTCCTCCGTACAATGATAACTACACAGAAATACCAACTTCAATGACAAGTCCAGTCAAAGAAGATTCAAATATGCATGATCATCATCCAACAGACAAACCATCCACTATCACTCAAATCACTTCTCCTAAAACAACACCAAAGTTGTACCTCAAACAAGAATCACCACAGAATGAAACCTTTCATTCTTGTGATGATCAAGATGGAGATCCTGCAAGTGATGACAGTGATGAAGAAACCAACTAAACAAACAAATAAACATTGATAGGTATTAATCATGTCATTGAAGAAATCAGTCCAAAACAAACACAGCCACAGAAATCCAAAGCAGCAAAGCCTGATAACAAACAAAAGGCTATGGTTCTCTATGAGAAATTCAAACTAACTGGATTTCTTGAACCAGAATTCATAAAGGCTGAACTCAAGGCAAAGATTAAGATGGAGTTCAAGAACAAATTGATTAAAGTTCTAAGCCTATACAAAATGATCTAGACCTATTATTCCTAGATCTAACAAGTCCATATCAATATGAGCCTAAGGAGGTTGTTGAGTATGGACAACTTAAATTGAGGGTGGTGAATCCTCTATGACCATACTCTGGCAGAACTCCCAGGTTCTGTGATTGTAGGTAGGACTTTCTCCCCTTTTTTTGATAGCATCACCCTCTTACACAGGGGAACTAAGGGTTAGGTCCACCACATCCACAAGTTCTTGTGGACCTGGTTGAGTTCGCCCGGCACGTCTCTCAGCTAACTTGCCCTTGAGATCGGTGATCTCAAGTTGTTAGTCATTGACTTGTCTTTGTAAGTTAGTCACCTGAAATTCCAGGTGACTGACCTTATAAACTAAATAAGTGTAGAGTTTTGATAGTTTTTCCACCTTTAGTTGCATACTCCCCTCATCTTTATCAGAAGAGTCATGGGGGGATAAGAGAATAGAACCAAAGTCTTCTTCCTTACCACCTGCTTGAGTTTCTTGGCTGCTAGATTTCCCCTGCACATTAATAGCTTCAAAAGAAGTGTCAATAGGCAGGGTTGCAATGGTTGAGGTCTTAATAATGTATTCACTTGCAAAAGTGAGAGCCTCTTCCATATGGGCCTCCTAAACATATTCAGGGAGGTCCACCTCAGTTGTAGGTGGATGATGTGGGCTAGATATGGGTGATTCTTGAGCACTCCTCTCTCTTTAAATAGGGGTGGAGAAGAGAGATCATGGTACTCATTGAAACCCATATCCTCATCATCATAGAATTCTACGTTGGGGATTGGTTGGTTGAGATCTAGCGGCTGGGGATGGTAGCTTTCCCCTAAAGGTTGATCACTGACTCAGTGTGAAGGCTTAAGGCTGGGGTAATGAGCTCATAAAACTAAGCATGAGGAACCTCAATACTGATCAAATAAGTAATAGGAGTGGTTTGTTCCTCAAGAGAAGTGGGAGCTCTTGTTTCCACTTCCTCCTGCATGGGTAGTTGTATGGGGGTTGCTCAACCTGAGTAGACTGAGCAGGGGTTTGTTTGGATTTTTTGGTGTAGGTGATGTTTATTTGTGCCCATGTGGGTGGTGAAGATGTAGAAGGTCCGGGTTCAATATTGGCTGGTGCTGCCAAGTTGTCACCTTGAGCAATGAGCTCTAACATTTTTGGGACCAGGGTTGTTTCTACCCCTGAGAAGCCAACAGTGGACTTTCTTATGCCCGTTTTAATGCCTAGTATGTTAGTTATGGGTTAAGAACATGTTACAATGATAATTTGGGTCTGAAATAGTGTAAGGTCGAATTGGACACTGCCCATACGCCCAACATAGTTCTCATGTGCCTAGAAATTTTGCCCATAAGCCTAAGTGTTGACCATGCGCCCAACAGTACCTCATGCGCCCACTGCTCATGCACCTAAGTGCTCATACGCCAAAGTGCTCATGCGCCCACTACTCATGCGCCTAAGTGAGGCTCATGCGCCCAAGCAGTGTTCATGCGCCTAAGTTTCCTCATGCGCCTAAGTCTTTCCCATGTGCCCAAGTGTCGTGCGCCTGCATAGTACTCGTGCGCCTACATAGTGCTCATGCGCCTAATGCCTTAGAAAACTTTCTGGAATTTTGGGATATAGAAATTTAACGACTAAGCCCTGGGATGTCAAGGTGGGTTACGTTTGTTCATGTTTTGCATGATGTGGGTTGTTGTTGATGTTCCTTATTACCTATTATTACGTGGCTTTACGTGGTGTGTTTATGCTTTTATACGTAAAGTATTATCATAAAGAAGCGAAAGATTAAGGATAATGAAAATTGGAACATAATGAATGAAAGCAAAGTCTTGCAAGCAAGTGAAAGGAGGTTCACAACTCATTAAGGGGTTGTTAGCTCAACTGTGTGCGGTTTAGCTAACTCATGAGGATGCACACAGGGGTCAATCTTTGTGATTGACTAAAAAGTACGAAACAGGACCCTTGTTGCTTACCCCAGGTACTGGAGTCCGCTTCGTGCACAATGTTTGGGGTCTATTTATAGGTCCCAGGCCCAGTACCAGCTTCGTGCACAATGTTCTGGGTATTGCACATTGGTCTGGATTAAATTGAAAGATAATAATGAAAGTTCGCAATGTGCGAAATGAATAAAAAGAATGATGAAAGATAATAATGAAATTATCAAGATTTACGTATGATGTGTATCATGTACGAAAGATGACAAGGTTTTAAGCTAAAATAAAAGTATTTTATTTATAAAACTAGAACTCACTCAGCAACGCTGACTTTTCATGTATTTTCAGTTGGCAGGTAACTTGTTGCTGAGGATGGCACGAGGGTGAAGCTACTTGGCGGGCAAGACTGACATCCATCTCATGCAATAATAATGATGTTGTTTTGTAATGCAACTAAGTGTCATTTTGTTAATCATGTAAACAACGATGTATTACTTGGCAAATGTGTTTATTAAAGCATGAAATGGTTTTTGATGAATTATTCTGCTACAGTATTTTATTACTTCATAAATCTTAATATGTTTTGATATAAATGAGGTTCTGATTGACCAACTATAGGGTACCTGAGAACGGGGCCTTACATAAACTAGGAGTACTTGAACTTGACCCCTTGAACCATCGTATGGACTATGTAGGATAAGTCCTTAGGAATCTAGTCCCAACCTCCATGTTTGTTGGACAAATAGTGGATAACCACATGGAGGAGGTAGTTCATTGAGAGTAAACCTTACCCTTCTTGATGGCTCTAACTGTGTAGTCCCATTCATAGCCCATCTACCGGAATGAGTTGTTTACAGCAGATTTGGGGAGGGATAACTCGCCTTCTGCATCATCCAGCATCAATGAGAGTTGATGGTGGCTGGAGTGATGAAAATTGTCCTCCCCTGCATTGTGGCAGATAGTGCCTTCTCACCATCCAAGATGACCTCTTAGCAAGTCCTCCAGAACTCTAGGTGTTGATCTTTATACAATAGGGTGCCTATTGTAAGGGTGGTGAGGTAGTTTGATAGAGATAAGAAGCGGTAAATATCTGAGTAACCTGGATCTTTCTTAGATGATAATAGAGCAACCTGATTGTGTTGCTTGTGAAGATGCATGGAAAAATCTGTTTGGTTTCGGAGATCAAGGTTGGCCATTTTGAGTAGCTTTGAAGTGACGAAAGGTAAGAATAAAGTCGGTTTGTGGGTGAATTTAGGGTTTAAACTTTTGTAGATGAAGAGAATGGTGAAAGAGGGGGAACCGTTGTATGAATATATATATATATATATATATATATATATATATATATATATATATAGTGAGGATTTGAGACAAAGATAATGCAAAAGGATAAACTTTGAAATCTGGATGTCTATCCCATATCTAAAAAAGTTCCCAAAAAGGTAGTATTCTTGCAAGTCTAAAATCTTCCGAATGGTCTTCGAAAGGTTTGAGAAAAACTTTCGAAGCCAATTTGACTTCGGAAGATATTCCTTAGGTTTTCAAGAATTTGCTTTGAAAGAAAAATACTTAGAGTATTTTTACTTCTTAGACACATTTTGCTTTAGAAGATATCAAATATCAGAAAATTTATTCAAGGAGAGAATAAAGCTTCCGAAACTTAATTACTTTTGGAAGAAAATTGTCCTTCAAAACATATAAGTACTTAGAACATATTTAAGCTTTGGAAGATATATCAGAATTTCTTCTGAAAGTAAATTTCTTAGAAGTAGTTATTAGTTTCTGAATACATAATTATGTTTCAAAGACAACTTGATGTCTTCCGAAAGAAAACATATCCAAATTCTAAGGGATATTGCTTTGAAAAGTTCCTTCCAAGGTAAACAGGGCTTATATAGGTGGTGATATAGACAACTTAAGGCACATATATTTGAGAAAATAATCTTGCATTTAGTTTAAGAAAATCTACTCAAAGTTAATTATCCTAATAGTTGATACAAGATACTTAAATCTTTTTACATCAAAAGCTTTTATGAACAAATCAGCATATTGTTCATTTGTGTTAACTTTGACTAGTTTTATCAAACCTTTTTCAAAATTATCTCTAATCAAATGATACTTGATGTTGATGTGCTTTGTCTTTGAGTGCTGCAGAGGATTCTCCGTAATAGAGATTGCACTGTTGTTGTCTATATGGATGAGAGTCTCCTTGAAGTTGAATCCATAGTCCAGCATCCGATTCTGAATCCAAAGTACTTGAGCACAACAACATGCAACAACAAAGTATTCAGCTTCAACAATTGATGTAGACACACAGGATTGTTTCTTACATTTCCATGAGACTATCCTTCCACCAAGGAATTGACATCCACTAGATGTGGACCTCGCAGTCATGTTGCAGCCACCATAGTCACTATCTATATAGGCATACAGATTGAAGTTAGAATTCTTTAGATACCAAAGGCCCAGTTTGGGAGCACCTTTGAGATATCTAAGAATCCTTTTGACAGCAACCAGTGTGACATCTTGGGGTTGGCTTGATATCTTGCACAAATACATATAGAAAACATGATATCAGGCTTGCTGGTTGTGAGGTACATAAAAGACCTAATCATAGCCCTGTAGAGATGTTCATCAACACACTCTCCCTCAAGATCATGTCCTAGTGAGTGGTTTCTGGCTATGGGTGTCTTGTAACCTTACACTCAGTCAGATGAAATCTGGTAAGTATGTCTTGTACATATTTTGACTGGTTTATGAAGATTCTATTGTCAACCTGCTTCACTTAAATTCCTAGAAAGTAATTGAGTTCCCCCATGGCACTCATTTGAAATCTATTCCTCATCAGCTTCTCAAAGTCTTTGCAAAGCTTCGGATTAGTTTACCCAAAAATAAAGTCATCTATATAAACTTGAACCAGCATCAAGTCATTTCCTGTTCCTTTGATGAAGAGTGTTCCATCAATAGTACCTCTCTTGCATCCGTGCTTATAGAGATATTGTGATAGTGTCTCATATCACTTTCTTGGAGCCTGATACAGCCCATAAAGAGCTTTGTCAAGCTTGAAAACATAATCAAGATGATCTGGGTCTGCAAAGCCAGGTGGTTGTTTGACATACACCTCCTCATCAATCACCCCATATAAAAAAGCACACTTGACGTCAAGTTTGTAAACCTTGAAATCCTTGGATGTAGCAAAATCCGGGTATATCCTAACAGCTTCAAGTCTTGCTATAGGAGCAAAAACATCTGTGTAATCAATCCCTTCTTCTTGTGTGTATCCTTAAACAACTAGTCTTGCCTTGTTCTTGATAAAAAGTTCTCTATTATCCTTCTTGTTATTAAAAACCCACTTGGTACCTATGGTAGTCTTCCTTTTAGGAAGAGGACATAGATTCCAAACCTTGTGTCTCTTGAATTGAAGCAGCTCCTTTTACATTAGTTCAACCCAACTTCCATCTTTCAAAGTCTCTTCAATCTTTTTAGGCTCTATCTGGGACAAGAAACAAGAGTGAAGACAAACATTTTTGTCATGAGTTTGTCCACTTGTTCTCACCCCTGTCTCAATATTTTCAATGATGTTTGTGGTGGGATGTGACTTGTAGATTCTCAGTTGAGGAATCATAGCAAGTTGGTTGGACAGATCTAAATTGGTGAAATTCAGATCTGGTGATTGAGAGTTATCCACCACATCAACACACTTATCAAGAGCAACTTGATCCAATAAGTGTGTCACATCATTGATGTTGTCTTCTATGTAGTGGTTATCAGCATCAAGCAATTCTTGATCACTATCACCACCTCCATCTCCTCCTATATTAGAAATTCCTTTATTTGAGTTTTGTGCCTCTATGCTGGTATTTATAGGCACCTCTGATGTATCAGCTGAAGAATTTGTCATGGTTGTGTTGACAGGATTTCTAACTACAGGGCGAGTTACCACTAGAGCTGAGGGAGTGTGAACACTTGGTCCTCTCAACTCAAATCTTGGATCAGAATCTCCTGGTTATAAGCTACCTTTAGATCCTGAAACATCTTCACAAGATTTGTTAAAACAGTTAGTAAATAAATCAAGATCAAATAGCCAATCAGGAACGAAACCTTTCATACTATGTGTGTGCTCATTGAAGATCACATTGGCTGACTCCTCACTACTCTAGTTCTAAGATTATATACTCTGTAAGCCTTAGCTTGGGAAGAGTATCCAATAAAATGTCCATCATCTGATTTCTCAGCAAATTTGGCTATTTGATCCTTGGTATTCAAGATGGTGCAAGGACATCTAAATGATCTGAGGAAACCAATAAAAGGTCTCCTTTTGTGCCACGGTTCATATGGAGTCTTACCATGAGTCTTGACTACTAAAACTCTGTTTTGCACATAGTAGGCAGTATTGACTACATCTGCTCAGAAGGTGATGGGTAGTTTAGAGTTAGATAACATGGTTCTTGCATTTTCAATAAGTGTCCTATTTCTCCTCTTAGTAATACCATTTTGCTGAGGAGTCCTAGGAGCACTATATTATCTTGTAATACCCTTCTCATCAAAAAATGTATCAAGGATTTGGTTCTTGAATTCAGTTCCTTGATCAAATCT
Source organism: Flaveria sonorensis (assembly GCA_025506505.1). Lineage (NCBI taxonomy): Eukaryota > Viridiplantae > Streptophyta > Magnoliopsida > Asterales > Asteraceae > Flaveria > Flaveria sonorensis. The sequence goes on along the minus strand of CM046435.1, from coordinate 17,908,629 downwards.
TATGATTTTGACCTTCTGATGACATTGATTCTCAAATTTTAGAATAAGTCCTAAGTGTATCTTGTGAAGTCATCTGTGATCACCAAACAATATGAGGTCCTTCCTAGACTTATTACATTGGTGGGGCCAAAGAGATCCATATGTAATAAGTGTAGGAGAGTAGTGATGGAGTTCATTTCCTTTGGCTTGTGCAACACTTTGTGTTGCTTCCTTTTCAGACATGAAACACAATGGTCATTACTTGTAAACTCTTTCTATGGCATTCTAGTTACGAAATCATTCTTAATTAATTTATTCATGTTTTTAAAGTTTACATGGCACATTCTTTTATGCCAGAAGAAAGACACGTCATTATTTGCTTTAGATAGAAAGCAAGAAACCTCTCCTGGAGATGTTTCCTCCAAATCCATCTTGTACATGTTCCCTTTCCTGGGGGCTCTGAGCAGGATATGCTCTTGAGGAATGACCACCCCGGGCTTGAGAACAATGCACTCATGCTTAGTAAAGAGCATGTTGTAACACTAATCACAAAATTAGGATACACTCAAAAGATTGTACCCATAAACTTTCTCAAAAGAAACTGGCCCTCCATAAACTGGCCCTCCATAAACTTTCTCAAAATTTTGGAGCAAAGAGCCATTGCATGTCATGTGCCTGGAACAGCCACTATCAATAATCCATACATTTCCTTTGGTCTTTAGTTGTTCCTGCATATAAAAATATGGTTAGTTACATTTGGAAACCCAAGCCTCATCGGTCTTGGGCTTGTCAAAATGAACTAAAGATAATGCAACAGTAATTGATCCTATATGTAATGTTTGAGGATCATTTACTGTTATTAATGAAGAACTTTCAGTCATATTTCCTTCTTTCCTCTTCCACACCATCTTTCCTTCTGAAGCTTTTGCATCCACTACAGCAGACATCAGTACTTCGGACGCATTCCTTGCTTCTGAGACCAAATTTTCTTCCGAATGTAAGTTTTCACTTATCTTCTTCTTCACTTTGGAGCGTCCGAAAGGAAGAGATTTTCCTTCCAAAGCTATCTTCTTCTTCTTCTCGGAAGTTTTCTTCTTCGTCATGTGGATAGTACTTTTGGGATTGTAGATGCAATCCTTGGCAAAGTTACAAGTACTATTCAGTTGGGATGCTTCTGAGAGTCTTCTTCTAAGTAGGAGGTTGAGCTTGATCTCTTTCCACTTCCTTCTTCATCTTCTCAGATGATGCAATAGGCTTCTCAAGGTGAAGCTTGCTCTTGGAACTGGATGGTTCAGGCTGTGCAGCAGTGGTGCATATTTGATCAGCCTTCTTCTCCTAACCAGGATGATTTGGACATAAACTAGGACTCCTGGTACTAGAGTACATGGTTGAGTCTTTAGTCTTCACCACTTCAAATTCAGTAAAAATGAAAACTTGATTTTGCTTGAAGTTGAAAGTGGCCTTAATCTCTTAGGCTTTTTTTGATTTTCTTTTGGCTGCCCTTATCAAGTTCTTCCTTGCAGACATAGTCATCCCCGGTTCCTTCTTCTCTCCAGGAGAATAGTGACCCTTCTTAGGATAACCCTTGCCACTCACTTCAAGTTCATCCTTCACTATCTCCTTTTCATCTTCATCCTCTTCTTGGATGGGGTCTATGAGGGGCAGCCCATCTTGACAAGTTCCACACCTTGGAGGTCTTACAGAAAGTAATATGTGTGGACGAGCTATCTCACTTGATCCTAAACCCTGTCTGTTTTGATAAGAAACTTTTGCATGCATGGATGAAGATATGATGTTCTTGAAGGTTTTCTTTTCAAGAACACACTTTTCTGCCTTGGCTTTGCTGATCACAAGCTCAGCCTGGTATTCAGTTAGCTTGGTTATGAGATCTTTGATTTGAGTACTATAGTTTGTATACTCATGCTTAAGAGTATAAATGGTTTTCTCTAAATCTTCAATTTTAAGTTTATAATCATTTTCTACTCTTTTAAAATCAGCTTTTAGAATGTTTAAGGACTCAAGATCAGATCTCACTTCCAAGTTGTAGGACCTGTACATATTAACTTTTGCAATGCATTCAGGAGTACAAAGATGTTCTAATACCTTCGCTTCTTCATGATCAGCCATCAGTGCTTGGTTTGGAGAAGCATCTTCTACCTGAAAGTTCCAATCAAAGCCTCCTTCAACAGCAACAGCAGCATGTTGTTTTGGTTGGCTTGGCTTTTCGATACAAGGAGCTGCATCAGTGTAGTTTGGTTTGGATTGTGCTTGGCCACCATTTGTTCTTGGTGCCTTGAACTCCCTAGCAAAGTGTCACATTTGGTTACAGTTGTAACACTTTACCTTGCTTTTATCCAGCCAAACTTTCCACTGGCCATAATGCTAGGGAACTTCCTTCCTATTCTCTTGTAGAACTTCATGGCTTTATGAGTGAGGCGAGCCATCTGCTGGACTATCTCCATGTACTCCAGGTCATCTGGATAGATACGGTCTAAATCTTTAAGAGTGAAGAGAAAGTTTCCATAGATTTCATCAGCAGACACAAAGGCTTGAGCAGAGCTTGTCTCTTGGAATGGGCTTCCATAGATGTAGCTCTCCCTTGGTGTCTTAAGGAAGGTGATGAAAGGACCCTTTTATGAGTTATCAGGGAAGCAGATGAGATGATGTTGTGGTTCTCTGCTATCCCTTTCAACCACATGAAGGGCTAAACTCTGTTGATTGTTGGAAGAGCTACTTGATGGATTTTGCAAGTTCATCTCCATCTAGTAACCACTAAGGATACCATACAACTCTATGAGAGTAAGAGTAGAGAGGTTCTCAGTTCTCTTGATGGCCATATAGTAGTAAGTCCATTGTCTGGGAAAAGAGAACATGAACTTCCTCACTATGTCCCTTTTCTCAAGCTTGACTCCAACATCCATTAGAGTATCCATAATCTCAATATACCTGAAGTATTTTTGAGTTATGGTTTCACCTATCTTGTAGGTGAAGTTCTCAAACTGCTGTTTCATGATGTCTTTCTTGTTTTCCTTGGCTTCCTCAGACCCCTCATACATAAGCTTAAGTGCATCCCAGAGCTACTTAGTAGTTTTGCACTTCCTAAAGCCTTTGTATATGGAGTTTGGACGAGCAGTTTAGAGAGCGATCATGGCTTTCTGATCTACATCAATTTTCTTCCAATCTTCCTCAGAGTAGTCAACCATTTCCTTTGGAATCATCCCACCTCCAGCAGTGGCTGAAGAGGTGCTTGGGATGTGAGGTCCTTCAATAACAGATCTCTGCATCCTGTTGTCTTAAGACTTGATGAACCCTTCCATACGTTGGCACCAAGTATAAAAGTCGTCAGGAGTGACCAGTGGAGACTTTGTCATGGTACCGGTTTCCATATCAGCCTTAGAGATAGCTGCAATTTGAGTTGGTAAGTGTTTTGTGAAACTGAAGAGATCTAAGATGGTGAGATCTTACAATCAAGAGCCTAAAATGCTCTTTTACCAATTGTTGGACCGTTGAATGGTGGTCAATGCAATAGCTTCACAATGTTTGAGAGTGTTGGAGCACTTAACTGGTTAATAGGGAATCGGTTTATGATGAAACTAAGAACACAATTAAAGGATAAGAACAAGACAATATGGTTTTCAAGAATGTTGTATATTGCTCTCAAGTTCTTACAAAGTGTTATAAAGCTTATCTGAAGATACAAGTACTTGAGATACTTTATACTACATCCTAAAGCCGGCCATACTTTAAAGGCCAGCTGAAAACACTAATCTAGACAACAAGATCAATGTAGAGTCAAAATGCAGATTGCCTTTTGACTAGTGACAATACATGCCATAGCTCACATCCTAATATATTACAAAAAGGAAAAAAGTACAAGAGTAGAAAGTTACAAACAAAAGACCTTAATCTACAGTTTGACAAAAGTATAGGACTTTTCACCAACTCATATAAGTTGGTGAGTCTTCAGAGATGGCAGCAAAAAGTAGTTCAGCTTTTGTCAAAAGATGATTCAGAAAAAGCATGTCTTCTCTGTCTTTAGGAGAAATTAGTCTTTGGCTACGGAAGACTTTGTCTTTGAAGCTTCGAAAGACTTCATCTTTGGCTTTGGAAGATTTGGTCTTTTGGCTTCAGAAGATTTGATACTTAGTATAATTCTTTGAGTTATATCAAATATTCCAAAGTAACTTCATTGTACTTCACATGTGCATGCTGAGAGCTATTTGGTTGTATGAGCCTTTAAGTGTGATTCTTACAAATGGCCATAAGGAGGGAAAAGAAGAAGAAGAAGAAGTCCAAGGAAGGATGGGTCAAAACATCCTGAGGGTGACCAAGAAGAGGTTGCTCAATCCACTCCACTTCAGGTAGAGCCTCTTGCTGCTGAGAGACCCATCGTGTCTTGGGCCTTTGCTACTAACCCAGATAGATGGTATGTCACTAGAGTTCTGAAGCTTCAAGACAAAGTCTTCCAAAGCCAAAAGACTGATTTCTTCCGAAGACAGGGAAGACATGCTTTCTCTAACATGCTTTTGACAAAGGCTAAACCACATTTCGCTACCATCTCTGAAGACTCGCTAACTTATACAAGTTGGTGATATGTCCATGCTTTTGTCAATCGTAGATTAAGCTCTTAGAGTCTGTAACTTTCTACTTTGTACTTTTATCCTTTTTGTAATAGATAAGGATGTGAGCTATGGCATGTCATAGTCACTAGTCAAAAGGCAATCTGACTTTTGAGTTTACATTGATCTTGTTGTCTAGATTAATGTTCCACCTGGCCTTCAAAGTATGGCTGGCTGTAGGATATAATATAAAGTATCTCAGGTACTAGTCCTTAGGACTAAGCTTTGTAACATTTGTAAAACACTTGAAAGCAATATACATTATTCTTGAAAACCAATTACTTGTGTTCTTGTTGTGTTTTTTACTTATGTTCGTTGTTTCATTTAGTCGGCTCCCTATTTGTTCTGTTAAGTGTTCTAGTCTCTCCATCCATTGTGAAATTGTTGCATAGCCACCCTTCAATAGTCCTGCAATATTCAAGCCCATAAAAACTAGACTGAATTAAAACCTTAAAGTGCATACATAATCCATGCAACCCTTGCTTTTAATTATACAAAATAAAACAACACACACTACCCAAGGCAGTCTTAACTCGGTCATCGTCTTCTATACGAAAACTTTATTTATTCATAACCGCTAAACCTTCACGACCTAGCTAATGCCTTCCAGCACCACCTACTCCTGCATCATGAGCTAAAACACGTCAACAACAATGTTATTGGTGAGTCATAACCAGTGACTCTAAACAAATAGACAACATAATCATGCATATGCAAGTACAGGGGCAGATTCGTGCAATGTCCATGGGGTGGGAAGGCCCCCACTGGATATTTACCCATTAGTGCAATATATCTTAAAATTTAAATGAGAAAATGTTTAGGCCCCCTTTTATTTTAGTATGAGCCCCCCACCCCCCTCCCCACCCCCCCGAAGAAAGTTGCGTGAGTGTGGCACATTTTGGTATGAAGGAAACGGTGAAAAAGAGCCTTTTCTTGTTCACTACAATTTTTTTATTTGTGTTTAGAAGAGTTTCTTAAATAAATGACTTCAAACGAAAGGATTTAGAAAGGGTATATTTGTAACAAAGATAGACATGCAGAAATGAAGGATATCTTTGTTAGTTGATTTTATTCGGTGCTTATAGTTTTATTCTTTCCTTAAACCTTTTTATTATATTATAGTATTCTTTTATCTTTTGATTAATTTCTAGTTTTAATATTATAGTATTCTTTTCTTTTGACTAATTTATAGTTTAATATCGTTATTATGTGTTTTATCTTTTAGATTAATTGTTTATATTTAATGAATTTAGTGGATTAAGCACATATTTAAAACATTATTATGCACATTTGTTTTTCACGTTATTATGGTTGATTTTACTAGAATAGTTTAACCAGTAGAACTATTTCAACCGGTGAATTAGTGGAACAGTCGACTTGAAAATCTGTGCGGTCATCAAAACCTTACTTGTTAGGCAAACTTAAGTAGTTAACAAATCAAATTCTTACATAGTGTTCCATTGTTTTAGTTAAGTTACTCGTTATACATGTTTTGAATGCCTTATTTTTTAAGCCGGATAAATTCTGTTTTAACCGGATTATTTTTAACATATTTGACCGGCTTCCATATGCTATTTTTGCCCCCATTCACAAAAAGTTCTAGATTCGCCACTGTGCAAGTAAATTGTTTTTCAATAAAGTCTATTGTGTCCATCAACATATATGTTGTTCCCGATTTTACAAACATAATGGTGGGTAGATTAAAGACGCCCTAGCCGACCAAATCTCGATGCGTCATAACACTCAAGTATCAGGCATGCCACACCAGGACCCTTCACTCTAACCAATCCTTAAGGATTGCAACCTGATGATAGGTGACTTATCCCGAGTCACTTTCACACCAAACCTAAGAACATGGCCCTTCTACCTAGATAGATCCAACTAAGCGCACAAATTCCTTGATGTAAGAACAAATGTCACTATATACGACGACCTGCTATCATTCCTAGTGTTGCTCCTTGTGCACACCTTCTACATACCTTAGTGATTTTCTTGTACCTAAAAATAACCCATACTGAACACATATAGATGTGGCATATTACATCATAAGAGACAATTTAAACTTGCAATCATAAACACATCAAAACATTTCAGCAAAATGTTTCAACTTGATTATAGCCCCAAATACAATTAAGAAAAAGGGACAGTTATACTAACAGTGATAAGCCATCTGATCGGGTTCGTACACTGGTCAGTCAGTTCCACAAGCGTTTTATAACCCTGTAACACGCTAACCTTCACATCAAGACATTTTTCTCATTAACCGTGAAACCTCTCGGGCCATTCCACCCAATATAATCGTCTGACCTGCCTAAGTCATGTCTGTAACCTTAAGCTAGACTTCTCTGACTCAGATTGATATTTCTGTCATAACTCTTAATGAACATGCATCAAAGAGTTAGGGTTTACACATGCTCTGGACAGAATAACCAAACGAACCTAACCACCACACGAAATCCCTATCGTGTGAATCTCCGCGACAACCTTACGGTTATGAAATGACACTACATTATCCATTTCATACTTATACCGGATGTTGTCCCCTAAGAATTACAGTTATCCAAAAGTGGTCTTTTTCCTTATCATATTATCAATATGCGTTCTAACTACTTAAACACCATTTTAGTTATTTCCAAAACCTCAATTTACCCTTATGCCATAATGGTGCATAATGTGGAGAACTTTACCAGAATAGTTCTGAGCTTTTTGAGGATCTCTGATGTTTACAGTTCACTTTCGAGTGATCCAGCTCTACAATGGTGTTTTACCCGTCACACATGCATCATATATATGGCCAAATTTTGTATTCACAACGGCTTGAGACTTATCGAAGGAACCGAGCCTCCAAATGTTAGTTTCAAACAAAAACAACATCAACGATGTATTACGAGCTCCAATCATTCACACGAACCCCCGAGCACTAGAAACTATATATAGAGAGAGGCCAAAACTGGGTAGGGAAAGAGAGCACCGAGATGAAAGAGTGTGTAAATGGTAAAATCAGGTTTCAAGTACCACCTTTTTGCTTGACTTGGTCCTTGGCGGACCACTACCTAAGCTTGGTGGTCCGCTACTGCCTTAAAAAGACATATTCACATATTCCAAATGGAATATTTGAATTTATCAAGAGAATATTCCTCGCTGACCGTTAAGCTGGACCATGGTTGTCCGCGACCACCATGGTGGACCGTTACTATTTAACCTTGGCAGCCCGCTATGAAACCCAATCCCTGATTTCGATCCTCATTCTTTGGCTAACTACCATAGCAGTCTGCTATGGTCCAATAAATCCAATTCCATAGGAAGTTTTCATTTTATATCGTTTCATCTACGTTTCTGACCCATATACTCGTATGCCGACCCATCCATTAGGCTGAGGGGTACATATGATGCTAGTGATTATATTGATAATGTCATCAACAAACCATTAATGACTTCTACAATATTTTTATGTTGGATGGAGTGCAAAAAAAATATGAACATGCATAAAAACTTACATGTTGAGTATCCTACTAAGTTTGTTTAGAAATTGAGCAACGAAATAGGAAAGACTAGATTTTTAAATTGGTTAAATTAATTTTGTTTCTCGCGCTCTTAGTGAAGCATTTTTTAAGATTCTCCTAAAAAGGTTAGAGGTCTAAAAATCCCTCGACGACATTCTCACTATAAATGGATGTAAACTTAATGCCTTTGAAAAAACATGTTATGCTACTGGATTGATAGATGATGATAAGGAATATATTAAAGCTATTCAAGAAGCAAATCATGGGGGTTACACTTACTATATACCTTTTTATGTTTACCACTATGTTGACGTCTAATACTTTTTAAAGGCCAAAGTATGTCTAGGAAGAAGAATGGTAAATTTTACCAGACAACATCCTTTACAAACCATGACATATTTTAGATATTTTAGGCATAAATTATAAATTATGGTTACCATTTTAATTATAACTTTTTATAAAATTTTAATTTAAGTAATATTTTATTAAGTTCGTATACACTTGTATGATATAAGTTAAACCACTTCTAAATCTATACTATATAATAATTGAGAATTAAAATGTTTTTATATAACCTACATCTTCTTGTTATACTTTCTTTTTAACTAATTTAGAATTTTATACATGTTTTGTTTTTTCAGATATACAACTTAACAATGATCAACTTAAAAACTTAACTTTATGCGAAATTGAGAAATTTTTAAATCATAATAATTCTAGCTTATGAAGCTGGAGTACGATGCCATACCCTGACTTGGACTTAGTTGCTTCTTCAAACAATCATTTAATTACCAAGGAGCTGGATTATGATAGAAGGAATCTTCAAAAGGTATTAGACAATCTTGTTACCACATTAACCGATGAAGAAAGATGTGTTTTAATAATATGATAAAAGTAATTGAAGAAAATAAATGTGGTTTTTTTGTGTACGGCTATGGAAGACCTGGTAAAACAATTCTTTGGAAGACTTCTTTTACTTCCCTTCGATCAAGAGGAATGTGGCTTCAAGTGTGATTGCTTCTTTATTGTTGTTAGGAGTTAGGACAACAAATTCTTGGTTTCTAATTCCATTAAACCTAAATGGGGACTCAGTTTGTCATATAAAGACAGATAGTGATGATACTGATAATATTAAAGAAAACTTCATTGATTATATGTGATGAAGCAACTATGATACACAAGCATGGCCTTAAAGCTTCTGATAGGACATTGAAAGACATATCGTAATGAGATGATTCAAGCAATTCTCAATTGTATTTGGTGGAGATTTTAAACAATTTCTCCCCGATATTCCAAGTGGTACAAGACAATGTACTATTAATGCTTCTTTAAGTTCTTCCTTGATTGCAAAGTACTTAGCTTAACAAAAAAACATATAGTTGATTGTAGAAAGTGAACCATATGATATTGAACAAACAAAGATCTTTGCAAAATGGTTGTTGGATTTTGGTGAAGGAAACATAGGTGGCTCTAATGACGGTGATGCAATTACAGGGATACCTGATAATCTTCTAATTATTGATTCAACTTATCTTTCTTTTGATCTTATTGAATTCATTTGTCCTTCAATTATTCAAAATTGAAAGATTTAGAATTTTTCCCAAAGAAGAGTCATTCTTGCACCAATGAATGAAATAGTCGACATTTAATGTCAGTTGTTATCTATGTTTCCCGAGGATGAAAAGAAATACTCGAGTTTCGATAGTATCTGAGTTCGAGAATCTACATGACAGTTTTAATTTAAAATTTATACTAACCAATTATACTAAATGGATTTAAAATTTCAGATTGCCACATCATAAATTAGTACTAAATGGATTTAAAATTTCAGATTGCCAAATAGCACCAATGACACACCAGCGCCAACGATCACCAACACAGAAGTTGTGGTGTGTTAATGCAGAGAACTTAGACCAAAACATAAAACTTAGAAAAGTTTAACTAAGTTGATATAGGACCCACGTGTGGCGATGAACCTGTCAAACGGGTGAAAATAGACGTAAAAATGTTAAACCACACATGCACTTTGCATTGTGTTAAGTCACAAAATTTAGAATGAAACGTAATGCAAAACGTAAAAATATTGAACTACACATGCATGTTGCGCCGTGTTAACTTTTCAAAACTTAAAATGAAACATAAAACAGAACTTTATGAAAGATAAAAGTTTTGGTTAAAGTTATAAAGTAAAAAAGTTGTAAGTTCAAATTGTAAATATAGGAGTTATCTTAGAGGCTGATGCAAAACAAATAGCTCTCAGCAAGCATACTAAAGTACAAGGAAGTTACTTTGGAAGATTTGATAAATGCACAAGGAAAATCTCTAAGTGTCAAATTTTCCGAAGCCAAAAACCAATTCTTCCGAAGCCAAAGATGAAGCCTTCCGAAGCTTCAAGAGAAAGTTTTCTGAAGCCAAGAGACTGATTTATTCCGAATACAGAGAAGACATGCTTTCTCTGACATGCTTTTGACAAAAGCTGAACTGCTTTCCGCTGCATATCTGATGAACTACCAACTTATACAAGTTGGTGATATCTTCATACTTTTGTCAACTGTAGATTAAGGTTATTGAGTCTGTAACTTTCCATTCTTGTACTTTTATCTTTTTTGTAATAGATTAGGATGCGAGCTATGACATGTCATAGTCACTGGTCAAAAGGCAATCTGTCTTTTGACTTTACATTGATCTTGTTGTCTAGATTAGTGTTCCAGCTGCCTTTCAAAATATGGCCGGCTTTAGGATGTAGTATAAAGTGTCTCATGTAACCAGTCCAATGGACTAAGCCTTGTAACAATTATAAAACACTTGAGAGCAATATACTTCATTGTTAAAAACCAAATACTTGTGTTTTACTTGTGTTCTTACCTTTGTTCTTAGTTTCACTTGTCGGTTCCTTATTTGATCTATTAAGTCTTAAACTCTTTGACCTTGTGAAACTGTTGTATTACCTTTAACCGGTCCTGCAGTAAAAGATAAAAAAGTTTTGAGTTAAAAGTAAAAAATAAATTAATTTTCATAAGGTTACATTACTAATATGAAAAGTTTTGGATTAAAAATATTTAAAATTATTTTTTTATAAAAAACTCTAACCATAAGATACAACTTCTTATGTATCGAAAAATTAAAAATTATAACTATAAATTATAAATATATTAATATTTATATATTACTAATTACTAACTTTGTTAAGCTTAATGAGTTGTATAATATGCTTAATAAGTTGTACCCACTTTTGTCTTTTTTTTAATCCTTAACTTCTTTCTTATCTTAATTCAATACTTTTATGCTTTTATAATTTGGCCTAAATATTTTTTTTTACTTTCAACTTTGGTCTCCTATACTATTTATATTTTTTAAGTTTTTTGTTTTAAGGTTCGGTTTAAATTTTTGCGAGTTAACTCACCGCAGCGTGCGTGTGTGGTTCAACGTTTTTACCCTTATATTTTTCCCGTTTAACGACCCCGTCGCAACATGCTGATTCTAGATCGACTAACTTATTTGTTTTATATGTTTTACGTTCCGCATACGCGGTTTAACATTTTTACACCTACTTTTCGTTCGTTTTTATTTCTATTTTTTTAACTACAAGCTTTTGGGATCTTAGTGGTCACTGACGGTGGTGTCATTTGTGCCACTTAATACGGTTTTACGCATCCGCTGCAACACAAGAGGCTTAGACTGTTCACAACACTACAGCTCATCTTTCCCATAAACAGTCCTAATCAGCACGCCACGTCAGCTTTCCACTCACCTCCACCCATTCTTCCCACAAACACTTTTTACCTCCAACACTATCATTCCCACAAACACCTTTATTTTTCCACCTCACATTTTCTTTTTTTATTTACTTTAAATAAAAATATTTAAATTATTGTAAAAATATTTAATTAAAATAAATAATGGAATTAAATATCAAATGATCAAGTTAAATACTTAAATTAAATAATTCTAAACAATAAAATACTAAAATTAAACCGCAACTACATTAAAATAAAATAAAAACAACAACGTAAAACAATAAAATAAAAACGACCATACGAAATTAATAGATAGAAACAATAATAAAACTACTCTATAATTCCCCTATTCGCCCAGAGATGTTCTATTAGATCGTTCCGCAATGCATGGTGCGCGTCCTGGTTACGTAAGCTTCTAAATCTGTGTAGGTGTGTTTGAAATGATGGTGGTGCCCCGTTATTGTAACTTTCTAGCTCTGGTTCTTGCTCTTCACGCGACCAGTTAGTTATGGAACGTCCTTCATCTTCTACAATCATATTATGTAATATAATACATGCATGCATTATATCACCTAATACCTATAAGTTCGAGGATCTTGCTGGGGATCGTATCATTGCCCACCTAGCTTGAAGAACACCAAAGGCTCTTTCTACATCCTTTCTTGCAGACTCTTGACGCCTTTTTCCACTTCATTTTCAAATTATTCTCCGGTGGATATGTAAAACTCTTTACAAGTGTTGCCCATTCTGGATAAATACCATCTACAAGATAATACCCTGTGGTGTAGTTATTTCCATTCACTGTAAAATTACATTGCGGTGCATTCCCCTCTAAGATTTGATTGAAAACCGGTGATTGATTAAGCACATTGATATCGTTGTTTGATCCAGCTTCTCCAAAGAATGCATGCCAAATCCAGAGGTCATGTGATGCAACTGCTTCTAGCATAATGGTGGGATGCCCATGATCACCACGAGTATATTGACCTTTCCATGCAGTTGGACAATTTCTCCAACTCCAGTGCATACAATCAATGGTTTCAAGCATTCCAGGAAACCGTGATGGGCTTCATGTTCAGCTACTAACCGGTCAACGTCATATTGGGTTGGTCTTCTTAAATACAAAGATGAATAAATTTCCATGATAGACCTGCAAAACTTTTGTAGACATTCCATAGCAGTACTTTCACCAATGCGTAAGTATTCATCGCATTGGTCAGCTGTTGTGCCATATGCCAATTGACGAATGGCACTTATGCATTTTTGTCTTGGTGATAGACCCTTTCTACCTACAGCATCATATCTTTGCGTAAAATATTTCCAGTGTACAGATTTACCTGGTTCAGATAAATCTGTGACGATACGATTAAAAAGACCAATGCCCATCCTAACCGCCGTCTGAAGAAACTCTCATCGTACACCGACTCTGGAGCAAAGTAATCATTCCACAATCGTGCGTCTCCATCCTGACGACCTCTATCTATCTCTTTGCGCTTCTTACGTTGTCGGGAAGAACTTCCCTCTTTTTCTTGGTCAAGCTCAAACAACCGATTAGCAAGGTCTTCGATATCATCGAAAATAAGATTTTGAAATTCTTGTGTGAGCATTTGAGGAATATTCATGGGTATTCTATCATCATTGATGCTCATTTTCAGAATTCGTGTGGAAAATGGGTGAAGTGTTGTAGTGATTGTGGTGTACGTTGTGGTATTTATACAAATAACAAATCTAGCCATTAGAAAAAAGACAAAAAAACTAGCCGTTAGAGCAAAGACAAAAAAACTAACCGTTAGAAAAAAGACAAAAAAACTAGCCGTTAGAGCAGAGACAAAAAAAAACTAGCCGTTAGAAAAAAAATCATTAATTAACTAAAATTACATAAAAGTAGATAAAAAACATTAAACTAAAACCACAACATAAACCGAAACAACAAATTAAACTAAAAAAATTAGTTGCAACGAGGCATTCCATATTTCTCTCTTATCTCGTTACACAATTCTTCACGTTCGGCACGCTGGAATGGATCCATATGACTTGTGTCGATGAAAAGGATTTTCTTCTCTTCCAACTCAAAGAATTTATCAATTTTTTGTCGAAATGTTGGATAGCTTTCTTCTTTGCCTTTGTCGTTTCAGCCAAGTCTTGTCTTTGTTCTTTTGGAAGCTTGATTACCATACACTTTGGTAGGCCCAGAATACTTTGAAATGTCTTTAATTATCCTCCACACATGTTCATATGTGAAGGCAACAATGTTAGTGTTCGTGTAATCATATTTTGCTTGGGTTATATATTGGTCTTCTGACCAACCACTTTTGTATTGTGACTTGATACGAACATAAGACGCATTAAAGTGAGCAACCTTTCCTTTGATCATATGCCAGTGACTTCTAAGGTTGTGAGCATTTCTTGGAATTTGAGGGTTCTTAACTTTGTAATGTTGTTCTATCCTCCCCCAATATGCATGTTGGTTTTGACTGTTGGCAATTATTGGGTCCTCAGAAATGGCTACATAAGCCAAAGCCAACAACACTTCATCATCAGCTGCCCACTTGATACGAACTGACTTCTCGGCTTTTTCTTTTCCTTTTCCTTTCCCTTTCTTCTTTGTTGGTGTTTTTTTGGGTGACGATGGTGCTTCATAATTAGTTGTTCATTATGTGATTGTGATTGCGGTTGCTGCACTTTTTGAAGCTCTTTATGTTTAAGCTGTGCTTGATATTGTTGATAGTCTTCCAACAAAGACTGAGATTGTTGAATATATGGGAATCCCCCGTATTGTGGAAATTATGAGAAGCCAGGTTGTTGAACATATCCCCCAGGTTGTTGAACATGTGGGAATCCCCTAGATTGTTGAAGATATGGGAATCCCCCGGGTTGTGGGAATTGGGAGAACCCAGGGTGTTGATATTGGGAGAATGCGGGTTGTTGATGTGGGTATTCTTCATTGGTTTTATCATTTAACATTTGTGTGAAAGAGAATGAAGCTCTTGGATCTATTGAGAATTGAATTTTGAATTGTGTTTAGAAGAGAGTTAGAATGTTAGAAAGAAGATGAAGTGTGATTTGAGAAAAACTCTCAAGTGAATAAAACATATTTATAACAGGTAAACTAGCCGTTATGAATAAAACAAAAAAGTACCCGTTATTAATAGAACAAAAAAACTAGCCGTTATGAAAAAACAAAAAAGTAGTCGTTATAAATAAAACAAAAAAAACTAGCCGTTATAAAAAAACAAAAAAAAGTAGCCGTTATAAATAAAACAAAAAAGATTTTAAAAAATAAAAAAAATAAACTCTAAAAAAATTATTTTTATAAATGTAAAAAAATTAAAAATATTTTTATTTAATTAACACATTTTAATTAAAAAATTATACTTAAATTATTATTTTAATTTAAATTTTTTAAAACATTTTAATTTAAAACCAATTTTAATAGTAGGGCCTACCACCACCTATCTTCTCACCGCCCTTGGGGACGGATAGCCCCACTTCAAACCATCACCCCCGTCGCCACCCATCCGGCGGGCGCGGTCCACGTCGGCGACAGGCCGGCCATGGGCGCGAGATGGGGACCGTCTTAAAACTAGTTTAGCATAAATCTCATTTGGCACTTGGTTAATAACCTAGTTATTATAATTATAATATTATAATAATAAATATTAATATTTAGAGGAAACCTACACGCGGCGGTCATTCATTTTCTAGACATAAAATTAGGGCTTGGCTATACACACTCAGGTTCACCTTCTTCACTCTCAACAGGCGGCATTTCTAGGGTTTCATATTCTCTGAGATCTGCCCTAAGTTGCTGTTAATCACCAGACACGTAAATCGATGGGGCTCCAAACTCAAGCTTACGGTATCCAAGGTATGCTTAAAGAAGGCCACAAACATATCTCTGGGTTAGATGAAGCTGTGGTTAAGAACATCCATGCTTGTAAACAGCTTTCCACCATCACCAGAACTTCTCTCGGTCCAAATGGTATGCATTTTCTGATTCTTTCTTTCTTGTGCTCTGCTGTTAATTTACCAAAGTTTGCCTGAAAATGGAAGTTATTGATTTATTTTTGCTTCATTAGTATGTGAAAGTTCTATAGTTTTTATCAGATAAACGCGTTTTACCGATCTATCGTATTGATATGATATACTGTTAAATCATTTTCTTTGATGTCAAGTTTATATTTCTGTAACCTTTTTGAAGTAAAGAAGAGTTCAGGCATACCTAAAGTTTGTTTCGTTCTTGTAAAAGTGTGATATATTGTTCTTTTTACCCATTCTTCTATGAGAAATAGTTATTTGCATTTAAAATGGAAAGATACTGGAGTCCTATAATTTGCGTATGAAATGTAGAAGCGTTGGTCAGACTGAAAATGAAAGTGAAAGGGTAATCTTACTATAATCTGTATGACAAATTTGGTTGATTAGGGTTCTCTTTTTTTATGAGAAAATAGAGTGATACATGCACCCGGATATCTATATTGAAAAGTTTTAAATTATTTGCATGAAATGATTAATATGAATCGTAGCTTGGCATTGGTTGTAGAGTATTTTGGTGTTTGTTCTGCTTTTATGTTTTATTAGTTGTTTACTGAGCCCCTGTTGTTATTATGTTAGGCATGAATAAAATGGTTATCAATCATCTGGACAAGCTATTTGTGACGAGTGATACTGCGACCATTGTGAATGAGCTTGAGGTTCAGCATCCTGCAGCCAAAATTTTGGTATTGGCTGGGAAAGCACAGCAGAAGGAAATTGGTGATGGAGCCAACCTAGTAGTTTCTTTTGCAGGGGAGCTTCTCCAGGGTGCAGAAGTCCTCATTAGGATTGGACTGCATCCCAGTGATATCATTATTGGATACACAAAAGCAATTAACAAGGTTTGTTTTCTCAAGCTCTATTTATTTTATGCTGTAAGTAAGCAGTTTGAGTATTTACTGCCTTTATATACAGGCTGTTGAGATATTAGAAGGATTGGTTGAGGAAGGTTCTGACACCATGGATGTGAGGAATAAAGATGAAGTTATTCTAAGGATGAAAGCTGCTGTTGCTAGCAAACAATATGGACAAGAGGATATACTGTGTCCTCTTATTGCAGATGTAGTTTCTTTTATTCGTGTCAATTAAGTGGCTATCATACGGTAAGACATTTTAGGAAGGGTGAATGTTCATGCATCTTGTGTTAATTTTTTACTGCAGGCATGCATTCAAGTTTGCCCAAAGAACCCAGTAAACTTTAATGTTGACAATGTGAGAGTTGCAAAACTCTTGGGCGGAGGTCTGCATAATTGTACAACAGTTAGGGGCATGGTTCTAAAAGGTGATACTGTGGGGAGCATAAAGAGAATAGAGAAGGCAAAGGTGAGTGGATTTCTTCTTGTTACCGGAACTTTCTCAAATTTGGTATCTCTATATAATGTCTTAACATATTGCAAAATTGTCCAATTATTATATTTAGTTTCTTGAAAGTTTTTTCATGTTTAGATTTTAATTAGTGTAGTTCTAGCATGCAGTTAATAGAACCTTTATCATTCTGTAATATCAGTATTGCAGTCGAAGTCAGTTATTATGGTTCACGATTGTATTTTTCAGCTTGGTATCTCTGTTGGTTGATGCATGTTATAAACAAGTTTACATTTCTGTCTTATCGAGGATCTACATTAGGTGATCAGCATGAGTCATCTACCCATGTATGCTTCTAAAGTTTCTGCTCTTTGCTCACTTTGTATATATATCCATGTATGTTTAGATGTGCGTATGCGTACATAAATGCATATAACTAAGTTTTATATGTGCGTATGGGTACATAAATGCGTATAACTAAGAACTGTAAGAACCATCTTTGTCCACATATTTCAAATGCATGGATGGAACTTGAATGAATTTGGAGGATAATTTGATGTATTTGAATTCGAATTCCACCTTCACATTTGAAATGTGTGACCAAATTAGTTTTTATGTTTCTTATTGGACCCCATTTATACACACATGTACATATGCCAGCTTTAAGGATTGCATTGGGTAACATGTGGCAGAGTGAGTGTCGTATAACAGGTCAAAATGGGTAAAATTTTGTTTCTTGTCAGGTTGCGAACATGTTCTTGTTTCGATTTTCATGAGTAATGAATGTGTAATTTATTAAATAAAATATAATAATAAATTTATCCTATAAGAATTATAATTTTATTATCTGTGAACAAGAGGTTTGCATTTTAGCACACTATTAGTATAGGCAACTTGCAACATGTTTGACTCATTTGATCTGTTCCCTTTTTTAACCAACATTTTTAATGTTATCTGTTAAATCTATTAAGAGATAACATGTAGCCCTAGTAAGGTGAGGTACCCATGGGCCATGACATGTAAATATTGTGAGGTCTTGGGTTTAAGTCTCACTCTGAGTAAAATGCTTAGAGTTGAGCCAGGGGGTTTTCTCAGCAATGGGTTCCCTCCTGAGGGGTTGGGGGTGCGATCCCGGCTGGGAAACGGATAGGTGGGCCCGATTAAGATAACACCTATCCTCCGAAGCAGGGTCGTACATTTGCCGTTCAAAAAAAAAGATTACATGGTTCTGATGTGATAAGTTATGCAGGCGTACACACATTTAAAATTTACATGTAACAAGATGCAATGCTTACATTATGCTAGATTTCGATTTGGAGTTGGTTGCTTTTTTGCCTGCTTATGCGTGTTTTCTAACTAGTGCTTCATTAATTATGGTATTTTTCTTCTTAAAGTTTCTTAAGTAGATAGCTGAAAGTGTTTATTGGTTTTGTAGGTGGTTGTGATTGCTAGTGGTGTTGATACAACTGCAACTGAGACCAAAGGAACTGTCCTAATTCACAGTGCTGAGCAGGTGCAGTTTATTATTCCTGTCTTTGTTAAATAGGTCTTTCTTTTCTTGTAGCTATTTTATCACGTGTGGCATAAGTGCTCTATTAAAATTTATAATGTTGTAGTTATGTATCTCTTTTTCAAGTAGTTGTAATAAACAACCACCATCTTTGTGTACCATTAAGAAAGACCTAAAACTTATTTATATTAGTTATCAGATTTTTCAATCATGACAGTTTTGTTATTTATAATTAATAATTTGTACTTGATTATTTTTTACTACAGCTTGAAAATTATGCTAAAACTGAAGAAGCAAAGGTTGAAGAGCTCATTAAAGCAGTTTCAGACTCTGGTGCAAAGGTCATAGTTAGTGGAGCAGCTGTAGGAGAGATGGCTCTGCATTTTTGTGAGCGTTACAAGTATGCTCAATCTTTACTTGTTTGTTCTATATATTACTCGCTGATTCTGAAATGTTTGTTCTTTTTATAGATAAGAAAGTTGCATAATTTTTATGCTCTTTAATTACCAATTAATTTAAAATCTGTATTTACTTACAGGATCATGGTCTTGAAAATTGGGTCCAAGTTCGAACTTCGCCGTTTTTGCCGCACAACTGGTGCTGTTGCTCTTGTAAGCAGCAAGACATGCTTCAATGTTGAATGTACTGTAGTGTTAACAAAACAATCAACCATTGGTCCTAATGCATAGCTGTTTGATTTCACAGTTGAAGCTTGGGAGTGCTGTAAACCCTGAGGATCTTGGATATGTTGATTCCATTTCAGTTGAGGAGATTGGTGGTGCTAGGGTAAAAGTTTTTTTTTATTGATTTGTATTCTTTCTTTCAGTTACAACCTAACCTAACCTAATCGGGTTGGGGTTTATACTTCTTTGGGTTTAGGTAACTGTTGTAAGAAATGAACAAGGTGGGAACTCAGTGACCACTGTTTTGCTCCGAGGAAGTACTGATAGCATATTGGATGATCTGGAAAGGGCTGTTGATGATGGTGTCAATACTTACAAGGTTGTATGCTACATATGTTTCACAATTAAAATTAATATATTTCTTTTCTTTTCACCAGTCTTAACTCTTAACAATTGCTCTCTTTGTCTTACCCTATCTATGTTCTTGTTTCAGGCATTATGCAGGGACAGTAGAATTGTACCTGGAGCTGCTGCCACTGAAATTGAATTAGCCAGAAAGTTGAAGGAATTTTCTTTCACAGAGACAGGGTATTTCCTTTCATAGTTTCTTTTTTCATCTCAATTGATGAAAGACTTGTATTTACATTTTTTCCCTTCTCTTGTTTGCTATTGCAGATTAGATCAGTATGCTATTGCAAAGTTTGGAGAGAGCTTTGAAATGATACCAAAAACATTGGCTGAAAATGCTGGGCTTAATGCCATGGAGATCATATCTAGACTATACGCAGAGCATGCATCTGGAAACATTAAAGTTGGTATAGACTTGGAAGCAGGAGCATGTAAGGATGTCTCTACATTGAACATATGGGATCTATATGTCACCAAGTAAGCAGCTCTGCTTAGTCTACACATTTTTACTTGTATATTTTTTCGAAAACACCCAGTTAATAGTAACATTTAGAATTAAATGTGATTATCGGCATTAATCAAATGTGCAATTTCATTAGTACCAACATTAGAAACTTCCAGATAATTACCAGGAATAACTTGTCATCATTAATCTGGGCTGCCTTGAACTTAGATCTTCTGAACATGCTAAAACCTGAATGTTTTCCACAACCTTCTATGATTGTAGTAATTCAAATTTCCATTGAATTTCTATCTTCAAGTTGTCTAACTTGTGATATTGTTATCTTTCTAGGTTTCATGCACTCAAGTATGCTGCAGATGCAGTCTGTACCGTTCTACGTGTTGATCAGGTACGTAACTTAAGCTTTTTGTTCTTTTGCTGTTCATTTGTGTTTGTTTCTGAAATTTGTGCCATTACCTATTTTGGGCTGATCATATTTTGTCAGTTGGTGTGATGGCAATTCTCTAGACACGAGGAATTACAATGACCTTGATTTCAATTTATAGAAAAGCTGTAACCTAATCACTATAGGAAGCATATTGCAATCAGAAATAATAAAAGCTTATATTTCTGCTACAAAAAAGTGGCTAAAAACCTTAACCCGACTATCACTTTTTTTACAAAGCACACTGATAATCTATTCCTTTCTTTGAAGAGTTTAATCTCCATTTCATAGTAGGCGATGACTTTATTTGTCCTTTGATATTCTGATGTCAAAATCATAAACATATTTATGGAAAGGTAGGGACATTTTATAATATCTTGGACTGAATAATTATTGAAAGCACTTGAGTTTTCGTAAGAAAGAAGTTTAAGGAAGTGATAAGAAAGTGAAAAATATTTGTGTTTTAGAGTTTTTTTTAACAGAAGTGGAAGTGAAAGTGGAAGGAATCAGAAGGAATTTTTTTTAATATCTTCCTTGGCTTCTCTATAACCGAGAGGAATTTCTTTTAATAATTAGAACTTTTACCATTGTTTAATTAGGATATTAAAAGGGTATACTAGTAAAATTATAACTTTCTTCTCTTTTCCTTTCAACTCGGGGACACTTAAAATCTTTAATTTCTTTTTCTTCGAACTCTAAAACACAAAATGAAATTATATTTTTCTCTTTCCCTTCATTTATTTTCCCTCTTAATTTTTTTCGTTCCTTTAGTAAACTTGGGAATACAACTTACATGTTTCTTATGCTTTTATTTATTTATTTATTATTATTATTATGTGTTTTGACATTCTGATACCCTTTGAAATGGCATGCATATGCCGATTCTAGAAAACAAGAATTTAAATGCACATTGTGTTTTGAACGATGGATCTGCAGATAATAATGTCAAAACCAGCTGGTGGGCCGGGTAGGAGAGATCAACCTGCGGGAATGGATAATGAAGATTAGGCTAGGCTGCCTTACATCATGAAATATTGGCTGGTTTTGGTTTAACAGTGTTTGTCCGCATGAGAGAAGGGTTTTTTTTTTATATTATTTGTGGATATTTGATTAATGATCAAATGGTGTCTGGTTTTTCTCAGATTGATGTATGAATTAACCATACTATTTTGTCAGTTATTCTATCTACGAGGTTCTTCATGCCTGCATCACATTTTCCATAACTGAATGAACACAACAGACAAAAAAGCCCAACTTTTTAGATTGTGAAGGTTGGTGGAGAGTGAGGATAGCTGATTTTCACATACATAAATGTTTGATGCTTTGTAGATCTCATTATGTTATAAGTTATAACAACGTAATAGATGATATGCAGTTTCTTTCTTGAAATCTTTCTTACTAAGCAGCAAAACTTTTTATATACAAAGCAAGTAGTCATGAACTTCTAAGGGTTCTGTTATTCCTTACACAATAAAGAATTTTTATTTATGAAAATGTCAATCAGAATCACTAATTTTTTCTAGGCATCTGAAGTGTAGGTTCTGAAGATTATTGCTTATGTTCATCTATTTGATTATTGGTAATGATGGTGTAAGATCACCTTGTTCGCTGACTGCCTCCATAGCTTTTTGACTGCAAGTAGTTGGGACATCACCTCCAACTTAACCATGTAAACCTAAACCACCAATATGATTGGATGGCGCCTTTTGGAACAACCTTTGGATATCAAAAGATAACATTGAATCTGTTGAGTTATAATGTCAGTTTGTAGATACTTTATAAATCATCGGTGTTACCTTTCCCACCCTACTTTTTTCATGATATCAATAAGTATTTTACAAAATTTGTACTCTAAAAACTAAAAAAGGAAGTGAAAGGGTTAATTGAGCTGAGGTCTCTTTGAGAGTAGTCTTCTATTATCAGAATATAGACGTAAAGTTTGACCTCATCTTACCCTTCAAAAACTGTAGTCTCTAAGTGCAATATTGTTGAGTATGTTGGTTTCTTCATTCCATTTCATCAACCAAAATGACATTGTTAACTAATGTGAAACTAGAGGGCTAAGGTATAACTATGAAAAACATAAATGAGAATAAGCAGTTAAGCACGTCAAAACATTATATTAATTTGAAACAAGCAAACAGCAGTGGCAGGTTGATTTTGAATCAAATTTATATAAAATAAAAACCTAAATGAGAATAAGCATGTCAAAATATTATGTTCTGAAAAAGATATAAGGTATAAATATATTATTATATTTGAACCGTCTTGGATATGAATAAATTTTATATAAAATATAGATTAAAATAAGTACATCACAACAGTACTCTACAAAACTAAGTTACGAATAAAGTTTATATTGATACGTGTATAAAATAAACCTAAAGTATATCATAATGCACAGTAATTTAAACTAATAAATATAAAAACTAAAATCAACCCACAAAACACTTATACTTACCCTTAAAAACCAAGGTTAGTGAGTTTCCCATCAGCCCGTCACATGTCATGTCTTGATTGGTCGGTTTAATGAATTTTCTCTTTTTTTCTTTTTGCTTTCATGGAATTTTCTTGTTGTTTATTATGTATGTTGCTAGACTTAGACATGGAGACGTAGGAGCTGGTTTGGTTCTAGTTTCAGTTTTGTCGGCAACACGTTCGAACCCTTTTCCCCTCGAACCCTTTTCCCCTCATTTATATTTTTTGGGTGATTTTTGTCTTCTTTTAATTTTCTTATATTTTTCTTTTATATTATTTTTTTATTATTATGCCATGACGTTTGAGGCATAATACAACTCTTTTATCTATGTTTTAGTCCCCAAAATTAATACACCCAACTTCATGCATCTATTTTATGTAGTTAATTGCGTTAATCTCACAACCACAAATCATGTAATGAAGTTTACAACATGCATTTCTTTTATGTATTTAACTGTGCTAGTCTCTCAACCACAAAGCATGTAACGAAGTTCACAAACACGCCCCGTCCTTATCTTATTTTTTATTAGAGTACTTTTCTTCAAAATTATTGGGCCACAACATGTGAGGCATAATACTAACTTCAATCTATGTTTCAATCTCGAAAACCAAAACGAAACAACTTGCCTAACCATGTCATCATGCGGCTCCACCATAACAAGCAAGTCTTAACGTCTCAACATTGGTTTTTCTCATGAGTTTATGCCTTAGCTGCAACATGCGGTTAAAAAACTCGTTACAAAATTTTCAGGGGGAGTTCTCAACTAAATTAATAAAATCAATGAGGTATTGATTATTTAAGAAAATAGAGAACAAAATAAGTTAAAAGAAAAACACTAAATGGCGCAAGGTGGGAAAAGGAAGCCTCAGCGGGATTACATATGAGCTGTAAGTTCAACTCCAAATTTCAGATTTTACAAACCACAACTGTTCTTGAACTTTTTAAAAATGTAACGAACTTTGTTTTCCCACTCTTTTGATCATGTATTATTCTACATTGCATCGTAAATTATCATCTTTTTTACACAACCTTATTGGACTCTGCAATGCATGGTGGAGATTAGACAAAATCCAGAGTAGCCAACACACACTTTTCAACATTTAAAGGCACTAGTTGATGTCACGTCTATTTACAACAACAACAACTATTACTTACTTCTTTTTCTTGTCATCGTTAACCTTTTCGAGTACAACAGGAGCTGCTGGTATGCTAAACCACCACTCTCTCACTCTCCGATTCCATCTTTCTGTGCTTGACCTCCTCAAAGGTGAGTACTTGGTCAGTTCCTCAAACAAAACCAATAAAATCACATAGCGCATAGGCACAACCGCCACAAATATCCCCATAATCACCAGCGCAGCTGCAAATCGATCACTTGCCTGACACCAAACAACACCTTTTCAGACTAAACTCCCATCTATTTACAAATTCACTAATCTGTAAATCTTCAAGCTAATTAAAAGTTGGATATCACATTAATTTTTCCCAAATAGTACTTTAGACTTTTCACCAACATGTGAACGGAAAAAAAAAATCTCCATAAAGCACAATGTTAAAAAATAATATATTTAAGAATAGTGGTGATTGAAAAAAAAAAAAAAAAAAAACCTGTGGGAAAATGGACAAGAGCAGGCCACGTAGTTTAAGAAGAAGAATATTTGCATCCTGGATCAGCTCTTCAGCCTGGGAAATCGCGTTCTGGATGGCTAAAAGCTGCTCCATAGTGTTCATTGGTGGCGGTGCTATTACCCTGAATTCATCCACCTCCCTTCCTCTGCTACACCACCGTGTTATCACAATGAAAAGTGCGATAAACGCAAGCACCAACGCAAGTACGTAAGAAAACCATCCCCTGCACCAAAAACCATCACCATTTGCTTTACTGTTTTCTTTCTTTTTAAAGCCTCACGACAAGCATTCACCAATTCAAACGCAAAAAGTTGACATATGATTCTCAGATTTGTTAGACAATTGGCACGATAACAATTGGTAAAAACACAATCACATATTTTTATTAAGTAGAAAAAAAAAGACATACTTATTGGTACACTTTGTATCTTATTCCTACCATCTATTTATAAGAGATAATCATAACTGATAGCTTAAATCAAGCATTGCTTGATTTATGCTTTGATTGCCTAATTATAATTATCAATTCCAAAAATAGATTTTGAACAGATCCAGTTTTCTGACCCATGACCCATTTGACCAACTTTTGACCCGTGAACATTTTAACCCACAAACATGATTAGAACCATCATTCACCCCCCCCCCCCCCCCCCCCTAAATCATGGTGTGTGCACTTCATTGTTCATAGCAACGTTGATTCGTCATCCATATATTGTGCTAAGTTAGCCTCCTCCTTTTTCTCCCACTTTGGACATTCATTTAGAAAATGTCCAAGCTCACCACACTTGTAGCATCTAACGTGGCTTTTATTCCGTTGGAACCGTTCACCACCTTGACCTTTTTCAGGACCCCGACCTCTTCCTCAGCCACTCCTAAAGTCATCCCGGTTTGAACTTCCATAACCACATTGCTCACATCCGTGCTTTTTGTCTTTCTTTTTTTTAGAAAGCATTAACCTCCCTTGAGTTTCTTCTTTGTTGAGTCCTTTAATGCGTTCTTCATTGGCCCTCAAGCTTCCAACAGCTTCATCAAACGACATCTTGTCAATATCAAAGCATTGCTCTATTGAGGCTACGATTTGAAGGAATGAATTGGGCATAGCATCGAGCAACCGTCTCACCAAAACCTTCTCTTCAATGTCTGACCCGAGACTCCTTGCTTTTGAGGCTAGCCCACTCAATTTGCTTGCAAAAGCATCTACCAAGTCATCCTCCTTCATGTGCAAGCTTTCAATTTCCTTCCTCAATGTTGAAAGCCTAGCCGTTCTTACTCAATCCACCCCCAAAAAACTTGTTTTCAGCCCTTCCCAAACTTGTTTTGCATCCGTATGAGATGCCATTTGTAAAACAAGCTCTTCCGGGATGGCTTGAAACACGAAGGCAAGAGCCATCGTGGACTTTTTACCTCTTGGTGGTTCTATGGCCTCCCATATTCCATTTGCATCCATAATGGCCTTCACTTTAATCGCCCACACCGGATAGTTTGTAGATGTCAAAATCGGACACTGATAGGACATCGAACCTCCTTCCTTTGCTGGTATCATTGCCATTTTTTTTCTGTTTTGGACAGCCCCAACCCTTGTAGATCAAACCCTGCTCCAACAGCCTTCTTCCACCGACCAAGAAAACAAAGCCACCTGCTTTTGCTGTTTTCTTTCACCCGCCAAACAAGACTGGATCCAAGGCTTCTTCCCGTCTATTTCTTCTGCACTTCTGGTCGGAATTCCCTGCCAAAAGAACAAACCTCACCTGGCTATTCCGTTCTTTTCCTAGGCAACGAAGAAGAACAAGGTTTGGTTACTGATCGATGGGATTAGGGCTATGATTTGATTCTGATCAGGGGCTGATCAGAATTGAATCAAGCTACTGTTCCACTATTCAACCTTTTGGTGTAGTGACTTGCCTTTCCCTGACACAGGTTTTCGATCTCGCACCGCTCTGATACCAATTGTTAGACAATTGGCACGATAACAATTGGTAAAAACACACTCACATAATTTTATTAAGTAGAAAAGAAGGAAATACTTTTTGGTAGACTTTGCATCTTATTCCTACCATCTATTTATAAGGAAGAAAATAACTCCTAATCATAAAAGAGAATCATAACTGATACCTAAATCAAACATTGCTTGATTTATGCTTTGACTACTTTATCATATTTGATTGCCTAATTATTAAATTATTAATTCCAAAAATAGATTTTGGACAGATCCAGTTTTCTTACCCATGACCCATTTGATCAACTTTTGACCCGTGAACATTTTAACCCACAAATATGATTAGAACCATCAAGATTATGAGTTCACCTGTAAATGACGTATGTGAAAACCAAACAGAATATAAGAGACTTCACAGGCTCTTCCCAGTAGAACAATTTCACAAGACGATTCCCAAGTTCAGTAACCGGAAAGAGCAACTCCTGCAAGTAAACAATAATTAATACATCCAAACAATAAAGTCTATATCCTGTTCTACTATAACAGACTGTCTGGTTATGTTTATTCACCACTTAAACGCCTGCTTTTAACACAAATTTAAAAAACACAGCCAGTGTAGGAGCAAATCAAACGAAAATAAAATGAGCTAAACCTTCATGACAGCTAAGTTAGTATCAATGCCTTGGACTTTGACCCCATCGACTGTGGCTTGTGCATTTGCAACCATTTTGTAAGTACTTCTAGACTCTTTCACAGCCTTCTCCAAGGGAGTTAGTTCCCCAACACTCACATCACCAACAATGTTAATCTCTGAAGTTTTCCCAAACACAAACCCTAAGCTTGAAGCCATGGTGGTAGCTGACATTCCACTACTTGTAGTAGACTTGCATATTTGGGTTGTTGCAAGTGTTTCCAGTATTCTATCTCCACCTGGAAGTTGATCACAAGCATTGAACATTAGACCTGCCTCAAAGGAGAGTGGGGTAGCAGAGGTCATCATGTCTTTGAGGGCTTGCATTCGTATAATTCCAAATATTGCTTTCAGAAGTGTTCTCTCCCTTTCAACCCCACCAATCTGGAACTTGCTTATAAACCTGTGGGCATATAAAATCTCACGAATAATTGCTAGCCAGTAGTCACGCCGACTATGTCCCTTCAGCTCAGGAAGCTCCATAACTACTGCTTCTGATCTACATTGCATTCCAATCCCAAATTACATCAAAACATATCCGTCTGTCACAACAATCAACACTGTACTTACACTTAGAGAGGGCAACTTTGATCTATTTACTTATGAATGGGTTAACCCAAAGTATATATCATCTCTAGCAGGTAACAAGTCTTTCTATATATAAAAAAAATTAGCCAAAATGGAAACAAGTTTAATGGGTAGAAGTGTAATTTTGATGCATAAAACCTCCAAAATCATTTTTCTCAAATCTTTATTATTATTATTTATCTAATCAAACCTTTTGAAATCATACTGATTATTACAATAAGGATTTACGGGAATAAGTGATCTGGGCCAACTCAGTGTATACAGAAAAATTATTTGACACCCAGCCTGCCCATATTTTTGACCTCCAGGATATTGGCAAGTGAAAGAAAAGTATAAAAAAACATATGCATGGGAAGGGACTTACAAGGAAACTGATTTATACAAGAAGGCTTTGTCGAAAAGTCTGGTTCCCCATGGACCTGTCAACTCTGGCTTCACAATCTGCTTCAAATCATCAGCCAACTCATAAACTGTAGGCTTATCATATGATACAACACGAATAGCTTCAAAGTACATAGCGTGATCTGTCAAGGTTAACCGACCTGTGGGGCCACCATAACCAAATAAATATATCATAGTATTTTTGTCAATACCAAAGGATAATTAAGAGAACTTACCAGGCCAAGTTGAGATCCCTACATGCTGAAGAACTGGCTGCGTGGTTACTGTGCCATCGACTTCCAGAACTCTTTCCCCTCTTTCAGATCGTTGGAGTGAAAGGAGTGACGACTCCGATTGAGATTTTAGTTTTCTGACGGCCCTGTACGTGTAATTGTAGGATGACCTCACATCAGCATTAACATAACAAGAAAGAAAATAAAATAACAACAATAATAACAACAGCAATAATAATAAAATTAAAATAACTTCTATACTATATATAAAGCATATGAGAGAGGTATTTTAAGATACCATAAAATTAAAAACAATTACTTTATTCAATGCATAAGATACAACCATTTTTGAGGGTAAAATAGTATTTATAACATTATTTACATATTACCCCTTACAATTAAGTTACATAATAACCTTACACTTACTAACACTTGCATAAAATTTTATATTATCCATCCATAAACCAAAAAAACTTAATAAGTTTTAAGATATCAACTATATCTTTTAATCTATCACATTTAAAAACGTTTTGAGACTACAACTTAACCTGTGTTTTTTTAAACGTTTTGGTGTAAACTTTTTGCTGAACAGTTCTGTATTTTGTGAGGCACAATAAGTTAATGCATATATGTACGAGTAATCATGAAGAACCCATTTATTTGGTGTTTTAAATTTTAGCTTAGAAAAAACATAATAGACTTCTGTAAAACTACTACAAGAATAACAAAATATTAAGTGCACGTGCCGGATGTAAAATGACACCCCGCCGCATTGCGCGGGCACCCTTCTAGTATTTATAAATATAATAATGAGATTATATAAGGAGTAGCTACCTTTCCAATCCAATAAGGTATTTCTCAAAGGTAGAAAACTGAAGACGGCCACCAGTTGATGCAGTAAGAAACTCAAATATATAATCAGTGACGATTACATCGGCTATAATGGGAACTGCAGGCGCGATTCGGGAGAAGGCCGCAATACCGACACTTGCATCCTCATCTATCTGCCATAATAATCAAAGTTCACAACAAACCCTCCATGTTAGATTCACAAATAAGTACAATATAATGTTTCAAACGAATGATCTGAAATCTTGAATCTGTCTAAAGTACAACAACTACCAACAGAAAATGTCCTTTTGCATTATAGTCAAGGAGCCTTTGGAAAACTCTATGTGATCAGGCAAAAAACTGCTTTTGAAAGCCTTTTTCATGTCTTTCCCTCCTTTTACTGACAAATATATTTGGGGCAATTGCATATTTCCCCCTCTAAACTTGTAAAATTACATATTTCCCCAAATCATGCTTAAAAAACATTGTACTTTATGCATTGAAACTAGTGTTTTGGGAAATGTGTAATTTTTTTGGTTGAGAGGGGGATATATGTAATTCTCCCTATATATTTAAGCAAAATTAAAGCTTGAAACAACAGTTATGAACATAACAAATGCATACATCCATGGTATCGGTAGGCTGACTTGCAGCATCAGGAACCTCCCAAGCAAGCATCATATCAAACGTTAGACGTCGAAACTTCTTGTCCTCCATGTAACCACCCGCTTGTGTGGATACAGAAAGGGCCCTGAAACAGGAATATTCCAGAAAATTCCGAGCATAACATGATGGATCTTTTACAGCATCTGTAGCCTCCTCATCAAAGTCTTCTTGAAGCTGACCTGTAGGAATCTTCAGGATTCTGCAGTTACGGATATATAATGAGTGAACTCTTCTTCACACGTACGAAACAAAATGGAGACAGAAATACAAAAGATAAGTTACTTTGAACATCGACGGACAACTATATTTGCCACAGGTGATAGCTCGTATATCCAATTTTTTTCAGCAGATGGAGAAGCTTTCATCTCCTCAAACTCTTCATGAAATAGATTTTTATTTTTCAGCAACCATTTAAATGATCCATCCCTCACAAAACTCTCGATCATATTTCTAGTTTTGCTAACTGCAGCCATCTTCCAACACCTCTTTTGCTAGAATACAACCTTAAAATTGAATCACATCAAAGCACCCAATGACCTACAAAAATTAAAAATGTAGCAAAATTAAACTATCTATGAAAATTTTTGAAGGCATGCATAGGCATTTTTAGCATAAGCAAAAATTGCAATTAATACTTTTATTTAAATTACAACATAGCCTCATAAGCATTTGTTCTTTGAAAGTATATTCCTCAAACACGCATGGTTGAGAATGAGGATTATGGCTTCCATGGATGGTGTCTTGCCAATATGGAAGGGCATCATGAATCACATGCAAACATGGGCAAAGGATAATGAAGTTTGGAGTATAATTGGTTGTCTTATCTTTGCAATGTCTGTGTACCATGTTTGGAAAGAATGAAGCGGTAGGAAAAAGAAAAACAGGGTACACATAAGCAAATCAGTTGACTAGGTTGCTAGGTACATCCATTGATGTTAGCTTAAAATTGCTTAGCTTAAATAGAAGCCGACAAGAGAGACAGCTAGAGCTTCAAAGCTCTGGAAACTTGGAAAAATCTGGCACTTGCCTTGATGAAGTGTTAGTCTCTTATTTGTGTTGCCTTGCTGGGCAATCGCTGGTTAAGCAAGCTTATGCGTTTTTATGTGACTGCTGGGATAGTATGGAAGGTAGGAATGAATTTTGGTATTAGTATGTTTTGTGGTCTTATTTCAGAGGTTCCAAGGCGTGTATTGATTCAACTTTGGTTGTATATTTAGGTGGGTATCCCCTCTGTCAAATAATTTCTTAATTTAAAATATAAACATCCATGCGGAGTGTGATTCCTCTTTTGCCCAAAATCCTACCATGGAAAGTTATAAAAACAATGGAAAAAATAAATTGCAGTATGTGTAAAACAGATGGTTTTAACATTATCTATTGAGCAACTTGTAAGAAATCAGCTTCTTTATGCCTCTGATTCACACACTTTCCGTTTGTGTTTCAAGACAGACAATATAGGGTGCATGGACTTAAGAAATGAACCCCCTAGGCACTTTTTAGAATGTCATAATTTCCTAATTAGACAACACCACTTTTAGAATTTAATTTAAACGCAACAATTATGATACCGAAAATGTTTTATCTCAAAGTTAAAATAAAATCAACACTTTCTAAGAAATGTCAATGGAGTTAGGTTCAAGCTTTTCTCCATTGTGTGGATTAACCACTTTAACCGGATATAATCTTTCATCACAAATAATCATAATCACATCATCCATACATACATGAATTTAGAAGTATAGCGTATTATGTAAAAACACAGCTAATATTGTAAATAACCAGGTAACCAGTTTAATTAAATATTAACGCAATCACTCCGAAAGGATTGTAATAATTATCTCCTTCTAGCAAATCCAATCACTAATTAAAATGGTGCTGAGAAAAGAGGAGAAAGAGGGGGGGGGGGGGGGGGGGTACGTAAGCATGACATGTATCGTGTGACTATTTGCCACTAAAAAGCGAGAGGCTTTTTAAGGGAGACACGAATTAGAAAATGACCATATTTAAGGGTTTTAGACATGTTTAGGTTCCAGGGCATTTTTTGGATGTTTTAGACCCGTTCAGACCGGCCTTTTGCTGAGCTTGGCCGGAATTTGCACGCGTGTGCCTTGATGGCCTATTGCCATGCTGGGCGCACGCATTGTGCGCTTTTGACTACATAGCCTTAGAAACCCTTACCACACTAGCAACTAGACTACTAGTAAACTTCAATTTCAGCAATTAGTAGTTAAGCAGTATTATCATTATATGTGATCCCCTTTCCCGCAATAATCCGTACCATTCAACCCAAAAACGCAATGCCCCCAGGATAAATCTAAAAACCCAATTTCCCCCAATCTGGAGCAATCAATGAAAGCATAAAAACTAAATTCAATTACACATCACATATTGATCCATATATGAATGAAAGCAACTCATCAGGACTTCGTTGTGTATGGACTCGATTCAAACCAAACAAAATCACAAACAGTGGCACAGATACATGCAGCCAAGCAAACTTATGAGACTGTAAACTGTTACGGAAAGCAAGAAGAAGATGAGCATCTAATCTAAGAGTGCAAATTGAGATGATCAAATGACAAGTTAGGGATCAAAAGTCTGTGTACAAATTACAGAATCGGATGTTACCGAATTGGTAGTTATGGAGTCAGAGAGGAGAGACCACCGGTGAAATGAGGATGGAGACAAGAATAACGTGATTCTAGGGAGGAGCGTGATATCGGGACCTGAAGAATTTCATTTTACTTGTATATTAAAAAGCTTATAGCTTGTCGGTTAAGTTTAATTTCAACCGTTCGAATTCTTGGCTAGAGGGTTTATCTTTTTAAGAGCTAATGAGAAATATGTTGATGTGTTACTAGTGGGGGAACCCATTTATTATCGTGGAGTCGACAGTTTTCTTTAGTTTTTATTCTCGTAAGAAGATCTCGTGTAACTGGTAGAAATTTTATGTCACACATTTACTACATATTAGAAGAATTATGTATATTTAGTATAGACCCATTAAAAGATTATTGTAACTTATATTGAAGTTAGATATGCATATTCACGGAAGATGCTAAATTGTCCAACTGAACATAAAAGTCTACATAAAGATTCAATCTTTCACACATATCTAAGTGCATGAAACCACATGTCGTCTTAGATGGTTTGTTGCTGTGAGCGGAAGATGTGTCTTTATGTGCACTAATTATCTTGTTACGCCAGCATCTAATCACCCTTGTCTTCTTTTCGGTGTTGTGTGTTCTTTAAGATTTCTAAGAGGCTTGCGCCTCCTTGCTTGCACCATCTCCTTTGCACTTCTTTCCTTTTTCCTTTTTCTTTCAATAGAAAGGAATAAAAGATGATCTATTTTTGGTGTGTCAAGATTTGGCGTGATCTTGTGATTCATGCAAACCGTATTAATTAGCATATCATACTATATGTAAATAACAGCGGGCAGTATGAGGATTGACCAGCAATACATTAAGTTACGCTTAGGCAAGGGATTATCCTAGGCTCTTTGGTTGATAGTTCCATCAATAGTATTGTTGAAAGCAATTGTCCTAAACAAAGACCATTATCAAGCTAGTTCATGTTTGTTGGTAAAGACCTTAAATTCAAGGGAAAAAAATATAATAACCAAGGTAAAGATTTCCTATGATATGCCTTGGAGCATCTCCTACATATGGACGACCAAAGATCAGAAAAGACATTGACGACTATCGTGATTGTTGGAGGCAAGAAGATGGTATCCGTCGGTGTCGTGACGAAGTAAAATGATACACCCGAAAATCTTAAAAGAACAGAAAAGGAATAAACATGAAAACTTTAATAAAAGAAAGGGTCTAAAGTGGGCAAAATCAAAATATACCCATGTGTGGGTAGAAAAGAGAATGACCGCCTACTTCTCACTCCCATGCACATCAAATCAACCCTATTTCTAGAGAGAGAGAAAGCTCTACTCGGTTCTAGTGTGAGAAAGTTGAAAGAATTCATCAAGGTATGATTTATCTTGCTTTTCCTTAGATCTAAGCTAGATCTAAGCTCCTAAGTTGATTTCTATCTGTAAAGTCTGAAACTTTACATGCACATGTATGTAGATCTCAAGTTTTGCTCTTGGATTTTGGGTTTTACTCGAAGGCTTGTTAAGATGAGTTCTAGATCCCTTTATTTACATGTTTTACACTCTTTTGGGCTGATATGCATGCTTCTATGTTAAATCTTTTCTAGACTTACGTTTCCTTAGTTAAAGGTGGTATTTTTATGAAAATACTATGTTATAATGAGATTTATGATGATGTATGATGCATGGTGTGTTCTTGTTGTGAACCCTAGCTTAATGAGGACTAGATCCGGGAATTAGAGGCTCGCATGGGTTGATTAGGTTGTAAGACAATTAAGTAGGAAATTGGGCAGAAGGTTTGTTCACCCGCAAAGTTACCCGCACTAGTTCCTTCATCCGTATTTGTCCTAAGTAGTCGCATAAGTCCAAGTACTATTACCCGCATTAGTTCTACTCACCCGCAAAGTTACTCTCACCCGCATTTGTACCCAGAGTCTTAATATTCACAAGTGTTAGTCATCTGCATTAGGTGCCCACATTTATTTACTCACCCGCATTTGTTTCCAAGTCTAGGATGACCAAGTGTTGGTCAACCGCATTGGCTGGCCGCATTTGTTCTTCACCCGCATTAGTTCCTTGACACCCGCATAGTACTACTACCCGTATTTGTTTAAGGAGATACCCATGCCTAAGTTACTATTACTCGTATTAGTTTTACACACCTGCAAGGTCACGGTCACCCGCATTTGTATAGTTGCCTGTATAGTCGTTGTTGCACGCATTTGTTGATACTTGGAAATTTATCTAGGTTAATGCTATAATTCTGTTATGGGGGTTATTATATGAATAATGATTAATGTTTTTTGTTATGTGTTGTAATGGAAGAATACCTTAAAAGTATTACCTATAATTAAATTGAAACATTAATGAATGAAAAAAATGATAGTGAAACCTAATGAATGTTACCCCGAGCCCTAATAATGATGAAAAGTCTTGCAAGAAAAATAAATGTAGGTTCACAATCTTAGGTGTCGTTTTCTCAACTGATGTGCGGTTGTGTCAGACAATGAGGATACGACATCTGGGGTTTAATCCTTGTGATTGACCAATGAATGAATAAGACCCTTATTCATAAGCAGGCTTCATGCCTAGCAGTGTGGGTCAACTGTCTGGGGTTAGCTACCATGATAAACGTGTACTAGCAGGGGTTTAGCATTTGTTTCCAACCATATGATTTAGGCTCTTGCCTCGTGCAATCTTTGTTAATGAAAGAGGAAAGATAATGAAAGAAAGAAAGATAATGAACATGTTAAGAAATGTTATAAGTTAATTTGATTGTTATGTAAGATGGATGTGTGTTCATTAAAAGAAGTTTCCAAAAATATATTTCTATATTATTATAAGACTAGAACTCACTCAGCAACGTTGACTTTGTATGAATATTAGTTGGTAGGTAAATTTAAAAAACAATGTTGATATTTCTAAATATAATAGTGGTTGTAACTTAACAAACATGTTTTATGATTGAAATTAATGAATTAAGTATTCCGCTGTAACGTTTTCATATATCAACATATTATACCATGTTTTGTGCTACGAGTGACCAACTGTGAGGCCTTCCAAGAATGGGGCTTTACAAGTTGGTATCAGAGCCAAAGTTTAAGAGAATTTGGTAAGTTATTTTTATAAACCTGAACTTAAACTAAAAATAGGACCGAATGAAGGTGCAGGACCGGTTGTGATTATTCAACAACAGTCTCACAGTTGGAGAAGACACACTTACTAGATCAAATAGGGAACCAGGCAAAGAAACAATGAACAAAAGATAAGAACACTAAAAAAACAAAGATTGGTTTTCAAGGATGATGCATATCGCTCTTAAGTGTTTTACAATTTTTACAAGACTTAGTCCTAAGACTGATTACATGTAATACTTTATACTACATCCTACAGACGACCATACTTTGAAGGCCAGCTGGACACTAATCTAGACAACAGGATCAATGTAAAGTCAAAAGGTAGATTGTCTTTTGGCATGTGACTATAACATGTCATAGCTCACATCCTATTGTATTACAAAAAGGATAAAAGAACAAGAGTAGAAAGTTACAGACAAAGACACTATACCGAACAGTTGACAAAAGTAAAAGGTAATCACCAACTTATATAAGTTGGCGAGTCTTCAGAGCTGCTAGTGGAAAGGTGGTCTGATTTTGTCAAAAGTATGTCAAAGAAGCATGTCTTCTTTGTCTTCGGAAGAAATCAGTCTTCAGGCTTCAAAAGACTTCACTTTTGGCTTCGGAAGATTTCTATCTTTGCCTTCAGAAGATTTGACACTTAGTTAATTTTCTTTATGCATAGTCCAATCTTCCGAAATAACTTCCTTGTACTTTAGCGCATGCTGAGAGATCTTTGGTTAGCATCAGCCTTTAAGATAAAGTCTTACCAACTCCCCTTAGGTTGATGCTACCGAAACTTGAAGATTACTATGAGTCTTGATCCTTCACTTGTTTAAAACCATCATTAGAACCAAATCCATTCCACTCTTCATTAGTTGGTCTGGATTCTTTAGGCTCTCATAGTATCTCCTTATGTACAAGAGATCATGCTCAGGAAGGTTAAGTATATTCTTCCAGAAGTACACTTGTGGACCTCCTTAATCTCTTGTGACATACCATCTGTCTAGGTTTGGAGAGTACACCCAAGACAAAATGGGTCTCTCAGTAGCTAGAGGCTTTACTTGTATTGGAGTTGGTTGAGCAGCCTTTTTTGGTTCAGCCTCAGGATGTTCTGACTTATCTTGAGGTGCAGAGGTGGATGCCTTAGACTTCTTCTTCTTCTTTAAATCTCTTCTAATAGCCATCCTCTTCCTCTTTCTATACTTCAACTGAAAAGGTTGGTCTTAATCACCTTCTCTTCCTTTTTCCTTCTCAGTTTGGTCCTTCCCTTTTACATGTTTAGAAGAAGATTCGGGACCCTGCTATGGGTTAGAAGATGAAGCTGGTTGTGGATCAGTACTAGGTCTTGGTTGTGTTGTTTGTTGTGGTTGAATCTTGATCTTAGCTTCAGGTGCAGCTTGACTTGGTGGAGAATGCAAGTCTTGAAGCTCACCCCTCTTGATCTTCTGCTTGATCACCCTGATGTGCTCATCTATTGTGGATAGAGACATGGGACCAAGCTTCTTTTTGAAGAACCTATACAGCTTCAAAAAGCTCACCATCCTCTGTCTATCTTTAGATTTCTTGTTGGCTTTAATGGTGGCCCTTGACTTTTTTAGCTTCCTCCCTCATCTTTCTCTTAGCATCTTTTCTTTCTTTGATAGCTTCTTATTCCAGCTGCTTAAGATACTCAAACTCTATGTACTCATAAGATAGAGGGAGTAAAGCTTCTGACTGGTAGAGACCTGTGGCACTTAAGTAGTTGATCATCTTTTGTCTCTCCTTTTCCTTATCTACTTGAGCTTCTTCTTCTACTGCCACAGATTATACATCAGGCCTTTCTTGAACTGGGGAGATGATAGGGGCTTGATACAATCTCCTTTTCTTTCTTTCTTCTTTGATTTGGAAGAGAAAAGCAGCATCCTCAGCCTCCTTCCTCTCTCTAGACACCTCTGTGTCTACCAGTTCATTCAAAATATCCAAGGGAAGAGAGATTAGATCATCTATATTGTAGTTTCTAGTTCCCAGGTAGTTCAATCTGACTGCCCTTTAGAGTGTTTGCCCTATGGGCAGCCCTGATTGCAGCTTGTATGAAGCTAGGGGTCTTACTTAGTATTTCTTCCCTTGCCTTCCTTTTCCTCTCCCTTTTCTCCTCCTCAATATACTTAGAAGTTAAAACTTTCTTTCATTTGTCAATCACTAGCCTATGTGACTCGGGGAGGAGAGAGCTTTGGCCTTCTTGAACTTGTTCTACGCTTGAACTTTGGCCTGGGAGAGACTGTGAGACACCTTCACCAATTGCTATCTCACTGAGGGTAATTGGTGTTGAAGGAGTATGAATCTCAAGGTTCACAGGGTCCACATCTAGGCCTTAAACTGAGATTTCCCCTTCGAAGCTAATCTTAGGATCCAACTCAGTATCTAGTTGGCCAACTATTTTCTCTGCTAGCCTTTGTCTATATAAGCTTGTTCTTTTTTTAAACTCTCAGACACTCTTATTTGGATCCTCTCTACTAACTTATCAGCTTGTCTATTTTGGCTTGGGTTGACAAGCTGCAAGTTAATAAGAGGGAAGCTTTCGTAGAAACCTAGGTTGTAGATGTTGAAGATCTCTTGTTGACCTAGGAATCTAGAAAGCACTAGGGCCCTTCTATTACTGTCATACCTCCATCCTACTATTAGATTATCAATAGGGTTAGATGGAGGGGACATGGCCCTTGGTACAACACCCTTATCAAATAAACTTTGAAATACGGCATCCATATTTATATGAGCCTGAGGAGATTGTTAAGTCTGGAAAATTGCAAGTGAGGGTGATGAATCCTTAATGTCCATACTCTGGGCAGTGCTCCCATGTTCTATGACTGTGATGACTTTCTCCCCTTTTTTGGTAGCATCCCTTACTTGCATAAGTGATCTAGAGGTTAGGTCCATCATATCCACATGTTTTTATGGACATGGTTGAGCATGCCTGGCAGGC
This sequence comes from Flaveria sonorensis, assembly GCA_025506505.1. Taxonomy (NCBI): domain Eukaryota; kingdom Viridiplantae; phylum Streptophyta; class Magnoliopsida; order Asterales; family Asteraceae; genus Flaveria; species Flaveria sonorensis. The sequence goes on along the minus strand of CM046435.1, from coordinate 17,869,906 downwards.
CTCTTGGCTAGTTTGCCCTTGAGATCAGTGATCTCAAGTTGCTGATTAAGCACCTACCTTTGTAAGATAGCCACCTGAGATTCTAGGTGACTAACCTTAGAGACAAGATATGTGCAAGTTTGTGTCAAATGTGACACCTTTTATTGCATACTCCTCTCATCTTTATCAGAAGAGTCATGGGGGATGAGAGGACATAACCAAAGTCATCCCTCTCACCATAAGATATTTGTTCTTGGTATCTAGATTTCCCCTGCTCAATGACAGCTTCATGAGAAGTGTCAAGGATTTGGGTTGACATGGTTGAGGTCTTAAGTATGTAATAACTTTCAGAAGTGAGAGCCTCTTCCACATAGACCTCTTAAACTTGTTTAGAGAGGTCCACCTCAATAGTAGGTGGATGATGTGGGCTAGACATAGGAGTGGCAGGAGCACTTATCTCTCCTTGAGTAGGGGAAGAGAAGAGAGACTCATGGTACTTGTTGAATCCCATGTCTTCATTGTCATAGAATTCTAGGTTGGGGATTGGTTGGTTAAGATCTAACGGCTGGGGATAGTAACTATCCTCTGAAGGTTGTTCATCTGAGTTTTAAGACTCAAGATGAAGGCTTGAGACTGGGGTTGTGAGCTTATCAGGCTGAGCATGAGGAACCTCAGCATTGATCATAGAAGGAATGGGAGTGGTTTGCTCCTTAGGAGAAGTGGGAGCTCTTGGTTTCACTTGCTCCTACATGGGTGAGTATATAGGGGCCTGCTCAATCTGAATAGATGAAGCAGGGGTTCATTTGGATTTTCTTTTATAGGTGATGGTGATTTGAGGCTGTGGGGGTGCTGAAGATGAAGAAGGTGTAGGTTCAACATTGGCTGGGATTGCTAAGTTGTCACCTTGAGCAGGTTGCTCTAACATTTTTGGGACAAGGGCTCTACCTCGGAAAAACCAACAGTGGTTTTCCTTATTATTTTAAAGATGTCAGGCTTCATCTGTCCCAACTTTAGAACATTACCTGTTCCCTTCAACTGTAAGCCCAATTCATAGTTGAGAATATGCTGGACATATCTAGGGAACATGTAATATTCAAGGAAATCTAATTTAGCAAGTAAATTTGTATATACAAATTGGGAATACTTGAACTTGATCCCCTGAACCATTCTATGGACTATGTAGGAAAGGTCTTCAGGAACTTGATTCCATCCTCCATGCTTGTTGGATAAAGAGTGGATGACAACATGAAGGATGTATTTCCATTAAGAGGAGACCTTCCCTTTCTAGAAGGTCTATTGAGAAGTCACCTTCATAGACCATCAGCTAGAATGAGCCGTTTACTACCTCCTTGGTGAAGGATAGTTCACCATCTTTATCATCCAGCCTCAAATGTTGGTTAATGGTGGATGGAGTGATGAACACTGTCCTCCCCTGCATCGTGGCAGATTGTGCCTTCTCACTGTCCATTATGACCTCTTGGCAGGTCCTCCAGAACTCTAGAAGTTGATATTCATAAAGAGGAGGGTCTATGGTAAGGGCGGTGAGGTAGGATGAGCAGGAAAGAAAGTTGTAGATCTCTGAAAAACCAGGGTCTTTCTCAATCGATAACAGAACAACTTGGTTGTGTTGCCTGTGAAGGTGCATAACAAAGGCTGGCAGGATTTGGGGTTCAAGGTTGGCCATTTTATGAAGATTTTATGAGAGATATTAAAAGAACAACAAGGGTTTGTGGAGAATTTAGGGTTTGAAGATTTGTAGATGAAGAAGAAGAGGATAAAGGGAGACCCGTTGGAAAGTGCAGGACCAGTGAAGGGGGTCAATGCAATAGTTTCACAGTTGTTAGAAGAGTGTTAGAACACTTAGCAAATCAAATAGGAAACTGGCTTTTTATGACACAAAGAACACAAGTAAAGAACAGAACAAGAACAAGTTAATATGGTTTTCAAGAATGATATATTTGCTCTCAAGTTCTTACCAAGTGTTACAAATCTTACATTCTAAAGTTACAAGTACTTTAGATACTTTATACTACATCCTATAGCGGCTATACTTTGAAGGTGAGCGGAAACATTAATCTAGACAACAGGATCAATGAGTCAAAAGGCAGATTGACTTTTGACTAGTGACTATAATATGCCATAGCTCACATCCTAATATATTATAAAAATGATAAAAGTACAAGAGTAGAAAGTTATAGACATAAGGCCTTAATCTATAGTTTGACAAAAGTACGACATTTTCACCAACTCATATAAGTTAGTGAGTCTTTAGAGGTGGCAGCGGAAATTAGTTTAGCTTTTCTCAAAAGGTGATTCAGAAAAAGCATGACTTCTATATCTTTGGAAGAAATCAGTCTTTGGCTTCGGAAGACTTTGTCTTTGAATTTTCGGAAGACTTCATCTTTGGCTTCGGAAGATTTGGTATTTTGGCTTTGGAAGATTTAATACTTAGTATAATTCACTGAGTTATATCGAATCTTCTAAAGTAACTTCCTTGTACTTCATATGTGCATCCTGATAGCTCTTTGGTTGCATCAGCCTCTAACTATGTTCCTTACAAAGTTTAGGTAGATGACATCAACTTCATATGTGCATGCTAAGAGCTCTTTGGTTGCATCACCCTCTAAGTGTGATCCCTACAAAGTTTATGTAGATGACATCATCTTTGGGTCAACTAATCCAAAGCTCTACAAAGACTTTGAGAAGTTGATGAAGAATATATTTGAAATGAGTGCCATGAGGGAATTAATTTCTTTCTAGGAATTCAAGTGAAGCAGGTTGACAATGGCATCTTCATAAACCAGTCAAAGTATATGCAAGACATACTTACCAGATTAAGGTCTTATGTCTATAACTTTCTACTCTTGTACTTTTATCTTTTTTGTAATATATTAGGATGTGAGCTATGGCATGTCATAGTCACTAGTCAAAAGGCAATCTGCCTTTTGACTATACGTTGATCTTGTTGTCTAGATTAGTGTTTTCAGCTAGCCTTCAATATATGGCCGACTATTGGATGTAGTTTAAAGTATCTCAAATACTTGTAACTTTAGATGATAAGCTTGGTAACACTATGTAAGAACTTGAGAGCAATATACAACATTCTTGAAAACCATATTATCTTGTTCTTGTTCTGTTCTTTACTTGATTTCTTTATTTCATCATAAGTCGGTTCTTTATTTGATCTATTAAGTGTTCTAACACTCTCCAAACAACTGTGAAACTGTTGCATTGACCTCCCTTCACAGTCCTGCAATTGGCATCAGAATATTTCAGGCTCTTGATTGTAAGATCTCAACATCATAGATCTCTTTAGTTTCACAAAACACTTACCAGCTCAAATGGCGGCTATCTCAAAGGCTGATATAGAAACCAATACTATGACAAAGTCTCCACTGATCACTCCTGATAACTTTGATACTTGGTGCCAACGTATAAAAGGGTTCATCAAGTCTCAAGATAGCAGGATATGGAGATCTCTTGTTGAAGGACCTCACATCCCAAGCACCTTTTCAGCCACCGCTGGAGGTGGGATGATCCCAAAAGAAATGGCTGACTATTCTGAAGAAGACCAGAAGAAAATAGATGTAGATTAGAAAGCCATGACCGCTCTTCAAACTGCTCTTCCAAACTATATATACAGAGGCTTCAAGAAGTGCAAAACTGCTAAGCAGCTCTGGGATGCACTTAAGCTTATGTATGAGGGGTCTGAGGAAGCCAAGGAAAACAAGAAAGACCTCATGAAGTAGCAGTTTGAGAATTTCACCTACAAGACAGGTGAAACCATGACTCAACAATACTTCAGGTATGTTGAGATTGTGGATACTCTATTGGATGTTGGAGCAATACTTCAAAATAGGGACATTATGAGGAAGTTCATGTTCTCTCTCCCCAGACAATGGACTCACTACTATGTGGCCATTAAGAGAACTAAAACCTTCTCTACCCTTACTCTCACAGAGCTGTATGGTATCCTTACTGGCTACCAGATGGAGATAAACATGCAAAATCCATCAAGTAGTTCTTCCAACAATCAGGAGAGTTTAGCCCTTCATGTTGGGTTTAAAGGGATAGCATAGAACCACGACATCAACTTATCTGCTACCCTGACAACTCATAAAAGGGTTTCATCACCTTCCTTGAGACACCAAGGGAGAGCTACATCCAAGGAAACCCATTCCAAGAGACAAGCTCTACTCAAGCCTTTGTGTCTGTTGATGAAAGTTATGGCAACTTTCTCTTCACTTTTAAAGACTTAGATTGTATCCATCCAGAAGACCTGGAGTACATGGAGATAGCCCAGAGGATAGCTCTTTTCACTCATAGAGCCAATAAGTTCTTTAAAAGAACAGAAAGAAAGTTCCTAAGCAATGTGGCCAGTGGAAAGTTTAGCCTGGATAAAAGCAAGGTGACATGTTATAGCTATAACCAAATGGGACACTTTGCTAGGGAGTGCAAGGTACTAAGGACAAATGATGGCCAAGCACAATCCAGACCAAACTACACTGATGCAGCTCCTAGAACTAAGAAGCCAAGCTAGTCAAAACAACATGCTACTGTTGCTGATGAAGAAAAAGGCTTTGACTGGAGCTTTTAGATAGAAGATGCTTATCCCAACCAAGCACTGATGGCTTATCATAAAGAAGCCAAGGTATTACAACATCTTTGTACTCTTGAATGTATTGCTAAACTTAACATGTACAGGTCCTACAACTTGGAAGTGAGATCTGATCTTGAGTCCTTAAACATTTTAAAAGCTGACTTTAAAAGAGCAGAAAATGATTATAATCTTAAAATTAAAGATTTAGAGAGATCCATTTCTACTCTTAAGCATGAGCATACAAACTACAGAACTCAAATCAAAGATCTCATGACCAACTTAACGGAATGCCAGGCTGAGCTTGTGATCAGCAAAGCCATGGCAGAAAAATATTTTCCTTGAAGAGGAAACCTTCAAGAACATAATATCCTCATCCTTGCATGCAAAGATTTGTTATTAGAACAAGCAGGGACTAGGGTCAAGTGAGATAGCTCCTTTACACACACTCCTATCTGTTAGATCTCAAAGTATGGAACTTGTCAAGATGAGCTGCCTCCTATTGATCCTATCCAAGAGAAGAATAAAGATGTAGAGGAGATAGTGAAGGATGAACCTTAGGTGAGTGATAAGGGTTATCCTAAAAAGGGTCACTATTCTCCTGGAGAGAAGAAGGAACCAGGGATGACCAAGTCTACAAGGAAGAACTTGATAAGGGCAACCAAAAGAAAATCAAAGAAAGTCCAAGAGATCAAGGCCACTTTCAACTCCAAGCGAAATTTTTTTTTATCTCTGCTGGATTTGAAGTGGTGAAGATAGATGACTCAATTATGGAATCTAATACTAGGAGTCCTAGTTCATGTCCAAATCATCCTGGTCAAGTGAAGAAGGCTGATCAAATATGCACCACTGCTGCACAGCCTGAACCATCTAGTTCTAAGAGCAAGCCTCATCCTGAGAAGCCTGTTGCATCATCTATGAAGATGAAGAAGGAAATGGAAAGAGATCAACCTCAGTCTTCTACTTAGAAGAAGACTCTCAGAAGTATGCCAACTGAATGCATCATGTGTAGTAGTACTTCTCACTTTGCGAAGGATTGCATCTACAATTCTAAAAGAACTATCCACATGACCAAGAAGAAAACTTCTGAGAAGAAGAAGAAGATAGTTTCGAAAGAAAAATCTCTTCGATCGAAAGAAAATTTGATCTCGAAAGAAAGGAATGCTTTCGAAGTACTAAAGTCTGCTGCAGTGGATGCAAAAGCTTCCAAGGGTCCAATCTCCAAAACTTCCAATGTCATCAAAACTTTCAAAGTATTAAAGGCCAAGTCTTGTCTTCCAAAGATGGTGTGGAAGATGAAGGAAGGCCATGTAACTAAAAGTTCTTCATCAAAAATAGCAAATGATCCTCAGAGCATGCATATAGGATCAATTACTATTGAATTATCTTCAGATCACTTTAACAAGCCCAAGACCAACAAGGCTTGAGTTTCCAAATATAACTAACCATCTCTTCCTATGCAGGAACAGCTGAAGACCAAGGGAAATGTATGGATCATTGACAGTGGTTGTTCCAGGCACATGACAGGCAATGGCTCTTTACTTTAAAATTTTGAAAGGATTGATGAAGGGGCAGTTGCTTTTGGAGGAGAATTGGGTGGTTACATTACTAGAAGGGGTAGGGTCATAAATGGTAAGCTCAGCATTGAAAAGGTAATCTGTGTTAAGGAGCTTGGGTACAACCTTTTGAGTGTATCCTTATTTTGTAATCAAAGACATAACATGCTTTTTACTGAGCATGAGTGCATTGTTCTCAAGCCCGGGGTGGTCATTCCTTAAGAGCATATCCTGCTTAGAGCCCCCAAGAAAGGGAACATGTACAAGATGGATTTGCAAGAAACATCTCCATCAGGAGAAGTTTCTTTCTTTCTATCTAAAGAAAACAGTGACTAGTCTTTCCTTTGACATAAAAGAACATGCCATGTAAACTTTAAAAACATGAATAAATTCATTAAGAATGTTTTGGTAACTGGAATCCCAAATAAAGAGTTTACAAGTGATGACCATTATATTGCATGTTTGAAAGGGAAGCAACACAAAGTGTCTTACAAGCCAAAGGAAACGAACTTCATCACTACCCCCTACACTTATTACATATGAATCTCTTTGGCCCCACCAGTGTAATGAGTCTAGGAAGGACCTCATATTATTTGGTGATCATAGATGACTTCACAAGGTTTACTTGGGGTCTTCTTCTTTAGAACTAAGGATGAGGCCCCTGAGATATTGAAGTGCTTCATTCTGAAAATTAAGAATCAATATGATCACAAGGTCAAAATTAGAAGATGTGATCAAGGAACTGAATTCAAGAACCAAATCCTTGATACATTTTGTGATGAGAAGGGTATTACAAGACAATACAGTGCTCCCAGGACTCCACAACATAATGGTGTTATCGAGAGGAGAAACAGGACACTTATTAAAGCAGCAAGAACCATGTTATCCGACACTAAACTGCCTATCACCTTCTAGGCAGAGGTAGTCTATACTGCCTGCTATGTGCAGAATAGAGTTTTAGTAGTCAAGACTCATGGTAAGACTCTTTATGAACTGAGGCACAAAAGGAAACCTTTCATTGGTTTCCTCAGATCATTTGGATGTCCATGCACCATCTTGAATACCAAAGATCAGATAGCCAAATTTGCTGAGAAATCAGATGATTGACATTTTATTAGATACTCTTCCCAAACTAAGGCTTATAGAGTATACAATCTCAGAACTAGAGTAGTTGATGAGTCAGCCAATGTGACCTTCAATGAGCACACACCAAATGTGAAAGGTTCTAGTCTTGATTGGCTGTTTGATCTAGATTTAGTTACCAATTGTTTTAACAAATCTTGTGAATATGTTTCAGGATCTACAGGTACCTTATCAATAGAAGATTCTGATCCAAGATTTGAGCTGAGAAGACCAAGTAATCAAACTACTTTAGCTCCAGTGGTAACAAACCCTACATTTGGAAATCTTATCAGCACAACCATGTAAAACTCTTCAGCTGATACATCTGAGGTGCCTATAAATTTCAGTACAGAGGCACAAAACTCAAATGAAGGACTTTCTAATATAGGAGGAGATAGAGGTGGTGATAATGATCAAGAATTTCTTGATGCTAATAACCACTCCATAGAAGATAACATCAATGATATGACACACTCATTGGATCAGGCTTCCCCTGATAAGTGTGTTGATGTGGTGGATGACACTAAATCACCAGATCCGCATTTCACCAATTTAGATCTGTTTAACCAATTGGCTGTGATTCCTCAACTGAGAATCCACAAGTCACATCCCACCATAATCATCATTAGAAATGTTGAGATAGAGGTGAGAACAAGAGGACAAACCAATGACAAAAATGTTTGTCTTCACTCTTGTTTCCTATCCCAGATTGAGCCAAAGAAGATTGATAACGCTCTAAAGGATGGGGGTTGGATTGAAGCAATACAGGAGGAGCTGCATCAATTGAAAAGACAAAAGGTTTGGAACCTATGTCCTCTTCCTCAAGGGAAGACCGTTATAGGTGCCAAGTGGGTATTCAGGAATAAGAAAGATGATAGAGGACTTGTCATCAAGAATAAGGCAAGTCTAGTTATTCAAGGGTACACAAAAGAAGAAGGGATTTATTACACAGATGTTTTTTCTCCTGTAGCAAGACTTCATGCTATTAGGATATTCCTTGCTTTTCCTGCATCCAAGGATTTCAAGGTATACCAACTTGATGTCAAGTGTGCCTTCTTATATGGGGTGATTGATGAGGAAGTGTATGTTAAAGAACCACCTCGCTTTGCAGACCCAGATCATTCTAATTATGTCTGCCAGCTTGACAAAGCTCTCCATGGGCTATATTAGGCTCCAAGAAAATGGTATGAGACACTATCACGATACCTCTATTAGCATGGATACAAAAGGGGTACTATTGATGGAACACTCTACATTAAAGGAACAAGAAATGACTTGATGTTGGTTCCAGTTTATGTAGATGTCATTATCTTTGGGTCAACTAATCTGAAGCTCTGCAAAGACTTTGAGAAGCTGATGAAGAATAGATTTGAAATGAGTGCCATGTGGGAACTCAATTTCTTTCTAGGAATTCAAATGAAGCAGGGTGACAAATGCATCTTCATAAACCAGTCAAAGTATGTGCAAGACATACTTACCAGATTTCATCTGATTGAGTGCAAGGTTGCTAAGACACCCATAGCTAGAAACCACTCCCTTGGACCTGATCTTGAGGGGGAGTGTGTTGATGAACATCTGTACCGGGCTATGATTGGGTCTTTTATGTACCTCACAGCCAGTAGGCCTGATATCATGTTTGCTACATGTATATGTGCAAGATATCAAACCAAACCCAAGATGTCACACCTGGTTGCTGTCAAAAGGATTCTTAGATATCTCAAAGGTGCTCCTAAACTGGGCCTTTGGTATCCAAAGAATTCTAACTTCAATCTATATGCCTATACAGATAGTGACTATGGTGGCTGTAACATGACTACAAAGTCTACATCTGGGAAATGTTAATACCTTGGTGGAAGGATAGTCTCGTGGCAATAAAAGAAACAATCCTGTGTGTCTGCATCAACTGCTGAAGCTGAATACATTGCTGCTGCAAGCTGTGGTGCTCAAGTGCTTTGGATTCATAATCAGATGTTGGACTATGGATTCAACTTTAAAGAGACTCCCATCCACATAGATAACAACAGTGCCATCTATATTATAGAGAATCATGTGCAGCACTCAAATACAAAGCACATAAACATCAGGTATCATTTGATTAGAGATAATTTTGAAAAAGAATTGATAAAACTAGTCAAAGTTAACACAAATGAACAATATGCTGATCTGTTCATAAAAGCTTTTGATGAACAGAGATTTAAATATCTTGTATCAGCTATTGGGATGATTAACTTTGAGTAAATTTTCTTAAACTAAATTCAAGATTATGTTTTCAAATATGTGTGTCTTAAGTTTTCTATATCATCACCTATATAAGCCCAGTTTACTTTGGAAGAAACTTTTCAAAATGATATTCCTTATAGTTTTGAGAATTTTAGATAAGTTTTCTTTCAAAAGACATCAAGTTGTCTTTGGAAGAAAGTTACGTCTTCAAAACAAATAACTACTTCTGAGAAATTTACCTTCGGAAGAAATTCTGATATATCTTCCGAATCTTAAATCTTTCACTAAGTACTTATATGTCTTGAAGGACTATTTCTTCTGAAAGCAATTAAGTCTCAGAAGCTTTATTCTCTCTTTGAATAAAATTTATGATATTTGATATCTTCAGAGCAAATTCTTGTAAATCTAAGGAATATCTTTCGAAGTCAAATTGGCTTTGGAAGTTTTCTCAAACCTTCCAAAGACAAAGTACCTTTGAAAGATTTTAGACTTCAAAGAAAACTAACTTTCTGGGCACTTTTTCAGAGGTGGGACCGACATCCGGATATAAAATTTATGCTTTTTCATTAACTTTGTCTCAAATGCTTACCATATATATATATATATATATATATATATATATATATATATCGTACAACGGTTCCCCCTCTTTCACCTTCCTCTTTATCTGCAAAAGTTCAAACACTAAATTCTCCCACAAACTGATTTTGTTCTTAGCTTTCTTCACTTCTAAGCTACTCAAAATGGCCAACCCTGATCCTCGAAACCAACCAGATTTTTCCATGCATCTACACAGGCAACACAATCAGGTTGCTTTGTTATCATATGAGAAAGATCCAGGTTTCTCAGATGTTTTCGCTTCCTATCTCTCTCAAACTACCTCACCGCTTTCACAATAGACCCTCCATTATATACAGATCAACTCTTAGAGTTCTGGAGGACCTGCCAAGAGGTCATCTTGGATGGTGAGAAGGCACTATCTGCCACAGTGCATGGGAGGACAATTTTCATCACTCCAGCCACCATCAACTCTCATCTGATGCTGAATGATGCAGAAGGTGAGTTATCTTTCACTAAATCTACTGTAAACAACTCCTTTCGGTAGATGGGCTATGAAAGGGACTACTCTGTCAGAACCTTCGAGAAGGGTAAGGTTTCCTCTCAATAGAAGTACCTCCTCCATATTGTAATCTACTCTCTATCCAAAAACATGGAGATTGGGATCAAATTCCTAAAGACTTATCCTACATAGTACATGGGATGTTCAAGGGGTCAAGTTCAAGTACTCTTAGTTTGTTTATACAAACTTGCTTGCTAACTTGGACTCCTTAGAGTACTATATGTTCCCTAGATATGTTCAACACATTCTTATTATGAACTGGGCTCATAATTAAGGGGAATATGTAATGCTCTTAAATTGGGACAGATGAAGCCCGACATCTTCAAAACAATAAGAAAGTCCACCGTTAGCTTCTCTGGGGTATAAATAGCTTTGGTCCTAAAAATGTTAGAGCTCATTGCTCAAGGTGACAACTTGGCAACACCAGCCAATATTGAACCCACACCTTCTATATCTGCACCACCGACACAACCACAAATTACCATCACCTACACTAGAAAATCCAAACGAACCCCTGCTCAGTCTACCCAGGTTGACCAGGCCCCCATATTACTACCCATGCAGGAGGAAGTGGAAACAAGAGCTCCCACTTCTCCTGAGGAGTAGACCACTCCCATTAATTCTTTGATCAGTGCTGAGGTTCCTCATGCTTAGCTTGATGAGCTCATTACCCTAGCCTTAAGCCATCACTCTGAGTCTCAAAACTCAAATTATTAACCTTTAATGGAAAGCTATCATCCCCAGCAGTTAGACTTAAACCAACCCATCCCTAACCTCCAGTTCTATGATGATGAGGACATGGGCTTTAGTGAGTACCATGACTCTCTCTTCTCCACCCATGCTCAAGGAGAGTTGAGTGCTCCTGAATCACCCATATCTAGCCCACATCATCCAACTCAAACTGAGGTGGACCTCCCTAAATATGTTTAGGAAGCCTATATAGAAGAGGCTCTCACTTCTGCAAGTGATTACATCATTAAGACCTTAACCATGGCAACCTAGCCCATTAACACTTCTCTTGAAGCTATCAATGTGCAGGGAAAATTCAACAGCCAAGAAACCCAAGCTGGTGGTGAGAAAGAAGACCTTGGTCCTATTCTCTCATCCCCCCATAACTCTTCTGATGAAGATAAGGGGAGTCTGCAACTAACTGTGCAACAACTACCAAAAACATGTACCTATTTAGTTTCTAAGGTAAGTCACCTGTTCAGGTGGCTACCTTACAAAGACAGGTCAGTGCCCAGCAACTTGAGATCACCGATCTCAAGGGCAAGTTAGCTGAGAGACCTGTCAGGAAAACTTAACCAGACCCACAAGAACCTGTGGATGTGGTAGACCTAACCCTTGGCTCCCCTATGCAAGAGGGTGATGCTACCAAGAAGAGGGAGAAAGTCCTACCTATAATCATAGAACCTGGGATTTCTACCTGGAGTATGGACATAGAGGATTCACCACCTCACTTGTAGTTGTCCACACTCAACAACCTCCTCAGGCCCACATTAATATAGATGCCCTAATTCAAAGTTTGTTTGAGGAGGGTATACCAAGGGCAATGTCTACCCCATCCTACCCTGTTGAAAATCCAATAATGGGATGGAGGTATGATGCTGATAGGAAAGATCTGGTAATCTCTAGGTCTCAGCGACAACAAGAAGTCTTCAACTTTCATAACCTAAGATACTATGAGAGCTTCTCTCTAGTTAACTTGCCACTTGCCAACCCAAGTCAATCCAGGCAAGCTACAAGGTTAGCTGAGAGAATTCAAGAAAGGGTGTTTGAAGAGTTCAAGAAGAGATCCAAACTATATAGACAGAGGCTAGCAGGCAAGACTATTGGTAACTAGATGCTGAGGTGGGCCCTAAGATTAGCTTCAAAGGGGAAACCTTAGCTGAAGGCCCAGTAGTTGAACCTGTGAACCTTGATACAGGAACTGCTTCAACCATTACCCTCAGTGAGGCACTAGCTGGTGAAGGTGTCTCACAGCCTCTCTCTAGCCAGAGCTTAAGTGCAACACCAAGCAATAAAGGCCAAAGCTCTCTCCACCCTAAGTCACATAGGTCAGTGATTGATAAAGGGAAGAGGAAAATGACCTGTGAGGAGATTAAGGAGGAAAAGAGAGAATAGAAGAGGAAGGCAAGGGGAGAGAGTTCAAGTGGGATCCCTAGCTTTATAGAAGCTGCTATCAGGGCTTCCCCTAGGCCAAGCACTCAAGAAGATGTATTGAGAATAGCCAAGCTGAACTATCTGGGGTCTAGGAATTACATTATTGAAGAACTCATCTCTCTCCCCTTGGATGAACTGAATGAACTGGCTGACATGGAAGTATCAAAGGAGAGGAGGGAAGCTGAGGAAGCAGAATTGTTCCTCAAAATCTAAAAAGGAAGGAGAAGAAAAAGACTCTACAAAGCTCTTACCCTCTCCCTAGTTTAAGAAAGCCCCGAGACAGAGGTTATGGCTACTGAGCAAGAAACTCAGGTAGGTAGGGAACAAGACAGGCAAACATGATAACCTACCTGAGTGCCACGGGCCTCTATCAAGTAGCAGACCTACTTCCCTTATCCTATGAATACATTGAATTTGAATACCTCAAGAAGTTTGAGTATGAAGTTCTAAAAGAGCAAAAAGCTACTAAGAGGAAGATGAGGGAAGAGGTTGCAAAGTCAAGAGCCACTATCAGAGCAAATCAAAAAAAGTCTGCTGACAGACAAAATATGGTGAGCTTCTTGAAGATGTATGGATTCTTCGGAAGGAGACTTGGTCCAATGTCTCTATCCACCATGGATGAGCATATTAGAGTGATCAAGCAGAGGATCAAAAGGGGTGAGCTAGTTGACTTGCATTCTCCACCAAGTCAGGCTGCACCTGAAGCTGAGGTCAAGGTTGAACCCCAAGAGAGACAACACAACCTGGACCTAGTGCTGCATCATAACCATCTTCATCTTCTGATCCACAGTAAGGTCCTGATCCCTCTCCTTCTGAATCTATGAAGGAAAAGGACCTAACTAAGAAGGATAAACAAGAACCATCTGGTACGCAAGGCTAGCCTTCTTAGTTAAAGTATAGAAAGAGGAAGAGGATGGCCATCAGAAGAGACAAGAAGAAGAAGTCCAAGGCATCCACCTCTGCACCTCAGGATGGGTCAAAACATCCTAAGGGTGATCATGAAGAGGCTGCTCAACAAAGCCCACTCATTGTAGAGCCTCTTGCTGCTAAGAGACCCATCATGTCTTAGGTATTTGCTACTAACCCAGATAGATGGTATGTCACTATAGATCAAGGGGTTCAAGACATGTACTTCTAGCAAAACATACTTGACCTTCGTCTGCATGATCTCTATGACATGAGGAGATACTTTGAGAGTTTGAGGAATCCTGACCAAATGATGATGAAGGGAATGATCTTGATTATGCTAAGGATTGTCAATAGATGAAGATCAAGCTTCAAAGTTCTTCCTCAGTTTTGGTAGCATCAGCCTAGGGGGAGTTTGTAAGGATCACACTTAGAGGCTGATGTAACCAAAGAGCTCTCAACATGCATATGTGAAGTACAAGGAAGTTACTTCGGAAGATTTGATATAACTCAGTGAATTATAATAAGTCTCAAATCTTCCGAAGCCAAAAGACCAAATCTTCCGAAGCCAAAGATGAAGTCTTTTGAAGCTTCAAAGACAAAGTCTTCCAAAGTCAAAGACTGATTTATTCTAAAGACAAAGAAGACATGCTTTTTCTGAATCACCTTTTGGCAAAAGCTGAATCACCTTCCGCTACCACCTCTGAAGACTCGCCAACTTATATGAGTTGGTGAAAAGTCCATACTTTTATCAAACTATAGATTAAGGTCATATGTCTGTAACTTTCTACACTTGTACTTTTATCCTTTTTGTAATATATTAAGATGTGAGCTATGTCATGCCATAGTTACTAGTCATAAGGCAACCTACCTTTTGACTCTAGATTGATCTTGTTGTCTAGATTAGTGTTTCTAGATGTCCTTGAAAGTATGGTAACACTTTAGATGATAAACTTGGTAATACTTTGTAAGAACTTGAGAGCAATATACAACATTCTTAAAAACCATATTATCTTGTTCTTGTTATGTTCTTTGCTTGTGTTCTTTGTTTCATCATAAGCCGGTTCCTTATTTGATCTGTTAAGTGTTCTAACACTCTCCAAACAACTATGAAATTGTTGTATGGACCTCCCTTCACTGGTCCCGCAAACTTAAACCAGCATCAAGTCATTTCCTGTTCCTTCAATGAAGAGTGTTCTATTAATAGTACCCCTCTTGTATCCATACTGATAGAGGTATTGTGATAGTGTCTCATATGGAGCCTTATGGAACCCATAGAGAGCTTTTTCAAGCTTGCAGACATAATTAGGATGATCTGGGTCTATAAAGCTAGGTGGTTGTTTGACATAAACTTCCTCATCATTCACCCCATATAAAAAGGCACACTTGACATCAAGTTGGTAGACCTTGAAATCCTTGGATGCAACAAAAGCAAGGAATATCCTAACAACTTCAAGTCTTGCTATAGGAGAAAAAACATCTATATAGTCAATCCCTTCTTCTTGTGTGTACCCTTGAACAACCAGTCTTGTCTTATTCTTGATGACAAGTACTCTATCATCTTTCTTATTCCTTTGAGGAAGAGGACATAGGTTCCAAACCTTTTGTCTTTTCAATTGAAGCAGCTCCTCCTGTATTGCTTCAACCCAACCCCCATCCTTTAGAGACTCATCAATCTTCTTAGGCTCAATTTGGGATAGGAAACAAAAGTGAAGGCCAACATTTTTGTCATGGGTTTGTCCTCTTGTTCTTATCCCTATCTCAACATTTCCAATGATGTTTGTGGTGGGATGTGACTTGTGGATTCTCAGTTGAGGAATTACAGCAAGTTGGTTAAATAGATCTAAATTGGTGAAATGTAGGTCTACTGATTTAGTGTCATCCACCATATCAACACACTTATCAAGAGAAGCCTGATCTAATGAGTGTGTTACATCATTGATGTTATCTTTTATGGAGTGGTTATTAGCATCAAGAAATTCTTGATCACTATTACCACCTCCATCTCCTCCTATATTGGAAACTCCTTTATTTGAATTCTATGCCTCTATGCTGGAATTTAGAGGCACCTCAGATGTATCAGCTGAAGAGTTTGTCATAGTTGTACTGACAGGATTTCAAACTATAGGGTTTGTTACCACTGGAGCTTAAGTAGTTTGTACACTTGGGCTTTTCAGCTCAAATCTTGGATTAGAATCTCCTGTTGATAAGCTACTTGTAGATCCTAAAACATCTTCACAAGATCTGTTAAAACCATTGGTAACTAAAAGATCAAACAGCCAATCAGGACCAAAACCTTTCACACTTGAAGTGTACTCATTGAAAGTCATATTGGCTGACTTCTCAACTACTCTAGTTCTGATTGTATACTCTATAAGCCTTAGCTTGGGAAGAGCATCGAATAAAGTGTCCATCATCTGATTTCTCACCAAATTTGGTTATCTGATCTTTGGTATTCAAGATGGTGCAAGGACATCCAAATGATCTAAGGAAACCAATGAAAGGTCTCCTTTTGCCCCACATCTCATAAGGAGTCTTACCATGAGTCTTGACTACTAAAACTCTATTCTACCCATAGCAGGCAGTGTTGACTGGCTCTGCCCAGAAGGTGATGGGTAGTTTAGAGTCAAATAACATGGTTCTTGCAGCTTTAATAAGTGTCCTATTTCTCTTCTCAGCAACACCATTTGCTGAGGAATCCTGGGAGCACTCTATTGTTTTGTAATACCTTTCTCATCACAAAATGTATCAAGGATTTGGTTCTTGAATTTAGTTCCTTGATCACATCTTACGATTTTGACATTGTGATCACATTTATTCTCAATTTTCAGAATGAAACTCTTCAAGAACTTAGGGGTCTCATCCTTAGTTCTAAGGAAAAAGACCTAAGTGTATCTTGTGAAGTCATCTGTGATCACCAAACAATATGAGGTCCTTCCTAGACTCATTATACTGGTGGGGCCAAAGAGATCCATATGTAATAAGTGTAAGGGAGTAGTGATAGAGTTCATTTCCTTTGGCTTGTGAGACAATTTGTGTTGCTTCCCTTTCAGGCATGCAACACAATGGTCATCACTTGTAAACTCTTTCTGTTACATTCCAGTTACCAAATCATTCTTAATTAATTTATTCATGTTCTTAAAGTTTACATGGTATATTCTTTTATGCCAGAGGAAAGGCTCATCGCTATTTGCTTTAGATAGAAAGCAAGAAACTTCTCCTGATGGGGATGTGTCCTGCAAATCTATCTTGTACATGTTCCCTTTCCTGGGGGCTTTAAATAGGATATGCTCTTGAGGAATGATCACCCCGGGCTTGAGAACAATGCACTCATGCTCAGTAAATAGCATGTTATGTCTCTGGTCACAAAACTAGGATACACTTAAGAGATTGTACCTAAGCTCCTTAACAAAATTTACCTTTTTAATGTTGAGCTTACCATTTGTGACCTTGCCCCTTCTAGTAATGTAACCACCTAATTCTCCTTCAAAAGCAACTGGCCCTCCATCAATTTTCTTAAAGTTCTGAAGCATAGAGCCATTACCTGTCATGTGCCTGGAACAGCCACTGTCACTGATCCATACATTTTTGTTGGTCTTTAGCTGTTCCTGCATATAAAGAGATGGTTAGTTACATTTAGAAAGACAAGCCTTAGTGTTCTTGGGCTTGTCAAAGTGTACTAAAGATAATGCAAATGTAATTGATCCTATATGCAAGCTCTAAGGATCATTTGCTATTGTTGATGAAGAACTTTTAGTCACATGGCCTTCCTTCATCTTCCACACCATCTTTGGAAGACTAGACTTGGCCTTCAATACTTCAAAAGTTTGGATGACTTTGGAAGTTTTGGAGACTAGATCTTCTAAAGCTTTTGCATCCAGTGCAGCAGACTTCAGCACTTCAAAGGCATTCCTTTCTTCTGAGACCAAATTTCCTTTCGAAGGTAAGTTTTCACTTATATTCTTCTTCACTTTGGAGCTTTTGGAAGGAAGAGATTTTCCTTTTAAAGCTATCTTCTTCTTCTTCTTCTTCTCATAAGTTTTCTTCTGGGTCATATGGATAGTACTTTTAGGATTATAGATGCAATCCTTAGCAAAGTGAGAGGTACTACCACACATGATGAATTCAGTTGGCATGCTTCTGAGAGTCTTCTTCTGAGTAGGAGGCTGAGCTTGATCACTTTCCACTTCTTTCTTCATCTTCTCAAATGATGCAGTAGGCTTCTTCGAGTGAGGCTTGCTCTTAAAACTAGATGGTTCAGGCTGTGCAGTAGTGGTGCATATTTGATCAGCCTTCTTCTCCTGACCAGGATTATTTGGACATGAACTAGGACTCCTAGTACTAGAGTCCATTGTTGAGTCTTTAGTCTTTATCACTTCAAATCCAGCAGAAATGAAAACTTGCTTTTGCTTGGAGTTAAAAGTGGCCTTGATCTCTTAGGCTTTCTTTGATTTTCTTTTAGCTGCCCTTATCAAGTTCTTCATTATAGACTTGGTTATCCCTGGTTCCTTCTTCTCTATTGAAGAATAGTGACCCTTCTTAAGTAACCCTTGTCACTCACCTCAGATTCATCCTTCACTATCTCCTTTATATCTTCATCCTTCTCTTGGGTAGGATCAATAGGAGGCGGCTCATATTGACAAGTTCCTTACCTTGGAGATCTAACAGATAGGAGTGTATATGGAGGAGCTATCTCTCTTGACCCTAGTCCCTGCCTGTTCTGATAACAAATCTTTACATGCAAGGATGAGGATATTATATTCTTGAAGGTTTCCTCTTCAAGAACACACTTTTTGCCTTGGTTTTGCTGATCACAAGTGCAGCCTAGCATTTAGTTAACTTGGTCATGAGATCTTTGATTTGAGTCCTGTAGTTTGTATGCTCATGCTTAAGAGTTTTCTCTAAATCTTCAATTTTAAGTTTATAATCATTTTCTGCTCTTTTATAGTAAGCTTTTAAAATGTTTAAGGACTCAAGATCAGATCTCACTTCCAAGTTATAGGACCTGTACATGTTAACTTTAGTAATGCATTCAGGAGTATAAAGATGTTCTAATACCTTGGCTTTTTCATGATCAGTCATCAGTGCTTGGTTGGGATAAGCATACTCTACCTAAAAGCTCCAGTCAAAGCCTCCTTCTTTAACAGCAACAACAACATGTTGTTTTGGTTGGCTTGGCTTCTTAGTTCTGGGAGCTACATCAGTGTAATTTGGTCTGGATTGTGCTTGGCTATCATTTGTCCATGGTGCCTTGCATTCCCTAGCAAAGTGTCTCATTTGGTTATAGTTGTAACACTTCATCTTTCTTTTATCTAGGCCAAACTTTCCACTAGCCATATTGCTTGGGAACTTTATTTCTGTTCTCTTATAGAACTTATTGGCTCGATGAGTGAGAAGAGCCATCTGCTGGACTATCTTCATGTACTCCAAGTCATCTGGATGGATACAATCTAAGTCTTCAAGAGTGAAGAGAAAGTTGCCATAAGTTTCATCAGCAGACATAAACGCTTGGGCAGAGCTTGTCTCTTAGAATGGGCTTCCTTGGATGTAGCTTTCCCTTGATGTCTCAGGGAAGGTGATGAAAGGACCTTTTTGTGAGTTGTCAGGGTAGAAGATAAGATGATGTTATGGTTCTCTGCAATCCCTTTCAACCACCTGAAGGGCTGAACTCTGCTGATTGTTAAAGAGCTGCTTGATGGATTTTGCATGTTCATCTCCATCAGGTAGCCACTAAGGATACCATACAACTCTCTGAGAGTATTGGTAGAGAGATTTTTAGTTCTCTTAATAGCTATACAATAGTGAGTCTATTGTCTAGGGAGAGAGAACATAAACTTCCTCACCATGTCCCTATTCTAAAGTTTTACTCCAACATCCATTAGAGTATTCATAATTTGAATATACCTGAAGTATTGTTGAGTCATGGTTTCACCTGTCTTGTAGGTGTAGTTCTTAAACAGCTTCTTCATAATGTCTTTCTTGTTTTCCATGGCTTCTTCAGACCCCACATACATGAGCTTGAGTGCATTCCAGAGCTGCTTAGCAGTTTTGCACTTCTTGAAGCCTCTATAACAGGTCTATGAGGGGAAGCTCATCTTCACAAGTTCCACACCTTGGAGATCTTACAGACAATAGAGTGTGTGGAGGAGCTATCTCAGTAGATCCCAGTCCCTGCTTATTCTGATAACAAACTTTTGCATGTAGGGATGAGGATATTATGTTCTTGAAGGTCTCTTCTTCAAGAACATATTTTTCTAACCTGGCTTTGCTGATCACAAGCTCAGCCTGGCATTCAGTTAACTTTGAGATGAGATCTTTGATTTGAGTCCTGTAGTTAGTGTGCCCATGCTTAAGAGTTGAAATGGTTTTCTCTAGATCTTCTATCGTAAGTTTATAATCATTTTCAGCTCTTTTAAAGTCAGCTTTTAAGATATTTAAGGACTTAAGATGTTCCAATACCTTGGCTTCATCATGGTCTGCCATTAGTGCTTGGTTTGGAGAAGCATCCTCAACCTGAAAGCTCTAGTCAAAGCCTCCTTCTTTAATAGCAACTATAACTTGCTGTCTTGGCTTCTTATTCTGGTGAGCTCCCTAAGTGTAGTTTGGCCTGGATTGTGCTTGGCCACCATTTGACTTTGGTGCCTTGCACTCCCTGGCAAAGTGTCCTATTTGGTTACAGTTGTAACACTTCACCTTGCTTTTGTCCAGCCTAAACTTTCCACTGGCTGCATTGCTGGAAAACCTTCTCCCAATCCTCTTGTATGATGACATGGAGGAGGTATTTCCATTTGGATGAGACCTTCCCCTTCCTGAAGGTTTTGACTGAGAAGTCACCCTCATATGTGACAACCAGTCAAAATCAGGTCAACGCCAATTTTGTCAGATAATAATAACATTTATTTATTCATTCTCACACGTTTGACTATCAGAAACTTTGACCAATATTTCATGCTAACCTCGTTGTCGATTAACCGTTCGAGACAAAATCTGATAATAATAATAATAATTAACAATTATAATTATAAAATAAAAATTAATAATAATGTTAATATGTGGGTTCATTGCATGGTTGACAACTAATCCTAACATGAGTATATATATACACACTTACACCCACACTCTTCATATTCTACACACACACACAGCCTCTTCACCTCCCTCTTCTCTCCACCTCCCCATCGGCACCACCACCCCCACCGAACCATCACCACCGCCACACTTCCTGCCACCATCGGTGAACACCACCGAAACCACCATCGCCCACCAACACCCATTCCACCCGAGAACCATTCCACCGTCACCCACCCTTCCATCGCCGGTGAACACCCTAGCCACCGACCGCCGCCGCGCCATCTTCTTCCATCACCAACCACCGCACCACCTTTGCACCGCCGGCAACCACCTGCCATTTCCTCCCCCGGTCCGCAAGCACCACCATCAACCCGACACTCTACCACCTTCGAACACCTAACCCCCACCCATTCGACCACTGCGAGCATCATCATCAACATAGAGAGATTATCATCTCTCTACTCGAGTCAAGAACGTGAGAGCTTCAAATAGTTCTTCGTTAGGAGTTTGAAAGTGGAATCGGTCTCGAAGAATCGTGAGCTAACGCTAGAAACCTTTGGTTTAGGCTTAAGGTATAATTTTTTGGGTTAACTTATCTAAATATGTTCATGCATGGTTGATCAAGATGGAAATCTTGATAAAATTTGGTTCACCCACTTAGATGTCCTTGGAAAAGTTGACATTTTGAAGAAAATGGGTTTTTGATTTGGTTTATAATCGGAAAATTTGATGTTGTTGTAGTTTTAGTTGATGAAATCTATTTATTTGTATGTTTTGGGTTTGAAAGAATATATTAGACATATGTATATGACTATTAATGCATGTGTAGGCGAAATGGTATGTTGATTATGGTTCATAAGTTTTTTTAGATAGGACTTTTGGATGTTTGGACAATAATATCATTTTAAGAACTCTTGAATGATGAAAAATTTTGGGTAAAAATAATAAAAGATGTCAAGACTAGGAAGGATAATTTATGATGTTGGATGTAAGTTCTTAGAAAAATAACCAAGTTGAAACTTTTCAAAGTGTTAAGAAGAAGGATTTTAACAAGGAAATGTTAGTTAAGATAAATAGAGGATTTAAAACTACGCCTAAGATCTATGGATCATCATAAAAAAATAAAATTTACTAAAAATGACGTTTCAAGACTTTGCAAAATAAATTGTATAAAATAGATTTTTACGGATAAAATTATGATTAATAAAAAAAGTAAATTTATATAAATATATTTTGAAGCCATCAAAAATAAGTTAAAATATCTTAAATTTAACATTATGAAACTCATAAATAAAATCACTTTTAAAAGAATATATATATATAAGTATATTTATAAATCAAATTATTTTATCTTTAAATTATTTCACAAAAGAAAAATATGATATTTTTTAATATTATCTAAATCTTGTGTAAAATCAATATAAAATCATTAGGTAATTAATTAGAATTTCATGACATAATTGATTAGTTTAAGAAATTAGGTTAGTCTTTATAAGAAATAATAGTAGAATTAGAAATAAATTTAGATATTATTAGATATTAATAAGTTTAATTACGCTTTTAAAAATAAAATGATTTCTTGAAAACATCTACAAACAGTTTTAAAAGCATTTTTATCGATAAGAGTCAAATAAGTTGGGTGAACAACATTATTGAACAAGTTTTGCGTTAATTAAAAGTAAGTCTTTCACGTCTAGGATCGTGATTAGACCGGTGCAAGACGCTAAAAACTGAGATTTGAATCACATAAAAGGTGAGTTCTTCGGCCCTATTTTAATATTGTTTGAATTAAACTGTTTTTGGGGGAAAAGCATGTATGTTTAATTATTTTATATATGATGGGTAAACGAGTATAATATATGTTATGACGGTATAAGTTGAGGCAATAGTATCGGTGAATACTATTGGGCTCTAAATCACCCCATAATCATTAACCTTGGGGAGGCTGCAGACTATATTGGTAGATCTATCGGGTTAGAAGGGTCCGCTCTCGCGACCAGTCGCGCTGGTCAGGATGTAGAGAGGGAGTTTATATGTCTGGATAGTTGTGGGGTTTCTTGGCTTGATTATGGACTTATGACCTGAATTAATCATAGTACCTAGATAGTCTATGTTGAGTATATTATCTTGCTACATCATATAATTTTTCTTGGAAAAATCGAATGTTTCAAATTATGAAAACCTGATTGCTCACCAACTTTATGTTGACTAGTATTTCTCATGCTTTTCAGGGTTATAGGTATGCTTGATTTGGAAATGATGGGAATGAGTCTTTGGAAAAGCCAAACGTTTTATGTTGACTACTGTTAAATCTGTTCATGTTAAATTTGCTGTTTTGTCAATTAAACATGATACTATGTAATGAATATCTTGTCATGTATAATAGTCAACTTAATAAATGTTAATGTTTGACTACGACCGTTGGAATAATTCCAACTTCCGTTATCACCACGTCACGTGACTTTCCACTGTGATTTTCGGGGTGTGACATCATAGCCCATCTGCTGAAAAGAATGGTTGACAGCAGCTTTCTGAAAGGACAACTCACCTTCTTCATCATCCAGCTGAAGGTGTGAGCTTATGATGACTGGAGTGATGAAGATTGTCCTCCCCTCCACTATAGCAGATAGTGCTTTCTCCCCATCCATGGTGCCTTGGCAGGTCCTCCAGAATGACTGATCCTCATAAAGAGGAGGATCAATGGTAAGGGAGGTGAAGTAGTGAGACGTAGAAAGGTATCGACAGACCTCTGAGAAATGAGGATCTTTCTCAAACTCTAACAAAGCAACCTGATTGTGTTGTCTATGAAGGTGCATGGTAAAACCCGGTTTACCATGAAGGAAGTTTGTTGGTGAAGAAGAAGGTCAATTTTGGGAGAATTTTAGGTCAAGAATTTATGGAAAAAGAAAAGAGTGAGAAGAAGGGGAACCATTGAGAATATATATGGAATGAATTTAAGACAAAGTTAATGCAAAAGGTTAAACTTTGAAATCCGAAAGTAGGTTCCACTTCTAAAAAAGCGCCCAAAAATGTAGTTTTCTTGGAAGTTGAAAATCTCCCGAAGGTAATTTTTGCTTCGAAAGTTTTGAGAAAAAGCTTTTGAAGCCAATTTGGCTTCGGAAGATATTCTTAAGAAATGTGAAAATTTGGCTTCGGAAGAAAAATACTTAGAGAGTTTTTCTTCCGACACATTTGATTTCGGAAGATATTAAGTCTTGGGAGTTTTATTCTAAAGAGAATAATTCTTCTGAGACTTAATTGCTTTCGAAAGATATTTGTCCTTCAAATACATGCAAGTACTTAGAAGCATATTTAAGTTTCGGAAGATATTCTCAGAATTTCTTCCGACGGTAAATTTCTTATAAGTAGTTCTTGATTTGAAGACATAAATTTCTTCCGAAGGCAACTTGAAATCTTCCGAAAGAAAATATGTTTTAAAAAATTTTCAAAAATCTAAGGAATATCATTAAAATTTTTCTTCCAAAATAAACTGGGCTTATGAAGGTGATAAAATAGACAACTTAGGACACACAGGTTTTAGAAATAAAGTTGATTTAAGTTTTTAAGAAAAAATTACTCAAAGTTAATCATCCTAATAGCTGATACAAGATATTTGAATCTCTGTTCATCAAAAGCTTTAGTGAACAGATCAACATATTGTTCATTTGTGTTAACTTTGACTAATTTGATTAGTCCCTTCTCAAAATTATCTCTAATCAAATGATACCTGATGTTAATGTGTTTGGTCCTTGAGTGCTGCATAGGATTCTCTGTAATGGAGATAGCACTGTTGTTGTCTATGTGGATGGGAGTCTCTTTGAAGTTGAATCCATAGTCCAGCATCTGATTCTGAATCCAAAGCACTTGAGCACAGCAACTTGCAGCAGCAATGTATTCAGCCTCAGCAGTTGATACAGAGACACAGGATTGTTTCATGCATTGCCATGAGACAATCCTTCCACCAAGGGATTGACATCCCCCAGATGTAGACTTTACAGTCATGTTGCAACCACCATAGTCACTATCTGTATAAGCATACAGATTGAAGTCAGAACTCTTTAGATACCAAAAGCCAAGCTTGGGAGCACCTTTGAGATATCTAAGAATCCTCTTGACAGCAACCAAGTATGACATCTTGGGGTTGGCTTGATATTTTGCACAAATGCATATGGAAAATATAATATCAGGCCTGCTGGCTGTTAGGTACATAAGAGACCCAATCATAGCCCTGTAAAGATGTTCATCCACACACTCTCTCTCTCGAGATCAGGTCCTAGGGAGTGGTTTCTGGCTATGGGTGCCTTAGCAACCTTATATTCAGTCATGTTGAATCTTGTAAGTATGTCTTGCACATACTTTGACTGACTTATGAAGATGCCATTATCAACTTGCTTCACTTGAATTCCCAGAAAGAAATTTAGTTCTCCCATGGCACTCATTTCAAATCTGTTCTTCATCATCCTCTCAAAGTCTTTGTAGAGCTTTGGATTAGTTGACCCGAAGATAATGTCATCCACATATACTTGAACCAGCATTAAGTCATTCCCTGTCCCTTTGATGAAGAGAGTTCCATCTATAGTACCCCTCTTGTAACCATGTTCAGAGATACTGAGATAGTGTTTCATACCACTTCCTTGGAGCTTGGTGCAGCCCATAAAGAGCTTTATCAAGCTTGAAGACATAATCAGGATGATCTGGTTCTACAAATGCAGGTGGTTGTTTGACATACACCTCTTCATCAATCACCCCATACAGAAAAGCACACTTGACATCAAGTTGGTAGACCTTGAAATCCTTAGATGCAGCAAAAGCCAGGAATATTCTTACAGCTTCAAATCTTGCCATAGGAGCCAAAAACATCTGTGTAATCAATTCCATATTCTTGTGTGTACCTTTAAACAACTATTCTTGCCTTGTTCTTGATGACAAGTCCTCTATCATCCTTCTTATTCCTAAAAACCCATTTGGTTCCTATGACATTCTTCCCTTGAGGAAGAGGACATAGGTTCCAAACCTTCTGTCTTCTAATTTGAAATATCTCTTCTTGTATAGCTTCAACCTAACTTCCATCCTTTAGAGCCTCATCAACTTTCTTTGGCTTAATCTGGGACAAGAAACAAGAGTGCAGACAAACATTTTAGTCTTGGGTTTGTCCTCTTGTTCTTACCCCATTCTTAACATTTCCAATGATGTTTGTGGTGGGGTGTGACTTATGGATCCTTAGTTGAGGGATCTCAGCAAGTTAATTGGACAGATCTAAATTAGAGAAATTTAGATCTGACAATGGAGGGTCACCCACTACATCAACACACTTATCAAGTGAGACTTAATCCAATGAATGTGTGACATCATTTATATTGTCCTCTATGGAATGGTTATCAGCATCAAGAAATTCTTGATCACTATCACCACCTCTATTTCCTCCTACATTTGAAGCTCCTTCACCTGAGTTTTGAACCTCTGAGCTGGAATTTGAAGGCACCTCAGATGTATCAGCTGATTTGTCATGTTTGTGCTGATAGGATCTTCATTTGCAGGTTAGTCACCAAAGGAGCTGAAGTAGTAATCTTGCTTGGTCTTCTCAGCTCAAATCTTGGGTCAGGATCTCCTGTTGATATATTATTTGTAGATCCTGAAACATTCTCACAAGACTTGTTAAAACAGTGGTAACTAAGTCAAGATCAAATAGCCAATCTGGACCAGAACCTTTCACACTAGGAGTGTGCTCATTGAAGGTCACATTGGCTGACTCCTCAACTACTCTAGTTCTGAGATTGTATACTCTATAAGCCTTAGCTTGGGAAAATATCCAATAAAGTGTCCATCATCTGACTTCTCATCAAATTTGGCTACTTGATCTTTGGTATTCAAGATGGTGCAAGGACATCCAAATGACCTGAGGAAACCAATAAATGGTCTCCTTTTGTGCCACAGCTCATAAGGAGTCTTACATGAGTCTTAACCACTAAAACTCTGTTTTGCACATAGCAGGCTGTGTTAACTGCCTCTGCCCAGAAGGTGATGGGCAGTTTAGAGTCAGACAACATGGTTCTTGCAGCTTCAATAAGTGTCCTGTTTCTCCTCTCAAAACACCATTTTGCTGAGGAGTCCTGGGAGCACTATATTGTCTTGTAATACCCTTTTCATCATAAAATGTATCAAGGATTTGGTTCTTAAATTCTGTTCCTTGATCACATCTTATTGTCTTGACCTTGTGATCAGATTGATTCTCAATTTTCAAATGAAATTCTTCAAGATCTCAGGGTCTCATCCTTAGTTCTAAGGAAAAAGACCCAAGTGAATCTTGTGAAATCATCTGTGATCACTAAGCAATAAAGGTCCTTCCTAAACTCATTACACTGGTGGGGCCAAACAAATCCATATGTAATAGGTGTAGGGGGAGTAGTGATGGAGTTCATTTCCTTTGGTTTGTGAGATACTTTGTGTTGCTTCCCTTTCAGGCATGCAACACAGCGGTCATCACTTGTAAACTCTTTCTTTGGCATTCCAGTTACCAAATCATTCATAATCAATTTATTCATGTTCTTAAAGTTTACATGGCACATTCTTTTATGCCAAAGAAAAGACTCATCACTATTTGCTTTAGACAGAAAGCAAGAAACTTCTCCTGAGGGAGATGTTTCATGTAAATCCATCTTGTACATGTTCCCTCTCCTGGGGGCTCTAGCAGGATATGCTCTTGAGGAATGGCCACCCCGGGCTTAAGAACAATGCACTCATGCTCAGTGAAGAGCATATGGTGTTTCTGATCACAAAATTGGGATACACTCAGAAGCTTGTATCCAAGCTCCTTGATAAGGTTTACCTTCTTAATGCTGAGCTTACCATTTATGACTCTGCCCCTTCCAGAAATATAACCACTAGAATCCCCTCCAAAAGCAACTGGTCCTCCATCAATTTTCTTAAAATTTTGAACCAGAGAACCATTGCCAGTCATGTGCCTAGAACAGCCACTATCAATAATCCAAACATTCTTCTTGGTTTTTAACTATTCCTACACAAAAAGAGGTGATTAGTTACACTTAGAAACCCAATCCTTATTGGTCTTGGGCTTATTAAAATGAGTTGAAGATAATGTAATAGTAAGTGATCCTATATTCAAGCTTTGAGAATCATTTGCTGTTGTTGATGAAGAACTTTCAGTCACATGGTCTTCCTTTATCTTCCACACCACCTTTAGAAGATTGGGCCTGACCTTCAAGGCTTCAGAAGTTTTGACAACTTCGGAAGTTTTGGAAACTAGACCTTCGAAAGATCTTGCTTTCACTGCAGCCAGCTTCAGTACTTCGGAAGCATTCCTTTCTTTCGAGACCAACTTTTCTTCCGAAGGCAATTTTTCACCTGTCTTCTTCTTCATTTGGGAGCTTCCGAAGGAAACAGATTTTCCTTCCGAAGCTGTTTGTTCCTTCTTCTTCTCAGAAGTGTTCTTCTTGGTCATGTGGATGGTACTTTTAGGATTGTACTTGCAATCCTTAGCCAGATGAGAAGTACTACCACACATGACACAGTTGATCATTTTCCTTCTCCATCTTTATCTTTATAGATGATGCAACAAGCTTCTTAGGGAGAGGCTTGCTCTTGGAGCTGGATGGTTCAAGCTATGTAGCAGTGGTACACAGCTGGTCAGTCTTCTTCGTTTTGCTGGAATGATTTGGAACTAAACTACAACTCCTGGTACTAGAGTTCATAGTTAAGTCTTCAGTCTTTACCACTTCAAAACCTGCAGAAATAAACACTTGTTTCTACTTTGAGTCAAAAGTGGCCTTGATTTCTTGAGCCTTCTTTGATCTTCTCTTAGCTCTTCTAATCAAGTTCTTTCTCTTTGACTTGGTCATTCCAGACTCTTTCCTCTCCTCAGGAGAATAGTGACCCTTCTTAGGATGATCTTCTTCATCATCTCAGAGTCATCCTTCACTATCTCCTCTTCATCCTCTTTAACAATGGTCTATGAGGGAAGCTCATCTTCACAAGTTCCACACCTTGGAGATCTTACAGACAATAGAGTGTGTGAGGAGCTATCTCTAGATCCCAGTCCCTGCTTATTCTGATAACAAACTTTTGCATGTAGGGATGAGGATATTATGTTCTTGAAGGTCTCTTCTTCAAAACAATTTTTCTGCCCATGGCTTTGCTGATCACAAGCTCAGCCTGGCATTCAGTTAACTTTGAGATGAGATCTTTGATTTGAGTCCTGTAGTTAGTGTGCTCATGCTTAAGAGTTGAAATGGTTTTCTCTAGATCTTCTATCTTAAGTTTATAATCATTTTTAGCTCTTTTAAAGTCAGCTTTTAAGATATTTAAGGACTTAAGATGTTCCAATACCTTGGCTTCATCACATGGTCTGCCATTAGTGCTTGGTTTGGAGAAGCATCCTCAACCTGAAAGCTCTAGTCAAAGCCTCCTTCTTCAATAGCAACTGCAGCTTGCTGTCTTGGCTTCTCATTCTGTGAGCTCCCTTGTAGTTTGGCCATTGTGCTTGGCCACCATTACTTTGGTGCCTTACTCCCCATTCCCATTTGGTTGTTGGACCAAAAGAACCAATGAGCCTGATCAGAAAAACCTTTAAGTCCCACGGACATTACAACAACTGAAGTAGTCTGCAACAGCTGAAGACATCAACTGATAACAAGGTCTGAAGACAAAGTCTGAAGTGAAAGAGCTGAAGACAAAGTCTGAAGTGAAAGAGCTGAAGACAAAGTCTGAAGTGAAAGAGCTGAAGACAAAGTCTGAAGCAAAGAGCTGAAGACAAAGACTGAAGACCAAGTTTCAGATGTTGTCACAACAGCTGAAGAAGACCTCTTCAGTAGTTGTGATGGTTTCCTTTCAGTAGTTTTATGTTTCTTGTAATCAGTACTTGTAGTTTCAGTAGTTTTAGTTTCATCTTGTACTTAGCATACTCTGAGATGTTCTCAGTTGTTGTGAACATTCTCAGTAGTTTGCTTACTTTCAGTTGTTTGTAATAATTCTGTTAGATGTCACTATCAAGTGACATCAGCAGACGTCACATTCCTTTATATAAGGAATGTTGACCTAATTGTAAGGGTGCAGCTATAGCAAACTTAGAAAAGCTTAGCAGCCGCCATACCGAAGCATTGTGCATGAATGATATTATCCATTTTGCAGAAAACCCTCTTTCTCTATAACCGTGTACTGTTCCATTGAATATCTATTGTGTTCTTGCTATATTTGTCTAATTCTTGTTCTAATTCCGCTGCGATTCAACTCTAATTGATCAAACTTAGATCACTGATCCTGACAAATGGTATCAGAGCAGGTTAATCATTGATCGGTTTAACAATTGATCATTGAAACTGCTATTTCGATATCTAAAGTTTGATCGAATTAGCATATTTGCAAGAATTGGTTATAGAGATTGGTCTTCTGCTGCTTCTGGTTAGTCAATTTGAGTTTCTTCTTGGTTCATATTGAGTTTGTTGTGTTTTTGTGCTAAATCTTTTGAAACTTGATTGAATTGGTTTGAATCTGAGAATGACTACTCCTTCTAATGACCCTCACAATACTGGCTCCTCAACCAAGCCTCCGATGCTGGTTAGGAGTGAGTATAACATATGGCAACGAAGAATGCTCCATCACCTGTCTGTTAACAGTTCAGGTTGTTGGACATCTGTGGTTCACGGTCCACACAAGCCTATGGTGAACAATCCGGAGACCAACCAAATGGTTCCGAAGAAGAAGGAGCAATACTCAGATGAAGATCGTAAACTGTTTGAGATTGATGCTAAAGCCCATGGAATTCTGGCCATGGCACTGCCTAATGAAATCTATTCTGGGCTTATGCATCATGAAACTGCTCATGACCTCTGGAATGCTTTGAAGGAACAATTCGGAGGAACTGATGAGGTCTTAGCAAACAACAGAGAAATCCTCGCCCAACAATATGAGACATTCTCTCATAGGAAGGGTGAGACACTGACTCAACAGTTTGAGCGTTTCTCCTGCTTGATCTCTGAGCTGAAAATGGTCAAGCATGAGTATACTAACAGCCAGATGAACAACAGATTCCTCAGATCACTGCCTGAGAGATGGGACACATACACCATTGTCCTACGCTCCAGTGCAAATCTGGATAGCCTATCTCTCACCCAACTCCATGGGAAACTGCTTACATTTGAAAGAGAGATAGAGCAGAAAAGGAAACTGGCATCATCAGGAAAGCTCACTGATGACTTTGTACCAGGGAACACTGCCTTGGTCGGTCATGAGTCAGAATATGCTGGATCAGAAAGCCATTATGATGAGCATATAGATTTCTCTTCAAACAGTTCTGATCATGCATTTGTTGGTGTTGACAGTCATTCTGGGTGTAATAGTGATAATTTATGCTTTATCATGGATGATTTGATGGGTATTGCTGATGATGATTTAGAAGAGATGGATATTTTGAGCCAAATGGCCTTGATCAATATCAGATCTCAAAAGTTCTACAAGAGAACTGGTAGGAAATTTCCAGGACTCTCTGGCAAAACCAAAGTTGGTTTTGACAAGAGTAAGTTGAGGTGTCACAAATGCCACAGGCTTGGGCACTTTGCAAGAGAGTGTAGATCAACTGGATCTAACTCCTCTGCACCCTTTGTGACCTTTCCAAGCAATAGTTCACAAAACAAAGGGCAACATCCTGCTAGTTCTGGTCATCACTCACAACCTCAATCTCCTGCATATTTTGTCCCTCAGGGTCCAATGCCATATCCATATCCCTGCTATTACATGCCACAGCCAAATCCAGTTCAAGTTCCTATAGCACAACAACCTCAAGCCCTACCTGAGCCTCAACCATCTCCATCACAATCTCAACCTCATCACAGCTTCTTCACACCAGGAGTTGTTGACTGGAGCAGCTCACCAGATGATCTTTCTGGTTTCAATGAGCAATTATTTGCTGGTGCTGGTCAACATGGTGGTGAACATCCTTTTGGGAATCTTGCTCTCATGGCCCTGGAGTCTACTGAGGGTTCCTGCTCCAATGCATCATCTTCACAGGTAACCCAGGTATCTTCTGAGGCTAAAGCCAAGTTATGTTCTGAATCATGCATAGCTGCCTTTGTCTCTATTAGAGAGGCAAATGTAGCTTTAATCAATCAAAATCTTGAGCTTGAGAAAACTATTTCCAAAAGAAAAGCTGAGTATGAGTCTGCTCTTAATGACAAAGATGATGAGATTTACAAGCTTAAATGCCAACTTAATGATGAAAAGGCTAAGGTAGAGGTCATACTTGAGAACCACAGAAGTCTCAAAGAGACACTTGCAGCTACCCAAGTTGAGTGTGACCGCTGGGTAACATCCTGCAAGGGATTTGAAATGCTTCTCAGCAAGCAAACAGCTTCAAATGTGAAGTTTGGAATAGGTTACAATCATACTGCACCACCTACTGATTTTACTTCAAAATCAATAGTAAAATCTGAAGGTGAAAGTAATTTCCAAACCACATCATCATGTGATTCATCCTCAAATGATAATACAAAATTAGAGGATGAAGTCAGTGTTAAGATCTCAGCAAATCAATTGCCTGATGGTTTAAATGCTGATAAACACATGAAGCTGAGCAATTCAGATGTTGTCCCTCAAAGTACTCCAAGTACTGAAGGGCAAGTCACAACATCTGAAAAGCATTTCAAATCTGCTGAAATAAAAGGATTAACAACTGCTGAGGAATCTATCATACGGTCTTTCAGGACGGATAGAGAACAGCTGAAGAACAAGTCTTCAGTTGTTACCGATCCTTCAGTACTTAACACAAGTACTGAAAGGAGGAAAGTACTGAAGATCACACCTTCAGTAGTTTCCACTTCAGCAGTTGATCAATCCAAGATGAAGAATAAGCCATGTGAAATATGTGGTAAATTCAATCATCTATCTGATGAATGCTGGTACAAAAAGGGTTCCAAACTCAACAGAGATAAGCTCATTAAAGAAGAGATTAATAAAATGAAAAATGAGTTTGAGACCAAGTTTGTACCACAGTCATCTCAAACTGATAAACCCAAGGCCTCGCCAAAATCCAAAAAGAAGGATGGGGTTTATCAGAAAACAGCTGATAGTGTTCCTCATGATAAACATCAGACTAAGTCTGTGAATTTCAAGAAGGAGGAAATGGTGGGTCACAGGAACTCATCAAAAACAAGTACTGATGTGTCAAATGAGCTGAAGGCTTTAGCAACAAATCAGACACAACTTGTTATGATGGTTCAGCATTTGTTGGGGAGAGTTAACCAACTAGATGCACCTGTGATCAAACCACTGAAAAGGAAATCCAAGCCCAAATCTAAGAAATCCATTTCAGCACCATCTCCACCTTCATCAGCTGTTAATCATGAGAAACAAGTTATGGTTAAATCTGTTGATGAAAACAGACCCAAAACCAAAAAGGTTTGGGTCTCTAAAGCTAACTAGTTTCTTATGATAAATGCAGGGTTCTTCAGCATGCCAAAGAAGCATCTGGTATGTAGACAGTGGAGGATCTATGCATATGACTGGGAGCAGTTCTCTTCTTAATGACTACTCTCAAGGAAAGAAGGGATTTGTCTCATTTGGAAATGATGCTAAGGGTTACATCATCGGGAAAGGATTTGTGTCAAATGGAGAAATCAGATTTGATGATGTTAACCATGTGGAGAATCTCAAGTATAATCTACTGAGTGTCAGTCAGATGTGTGATAAAGGGCATGTTGCACTTTTCACAAGCCAGAACTGCCGGATTCTGTCTTCCAAAGTTCTGAGGCTGATTGACAAGGTATTGGATGAACATACTCTCCTGAAGGCCAACAGGATAGGAAGAGTATATGCCTTGGATTTGTCAAAGAAGATTGATTTAAAAGGTCATCCTTGCCTGTTCTCCAAGGCCTCTCCTCAGGAATCTAAACTGTGGCATAGAAGGCTGGGTCATGTTAATCTCAAAAACATGAATCAGCTGATCCACAATAGTTTAGTGAGAGGTCTACCAATAAAGGAGTTCCACTGTGATGAAACCTGCACTGCTTGTTTAAAAGGAAAACAACACAAAGTTTCATTCCCTCCTATAGAAGAACCAAAGTCCACTGCCTGCTTGCAATTACTGCACATGGATCTCTTTGGTCCTGTGAGAGTAATGAGCATGGCAAAGAAGAAATACTGTCTGGTAATTGTGGATGATTACTCCAGATTTGTATGGACCTTCTTCTTGCATTCAAAGGATGAGGCTGCTCAGACAATTATTAACTTTGTGTTGTATGTTGAGAAGCAGTATTCCCTATCAGTCAAGTGTATAAGAAGTGATAATGGAACTGAATTTAGAAACCATACACTTGATGATTTCTACCTTTCAAAAGGAATCAAGAGGCAGTATAGCATCCCAAGGACTCCAGAACAAAATGGAGTAGTGGAGAGAAAGAACAGGACCCTAATTGAAGCTGCAAGGTCCATGTTGGCTGACTCTGGTTTGCCACTGACCTTTTGGGCTGAAGCTGTCAACACAGCATGCTATGTGCAAAATAGAGCTTTAGTGAATCAGAGGTTGATGAAGACTCCTTATGAAGTTCTACATCATTTGGCTCCTCTAATTTCATTCTTCAGAGCATTTGGGTGTCCTTGTTACATTCTCAACACAAAGGATCAACTCCAAAAGTTTGATTCTAAGGTGGATGCAGGGTATTTTGTTGGGTATTCATCCACTTGCAAGGCTTACAGAGTGTTCAACTGCAGAACAAAGATGGTTGAAGAAACCTTGCATGTGAAGTTCAATGAATCCCTAAGGACAAAATTCCACAAAACCCTGTGGAGTTGTTTGATCTGGACATACTGCAATATGTTCCTTATCAGCCTCCAGCTGTTGCAGATCATGTGAATTCATCACCTTCTGCAGCTAGTCATCCATCTGGTGGTACTGATGTTGATGATGATCCCAGTACTCACCTATTCAAGTTTAGTGATCAACTGCCTGAGTCTACTAAACTTGATGTTCCTGTAGCTTCAGTAGCACCATCCACAACAAATGCTGATGAGATTTTTGAATCCTCTACTTCATTTGACTTGCCATCTAATACTTGGTTTCAAGAATCTGGATCAACATCTGTTGCTGCTGAGCGTGCTACAAACACTTGCACAGATCTCATAGTGTACCAAGAGCTGAAGAATCACCCAATGTCTCAAATCATTGGTGATATCAATGCTGGTGTCTCAACTAGAAGTCAATTGTCCAACTTCTGCTTCTATGCTCTCTTCATCAGTCAGCAAGAGCCAAAGAACTATCATATTGCATTAAGAGACAATGGATGGGTTGATGCCATGCAGCTTGAGCTTCTTCAGTTCAAAAAGCAGCAAGTGTGGGAACTGGTTCCTCTACCCCCAGGTAAGTGTGCAATAGGCACTAAATGGGTGTTTAGGAATAAAACAGATGAAAATGGGCAAATTGTCAAGAACAAGGCCAGACTGGTTGTCCAGGGGTTTTCACAAGAAGAAGGTATTGATTATGATGAAACCTTTGCCCCTGTAGCCAGACTGGAGGCAATTAGATTGTTCTTAGCCTATGCTGCATTCCACAATCTTAAAGTTTTTCAAATGGATGTCAAAAGTGCATTTTTATATGGTAAAATAAAAGAAGAGGTTTATGTGTGTCAACCACCAGGTTTTGAGGATAATAAACATCCTGATTGGGTGTATAAACTTGATAAGGCTCTTTATGGGTTGAAACAAGCTCCTAGAGCCTGGTATGAAACACTGTCAAATTTTCTTCTTCAGAATAATTTCACTAGAGGCTCCATAGATAAAACTTTGTTCATTAAGAAAGTGGGTCAGCATAAGCTCCTTGTTCAAATTTATGTTGATGATATTATTTTTGCATCCTCTGATCCACAGTTGTGTGATGCATTTACAAAGTTGATGCAACAAAAATTCGAAATGAGTGCCATGGGAGAATTACAGTTCTTTCTAGGTTTGCAAATCAAACAAAAGGCTGATGGAACTTTCATTCATCAGTCAAAATACACAAAGAGTCTTTTGGAAAAGTTTGATTTACAAAACTGTAAGCCCTGTTCTACTCCCATGTGCAGCACCACACAACTGGATGCAGATCAGAAAGGTAAAGCTGTTGATGAAACACTTTACAGATGTATGATTGGGTCCTTGATGTACTTAACAGCTTCTAGACCAGATATTATGTTTGCAACTTGTGTTTGTGCTAGATTTCAGGCTGCTCCTAAAGAGTCTCATTTGATTGCAGTCAAGAGGATCTTTAGATATCTGCAAGGTACTCAATCTCTAGGTCTTTGGTATTCCACTGGGCACTCTTGCAAATTAGTTGCTTTTTCTGATAGTGACTATGCAGGGTGTAAATTAACTAGAAAATCAACTTCTGGTGGATGTCAATTCCTAGGCAACTGTTTGGTTTCTTGGCAGAGTAAGAAACAAACATCTGTTGCTACATCCACTGCTGAAGCCGAGTACATTGCTGCTGCAAGTTGTACATCTCAGGTACTCTGGCTTCAGAATCAATTATTGGATTATGGCATTACAGAGACTAAGACTCCATTACTAATGGATAGTGCTTCAGCTCTTTGTATTGTCAAGAATCCAGTCCAGCACTCTAGGACCAAACATATTGAGATCAGACACCATTTTATTAGGGATTGTTTTGAAAAAGGTCTGATTGATCCAAAGTTTGTTCCTAGTGCTGATGAGCTTGCAGACATATTTACTAAGCCTTTGGACAGTTCAACTTTCCAAAACCTAGTGTTAAGGCTTGGTATGCTGCAGCTAGAATAAGTGACAACTACTGATGATCTCAGTCAACAAGTACTGATGAGCATTCGTATACTATTGTCACAAATAAGTACTGATAAGTTCTTTTATCCTCAGTAGTTTTCATAACTACTGAAGACTAAATTACTTAAAAGTACTGAAGTACTCTATCTGTTGAAAAGAACTGATGTGGTTACAACTACTGATGTCAGTATAACAGATAAGTACTGATGACCAATGAAACGTCTGAAAATCAGACAAAGTCTGATAAGTGTTGAGGTCAGAATGAAACAGCTGATGAGCTAAGAATTGACGACAACAGCTGATGAGAAACTTTTCTCTTCAGTTGTTTCTACAACTGCTGTTTCACTTCATACAACTGAAGCCAAAACCATGTCTTCAGTAGTTTTACAACTACTGATGACTAACACCAAATCTTCAGTTGTTTACAACACCTGAAGCCAAAACCATGTCTTCAGTAGTTTCACAACTACTGATGACTAATACCAAGTCTTCAGTTGTTACAACTTCTGAAAGTTAAAACCAGGTCTTCAGTTGTTTTCAAACAACTGATGACAGCACCAACACTTTCAGTCGTTTTATATCAGCCTTTTCTTACCCTATAAATACCTAAACCTAATTTCAAACGTTTCATTAGCCGTTTTATGTCCTTCACTCTCTCAACAATG
Organism: Flaveria sonorensis; assembly: GCA_025506505.1. Classification (NCBI taxonomy): domain Eukaryota; kingdom Viridiplantae; phylum Streptophyta; class Magnoliopsida; order Asterales; family Asteraceae; genus Flaveria; species Flaveria sonorensis. Next base: position 17,832,733 of record CM046435.1, on the reverse strand, counting down.
GCGACCATGAAACTCAAACCCAGACACAACTGTGTTGCCTACCTCTCGAAATCGGCCTTTTGGAACAAATTTGATAATGCCATCGATCTTATGGTAGATTCCCAGTACCGAACCGCTTTTCTTCTGAATCCTACCATATACCCCGATTCCCTAAGCCAATTCTGGACCAACGTCTCTGTGCAAACTGGTGAGAATGATCGCCAAATCACTCTCCAGTCGTTGGTTAACCAGAAACAGGTGGTCATCACTCCAGACATCATTCGACAAACCCTAAATCTACATGATGCCACCTGTGTCACAGAATACCCGAAAGGCACAACTGATATGTCTTTCATCAATAACGGGTATGAAGGAGACTTAAGTGCTACCACCATTCTGAAGAAGCACTTCCATGATGCTGAACGTCTTATATTCCACATGGTGAATGTCTGCCTTGCACCAAAAACCTCCTCATGGGATCAGATGTCCTCCCGATGGCAACAGGTATTATACTCTATCTTTGAACGACAAAATCTAAATTTTTCTGAGATAGTTTTCATGGAACTAAAGGATCTGGCTTTGAAACCTGTGGCAAACAGATGGATATTATATCCCAGGTTTCTCATGGCCATAATTTTAAATCAGCTAAAATCAGACGGCCTTGTTGGCCTTGGAGTCCCTGCTCCGGCTGTATTGCCTGAAGTATACTCCAGGCACAACTCTGACCCTACACTGAAAGGGGCTGCCCGGCTGCTAAAACCCAAGCAGCGGGAACCCACAGCCTCCACTTCCAGATCCAAAGTCCCCACCAAACCCAACACCAAAAAGCCCAAAAAGGCTACTCAGGGAGATGAGTCCCCTGAGGATGCCCCTGTACCACCAATACAGGAAACACTTACTGGTTCTAACCCCCCAGTAGTGTCAAAGACTCCACCAGCCCTAGCCGCTCAGGCATCCTCTCAACAGGATCCTGATGCAACCATAATTGGGGATACCACAATGCTGGAACCTATCTCAATTGAGAAGGTTACCATTGAAGAGCACCAGTCACCCCGGGTGCAATCTGCTTCAAACCTATCTCCAAATGCAACCGCCCCTCAAAGCCCAACCATTATAGTTGCACAAGTGCTGAGTCAGCTGCATTCCTCTCCTCCTCCCCAGAAACCAATTACAATGGGGAGAACCTCAACAGCTGAGGAAGAGGACCAAAATGCTGCTGATAACCCACAGCACAGGGGTTATAATGTTCAATCTCCCCGTGTAGAGGAGGAGGTTAGAACATCTGGTGAGGCTGCCACTTCTACTGATTCAGCAAATGAACAGGATGCAGTTGGTAACATCTCTAAGACCTCACCAGAGGCAACTGCCGATGAAGGACTCAGTCCTGAGGCAGGAAGTCCCCAGAACCAAGAACAAGGGGCACATGCTACAACTGATCTACACTCAGGGCATGTACATCCTGATTCAATCAGGAGGTCAGGTGATTCAGCAAAGACTGATGATGACCTGGGCTTTTTCTTTGATGTCTTAGCCCATAACACAATCCTTGAGGCTGAGGTGAGCAGACTCAAAGAACTGCTTGCCAAAATGTCTCAGGATCAAAGTCCATCTGCCCCAATAAACCCACAGATGGCACCTTCATCTGAAGGTTCACCAAACACTCAGCCACTACACTCAACTGAGCCACCAGCCACTGCTTTTGGCACCACCTCTCAGGGACAGAACCCCTCTGAGCAGATGGTTGCTACCTTTCAACATTCCTTACCTCTCATCACTCCCATCATCAATGAGATTGTGCATAAAGCCATTGATGAGAGGATCTCCTCAAATCTACAAACACTTGTTGATGATGCTGTGCAAAAGAAGCTTTCTGCCATTCAAACCCCTGAACCCAATGCACCCAAAAAGGGGGAGTCTAAGGCAGTGAAAGAAAGAAAGAGAAAGAGAGTGGAAGATGAGAAACAACAAGAGAAAGAAAAGGAGTTAGAAAAGGAAAAACAGCTGATCACATACAAGAGAAAGAAAAGTGCTGAAACTCAAAAGCCTGATGAAGAGAAATCATTGGAAGATCTGATTAAAGAAGCTGATGAAGCTCACAGCAGATCAATGGACAGAATAATAGACCAACTCTTCAGACAGGCTTTGATACAGCTACATTAGACACTGAGATCAGAAGGCTGGAGATTAAAGAGATACAAGAGAGATGGGCCAGTTACAGTGTGATGGAAAGGGAGAGGTTGGAGATAATGATCAGGTTTATTGCAAAATACTTGGGAAGATCATTAATTGAGATTAAATCATGGACCAGAGACAGTATTCTGGCAATAACCACCAGAATCTGTGCTTCTGAAGCATTCAATAAGGGGTTGATTATCGAAGCCTTAGATGAAGCAGGTGCTGGGAAGAGAACTGATATGGCCAAGCTTTCCAAAGCCAAACTTACCACAAAAATGCTAGATCAGCCTTCCCAAACTCCCACTCAAAAACAACCAACCCCACAACTCTCCAAACCAATCCCTAAACCTAAACTTAAACCAACTCAACCCTCAAAACCAACTCCCTTACCCCAAAAACCACCTCAAACCACATCCAATGATGCACCCAGAAGGAGGAGAAGGGTGTTGAGGATGGAAGAAGAAGAAGAAGATGATGAAGAAGACAGTCTGCCAATCTCTGCTGTTCTAAAAATACCTGAGCCCAGAAGTCAACAAATGATCACACCAGACTTTCAGAGGCAAATGGTGAAAGTTAAGATTGAAGAAGAAGAACAGCAGAAACAGCACGATGAGCAACTTTTGAAGATGGTTGACAAAGAGTTTCCTCAGTCATCATCTATACAAGCCATGAAGAAACACGCTCAAAGGCTGTATGCTCTCAGGTATACCTTTCAATATCAAAAGGAGAGAGTAAGGATTTGGCCAGACCCCAGGGTTAGTTCTAGAATTCATAAGAAATCCATACCAAGTAGATACAATGGCCAAGTGAGAAAGACCATAGATGCTGTTATTATGTTGGCCATTGTAGTCTCACCCTGGGAGATACTTGAAGACTTCAAGAGAGCCTACAAGTCAAAGATGACCCCTCAAACTCTAATGGAGAACAAAATGGTCAAGAAGGGGTTGTTATACAAGAGGCTTGAAGAGATCAAGAAAAATGAACTCCAGTTGTTATTAGAAGGGACTCACCCAGATGAATTTGCTTACAGAGAGATAACAACTGTTGAGTTGAAAAATGGAAAGACGTAAAGTACCTATCAGAGTACTATGGCCCAGAGTTCTTCTTCGAAGGAGAAGCAGAAGAACTCACTAAGGAGGAACAAGTTGTTCTCCTTGAGGCCTACGTCAGAGAGTCTTATAGACTCATCAATGGGAAGTAGGTTTCATGGTTGGGATAACAGCTCTGTGTCCAGTTCCCCAAGACAGAGTTCCCTTCCATCCTTTGACATTCACATCTACTGAAACCTGTTCCCTGGCCTGTGCTTATCTGATATCTCTGAAGCTGATCAAGAGAGTATTTCTGCCAAGAATAAGTGGGACCTCAATAAGCTTAAAGGTTTTGGCTGCATTGGTTCAGGGGGAGTTTGTTGGACCAAAAGAACCAATGAGCCTGATCAGAAAAACCTTTAAGTCCCACGACATTACAACAACTGAAGTAGTCTGCAACAGCTGAAGACATCAACTGATAACAAGGTCTGAAGACAAAGTCTGAAGTGAAAGAGCTGAAGACAAAGTCTGAAGTGAAAGAGCTGAAGACAAAGTCTGAAGTGAAAGAGCTGAAGACAAAGTCTGAAGCAAAGAACTGAAGACAAAGACTGAAGACCAAGTTTCAGATGTTGTCACAACAGCTGAAGAAGACCTCTTCAGTAGTTGTGATGGTTTCCTTTCAGTAGTTTTATGTTTCTTGTAATCAGTACTTGTAGTTTCAGTAGTTTTAGTTTCATCTTGTACTTAGCATACTCTGAGATGTTCTCAGTTGTTGTGAACATTCTCAGTAGTTTGCTTACTTTCAGTTGTTTGTAATAATTCTGTTAGATGTCACTATCAAGTGACATCAGCAGACGTCACATTCCTTTATATAAGGAATGTTGACCTAATTGTAAGGGTGCAGCTATAGCGAAACTTAGAAAAGCTTAGCAGCCGCCATACCGAAGCATTGTGCATGAATGATATTATCCATTTTGCAGAAAACCCTCTTTCTCTATAACCGTGTACTGTTCCATTGAATATCTATTGTGTTCTTGCTATATTTGTCTAATTCTTGTTCTAATTCCGCTGCGATTCAACTCTAATTGATCAAACTTAAAATCACTGATCCTGACACGCTCTATGAGTGAGTAGAGCCATCTGCTGGACTATTTCCATATATTCCAGATCATCTGGATGGATACAGTCCAGGTCTTCAAAAGTGAAGAGAAAGTTGCCTGAACTTTTATTAGAAGACACAAAAGCTTGTGAAAAACTTGTCTCCTGGAATGGGCTTCCAGGGATGTAACCTTCCCTTGGTGTCTCCGGAAAGGTGATGAAAGGACCCTTTTGTGATTTTTGCGAGTAGCAGATGAGATGGTGGTGTGGTTCTCTGCAATCCCTTTCAACCACATGAAGGGCTGAACTCTGATGATTGTTGGAGTTACCAGATGAGTTCTGCATGTTCATCTCCATCTGGTATCCACTGAGTATTCCATATAACTTAGTGAGAGTAAGAGTCTTGAGGTTTTTAGTCCTCTTAATGACCATATAGTATTGTGTCCATTGTCTAGGAAGAGAGGACATGAACTTCCTAACAATATCTCTATTCTTAATGGTTACTCCAACATCAGCTAGAGTATCCACAATCTAACATACCTGAAGTACTGTTGAGTCATGGTTTCACCTGTCTTGAAGGTGAAATTTTCAAACTACTGCTTCAAGAGGTCCTTCTTGTTCTCTTTGGCTTCATTGGACCCCTCATACATCAGCTTTAGTGCATCCCATAGCTGTTTGGCGATCTTGCACTTCTTGAAACTTCTGTAGATGGAGTTAGAAAGAGTAGTTTGAAGGTTGTCATAGCTTTTTGATCAATATCAATTTTCTTCCAATATTCTTCAGAAAAATCAACCCTTTCCTTTGGTATCATGCCACCACCTGCAGCAGCTGAAGTGGTGTATGGTACATGAGGTCCATTGATAACAGACTCCTAAATCCTGGAATCTTGAGACTTGATGAAGCCTTCAATTCTTTGGCACCAAGTATCAAAATCCTCAGGAGTGATCAGTGGGAACTTTGTCATAGTTCCAGTTTCCATATCAGCCTTTGAGATAGCTGCCATTTGAAAAGTTAAGTGAAGTGTGAAACTAAGAGGATTTAAGATGGTGAGATCTTATAATCAAGAGCCTGGAATGCTCTGATACCAATTGCAGGACCAGGTTAGGGTGTTAACTATAATTAGTTTCACAAAAGGAGTGATCTTAGATCACTTAACAGTTCAAACAGGGAACAAGAAACTTTGAAGATACAAGGAACACAAGTAACAATAAGATAGAACTTAGAACAATAACACAAGATTTAGTTTTTAAGGACGTTGTATATTGATCTCAAGTTCTATTACAAGTGTTCAAAGCTTGATTTAAAATACAAGGACCTGAAACTCTTTTATACTACAACCTACAACCATCAATAATTGGAAGAACAGTTGGAATTGACTGATGTAGACAACAAGATCAATCTGGAGTCAAAAGGCAGATTGCCTTTCGACTAGTGACTATGACATGCCATAACTCACTAACTTTTCCTAGTACAAAATGGTCTAAAGGAACAAAAGAAGAAAATTACAGACAAAGACTTTATCTACTATTCTGTAGGACAGTTAAAAGGGACTTTGCACTTAGTTAACACACTTAGGAGGGTTTTAGGATCACTTAACAATTAAAATAGGGAACTTAGAACTTTAAACTGAAGACACAATGCACAACACAAGTACAATAAGAACAAGAACACAAGATGTAATTTTCAAGGAAGTAGTATATTGCTTCTTAAGTTCTATTACAAGTGTTTGCACTAGAATTTGAAATACAAGAACCTTTGACTCTTTATACTAATCCTACAACCGTCAATATGCAAAAAGACAGTTGGAAGTGACTAATCTAGACAACAAGATCAGCCTAAAGTCAAAAGGCAGATTGCCTTTTGACTAGTGACTATGACAGGCCATAGCTCACTGACTTTCCTATTACAAAAAGCCAAAAAGAAACAAATACAAAAACTTGCAGACAAAGACCTTATCTACTTTATCATAAAGCATGGAAGTTTCACCAACTAATGATACTTGGTGAACCATCAGAGCATGGAGCGGACAGGAGGTTGCTTTATGATAAAGTTGATAGAAAAAGTATCTTTTCTCTTTCCTCAGAAGTAATCAGTCTTGTCTTTATTCAGCTTCAGAAGACTTGTCTTGAGTGCTTTGGAAGACTTCATCTTAACCTTCGGAAGAACTGAGTCTTTGGCTTCGGAAGAACTGAGTCTTTGGCTTCGGAAGTTTCTTCTGAACTTTGGCTTCGGAAGATTTTACACTTAGCATTTTACTTGAGTGTGTAAATCTTCCGAAGCTAGTTCTTCTTTGTTACTTAGTGCATGTTGGAAGACTTGGTTGCTTTGGTATCCTTTGGTTGCATCAGCTTCATAACCTTAGAGGTTCCTACAAACTCCCCCTAGGCGGATGCTACCAAAACAGAGAGGTCTTCAGACTGGGATAGTCCACATGAGGATCTTCAGAACTCCTTTCTTCATCAGCAGATCTGGATTCTTTAGACTCATGAAGTACCTTCTCATGTCATAGAGATCATGTAGAGAGAGTTCAAACATGTCACTTATGAAGTAGACATGTTGTTCTCCCTGATCTCTAGTGACATACCATCTATTCGGGTTTTCAGCAAATTCCCAGGATAGAATTGGTCTTCCAGCAGAGAGAGGCTCTACTATGATTGGAGTTGGTTGAGAGCCCTCTTTATGCACTTCCTCAAGATGTTCTGACTCATCTTGAGGTTGGGAGGTGGATGCCTTTCTTCTTTTCTTTTTGGTAGAGGATCTTCTTCTGGCCATCCTCTTTTTCCTCCAAGAAGATTTTAACTGAGAGGGTTGGTCTTTAGTACCAGGTTCTTCAGTGGATTCCCTCTTAGTTTGGATCTCCTCTCTCCCAGGTTCAGAAGGAGTGAGAGAAGAACCCTGCTGTGGGTCAGAAGATGAAGTTGGCTGTTGTGTAGCTTCAGGTGCAGGTTGTGTTGTCTATGTTGGTTCAACCTTTACCTCAACTTCAGGTTGAGCTTGATCTGATGGTGCATGAAGATCTACAAGCTCTCCCCTTTTAATCTTCTGCTTGATCACCCTTATGTGCTCATCCATTGTGGATAGAGACATGGGACCAAGCCTCCTTCCGGAGAACCCATACAGCTTCAAGAAGCTCATCATCTTCTGCCTATCTGCAGACTTTTTCTGACTTTTCTTGATGATGGCTCTTGATTTGGCAGCTTATTCCCTTTGCCTCTTCCTAGCAGCTTGCCTTTCTCTTTTGGATTGCTCATCAAGTTGCTTGTTGTATTCAAACAATATATAATCATATGGCAAGGGAAGAAGTGCAGGTGTCTGATAGAGACCTGTGGCACTCAGGTAGTTGATCATCTTTAACTTTTCTTCTTCATCAACTAACTGAGGTTGTTCAGCAGCCACAGCCTCTGACTCAGGGCTTTCTTGAACTGCGGAGAGGACAGGAATGTTCTTGTATATTCTTTTTCTTATCATTTCTTCTTTATGCTTGAGGGTCAAGGCTGCATCCTCAGCTTCCTTCCTCCCCTTTGACAACTCAGTGTCAGCCAATTCATTTAATTCCTCTAAGGGGAGAGAGATGAGTTCATCTATGTTGTAGTTCCTGGTCCCCAGATAGTTGAGTCTGGTTGCCCTTAACTCATCTTCTTGAGTGTTTGGAACATGGGCAGTCAGAATTGCAGCTTGTATAAATCCTGGGGAACCACTTGAACTCTCTCCCCTCAGCTTCCTCTTCCTCTCTCTTTTCTCTTCTTCAATCTCCTCAACAGTTAGCTTTCTTTTGCCTTTGTCAATTGCTGATCTTGATGACTCAGCCTGAGGAGAGGTTTTGCCTTCATTGCTTGATTCAGCAGTCAAGCTCTGGCCATAGAGAGGTTATGAAGCACCATCACCAGCTGGTGCCTCACTAAGGGTATGGGGTGCTGGAGGAGATGTTGTCTCAAGGTTCACAATCTCAGCCTCTGGGCCTTCAGTCAAGGCTTTCCCTTTGAAGCTAATCTTAGGGTCCACCTCAACATCCAGTTGACCAAAGGCTTCAACTGCTAGCCTCTGTCTATATAGTGTTGTTCTCCTTTTGAATTCTGCTAGCACCCAGTCTTGAATTTGACTGGCTAGTCTGGTAGCTTGTCTGTTGTTGCTTGGGTTGTCAAGTACCAGATCTACCAGATTTATACCCTCATAGAAACTCAGGTTTGAAATGTTTAAAATTTCTAGTTGACCCTGAGCTCTAGAGAGTACAAGAGCTTTTCTATCACTGTCATACCCCCAACCCATGATTGGGTTCTTAGAAGGGGCAGACATTGCTCTTAATATCCCTTCCTCAAACAGATGTTGAATTTGTAAGTCAAGGTCTCTGATTTGAGGAGGTTGCTGAGTATGGACAACTACAAAAGAGGATGGTGAGTCCTGTATGTCCATACTTGAGGAAGAACTCCCAGCTTCTGTGGGTGTCAAAACTTCCTCCCCCTTTTTGGTAGCATCACCTTCAAGCATAGGTGAGCTAGGGAAGTGGTCCATAACATCCACAGGTTCTTGTGGACCTGGATGAGTTTATCCTAGTGGTCTCTCAGCTAACTTGCCCTTAAGATCAGTGATCTCAAGTTGCTGGTCATTGACCCTTTTCTGTAGGATAGTCACCTGAGATTCCAGATGAGCTATCTTTAATACAAAGTAGGTGCATATATTTGAGAGTTTGTGCACCTTTTGTTGCAGACTCCCCTTATCTTCAGATGAAGAATCATAGGGGGATGAGAGGATTGGACCTGAGTCTTCTCCCTCATCACCAGCATAGGTTTCTTGGCTGCTGGATTTCCTCTGCTCCATGACAATGTCAAGAGGTTGGGTTGGCGTGGGTGAGGTCTTAGAGATGTAATCACTGCCAACAGTGAGAGCCTCAGCCACATGGATCTCCTGGACAATCTAAAGGAGATCCACCTCAGTTTGTGGTGTCTGATATGGGCTAGAGTGGGTGAAGCAGGAGTACTCATCTCACCTTGAGTATGGGTAGAGAGGAGAGATTCATGGTACTCACTAAGACCCAATTCTTCATTAGAGTAGAAGTCAAGGCTGGGAAAGGGTTGATTAAGATCAAGAGGCTAGGGATGGTAGCTTTTCCCTAAAGGTTGATCACTAGAGTGTTGAGACTCAGAGTGATGGCTTAAGGCTATTTGAGGAGGTATGAGCTCATCAGGTTGAGCATGAGGAACCTCAGCACTGATTGTGTCAAGAATGGGAGTGGTTTGCTCCTTAGGGGAAGTGGGAGCTCTAGTGTCCACTTCCTCCTGTGTGGGTTGTGGTATGGGGGCCAGCACATGCTCAAAAGCAAATGCAGGGGTTCGTTTGGATTTTCTAGAGTAGGTGAGGGTAATAGTTGGCCTTGATGGTGGCTGAGAGGTGGAGGGTGTTGGTCCATTACTAGCTGGGGCTGCTAGGATGTCACCCTGAGCAATGACCTCAAACATTTTTGGGACAAGGGCTGTTTCTACCCTTGAGAACCCAATAGTTGGTTTTTTCAAAATTTTGAAAATGCCGGGCCTCATATGTGCAAGTTTTAGAACATTACTTGTTCCCCTCAACTGTGGTCCCATTTCACAGTTGAGAATGTGTTGAACATACCGGGGGAACATGTAATATGCTCGGGAGTCCAAATTCGCAAGTAAATTTGTAAAAACAAACTGAGAGTACCTGAATTTGACCCTTTGAACCATCCCATGGACAATGAAGGAGAGGTCTTCTGAAATCTGGTCCCATCCTCCTTGTTTGTTGGACAAGCTGTGGATTACTACATGGAGGAGGTACTTCCACTGGTAAGAGACCTTCCCCTTCCTGAAGGTCTTGACTGTGAAGTCACCTTCATATCCCATCTGCTTAAAGGAATGGTTGAGAGCAGCTTTTAGGAAGGAAATTTCACCTTCTTCATCATCCAGCTGAAGATGGGTGTTAATGATGGCTGGAGTGATGAACAGTGTCCTCCCCTGCACTATGGCAGACAGTGCCTTCTCCCCGTCCATGGTGACCTCTTGACAGGTCCGCCAGAACTCAAGCAACTTATCCTCATAGAGAGGAGGATCAATTGTAAGGGAGGTGAAATAATGAGACGAAGAAACGTACCTACAAACGTCTGAGAATCTTGGATCCTTCTCAGAGTTTAATAGAGCAACCTGGTTGTGCTGCCTGTGTAGGTGCATGGTAAAATTCGGGTCGTTTAGACGATCGAGATTTGCCATTTTGATGAAGCTTTTTAGTGAGGAAAGGAAGAAGAAGAAGGTGAATTTGGGGTTAATTTTAGGTAAGGAACAATGAGAGTAGAGAGATGAAGATAGAACCGTTTGGAAAGATGTACTCTGGATTTGACACAAAGTTAAAGCCAAAAGATAAACTTTGAAATCCGCAAGTGGGTCCTACTACTGAAAAAGCGCCCGAAAAGGTAGTTTTCTTGGAACTTGTAAAGCTTCCGAAGGCAATTTTAGTTTTAGAAGATAATTCAAGGAGTTTTGAGAGTTTTGACTTCGGAAGAAAGGAATAAGGCTTTCGAGACTGAATTTGCTTTCGGAAGAAATTTATTCTTAAATGCATTTAAGAAATTATGTTCAACTTAAGCTTCGGAAGATACTTCATGAATTTCTTCCGAAGGTAAATCTTAGATAAGCTGTAAATTTCTTCCGAGGGCAATTTCACTTCTTCCGAAGGTAAATACTCATCACTCTAAGAAATATCATTTTAAAGATTGTTTCCATCCAAAGAGAACTAGGCTTATGAAGTGATCTAATAGACAACCTAGGACAAACAATTTTAGGAATTAAAGTTGATTAAGTTATTAAGAAAAACCTATTCAAAGTTAATCATCCTAATAGCTGATACAAGATATTTAAATCTCTGCTCATCAAAGGCTTTTATGAACAGAGACTATCCTTCCACCAAGGAACTGACAACCCCCAGATGTAGACTTTGCAGTCATGTTGCATCCACCATAATCACTATCTGTATAAGTTAAAGTCTGAATTCTTTAGATACCAAAGGCCTAGATTTAGAACACCTTTGAGATATCTAAGAATCCTTTTGACAGTGATTAGGTGTGACATCCTGGGGTTGGCTTGATATCTTGCACATATACATATGGCAAACATGATATCAGGCCTGCTAGCAGTAAGATACATAAGTGACCCAATCATAGCCCTGTAGAGATGTTCATCAACATTCTCCCCCTCAATGTCAGGACCAAAGGAATGTTTTTCTGGCTATGGGCGACTTTGCAACCTTACAGTCAGTCATCTTGAACCTTGTATGTCTTGTGCATACTTTGACTAACTTATGAAGATGCCATCTTCAACCTGCTTCACTTGAATTCCTAGAAAGAAATTGAGTTCCCTCATGGCACTCATTTCAAATCTATTCTTCATCAGCATCTCAAAGTCTTTGCAGAGCTTTGGATTAGTTGAACCAAATATGATGTCATCTACATATATCTGAACTAGAAATATGTCATTCCCTGTATCTTTGATGAAGAGAGTCCTATCAATAGTACATCTTTTGTATCCATGATTACAGAGGTATGTTGATAGTGTCTGTCCATAAAGGGCTTTATCAAGTTTGCAGACATAATCAGGATGATCAGGGTCTGCAAAGCCAGGTGGTTGTTTAATATAAACTTCTTCATCAATCACCCCGTAAAGAAAGGCACACTTCACATCGAGCTGGTAGACCTTGAAGTCCTTGGATGCAGCATAAGCCAGGAATATCCTTACAACCTCAAGTCTTGCTACAGGAGCAAAGACATCAGTATAGTCAATTCCTTCTTCTTATGTGTATTCTTGGACAACTAGTCTAGCCTTGTTCTGGATGATGATCCCCCTATCATCTTTCTTGTTCCTGAATACCCATTTGGTACCTATGACAGTCTTCCCTTGAGGAAGAGGGCATAAGTTCCACACCTTCTGTCTTTTGATTTGAAGCAACTCTTCTTGCATTGCTTCAATCCAGCTTCCATCCTTTAAAGACTCATCAACCTTCTCAGGCTCAATTGGGACAAGAAACAAGAATGTAGACAAACATGGCTGTCATGAGTTTGTCCTATTGTTCTCACCCTAGAGTCAATATTTCCAATGATGTTTGTGGTGGGATGTGACTTATGGATCCTAAGTTGAGGGATCACAGCAAGTTGATTAGATAGATCTAAATTAGAGAAAGTTTGATTTGGCAAAGAAGAGTCCCCCACCACATCAACACACTTATCAAGAGAAACTTGATCCAATGAGTGTGTGACATCATTTATGTTGTCTTCAATGGAGTGGTTTTCAGCATCAAGAAATTCTTGATCACTGTCACCACCTCCAGTTCCTCCTGCATTAGAGGTTCTATCTCCTGAATTCTGAGCCTCTAAACTGGAATTTGAGGGTAATTCAGTTGAAACAGTATTTGTCATGCTTGTGCTGATAGGAGCCTCAATGACAGGGTTAGACACCACTGGAGCTAAAGTAGTCTTCTTGTTTGGTCTTCTCAGCTCAAATCTTGGGTCAGGATCTTCAGTTGACCTGTTATCTTTGGATCCTGAAACATTCTCACAAGATTTGTTAAAATAGTTGGTAACCAAATCAAGATCAAATAGCCAATCAGGACCAGAACCTTTTACACTGGGTGTGTGTTCATTGAAAGTCACATTGGCTGACTCCTCAATGATTTTAGTTCTGAGATTGTATACTCTATAAGCCTTAGCTTGAGAAGAGTATCCAACAAAGTATCCATCATCTGATTTCTCAGCAAACATAGCTATTTGATCTTTGGTATTCAAGATGGTGCAAGTACATCCAAATGTTCTGAGAAAACCAATGAATGGTCTCCTTTTGTGCCATAGTTCATAAGGAGTCTTACCATGTGTCTTAACCACTAAAACTCTGTTTTGCACATAGCAGGCTGTGTTGACAGCCTCTGCCCAGAAGGTGATGGGCAGTTTAGAGTCAGACAACATAGTTCTTGCAGCTTCAATAAGTGTCCTGTTTCTCCTCTCAGCAACGCCGTTTTGCTGAGGAGTCCTAGGAGCACTATATTGTCTTGAAATACCCTTTTCATCACAAAATATATCAAGGATTTGGTTTTTAAATTCAGTTCCTTTTCACACCTTATGATTTTGACCTTGTTATCAGATTGATTCTCAATTTCAGAATGAAATTCTTCAAGATTTCAGGGGTTTCATCCTTAGTTCTAATGAAAAAACACCCAAGTGAATCTTGTGAAATCATCTGTGATCACTAAACAGTATGAGGTCCTTCCTAGACTCATTACACTGGTGGGGCCAAACAGATCCATATGTAACAAGTGTAGGGGAGTAGTGATAGAATTCACTTCCTTTGGCTTATGAGACACTTTGTGTTGCTTCCCCTTCAGGCATGAAACACAGTGGTCATCACTTGTAAACTCTTTCTTTGGCATTCCAGTTACCAAGTCATTCTTAATCAATTTATTCATGTTCTTAAAGTTTACATGGCACATTCTCTTATGCCAAAGGAAAGACTCATCACTATTTGCTTTAGACAGAAAGCATGAAACGTCTCCAGAGGGAGATGTTTCCTGCAAGTCCATCTTGTACATGTTTCCTCTCCTGGGGGCTCTAAGCAAAATGTGCTCTTGAGGAATGTCAACCCCGGGCTTGAGACCAATGCACTCATGCTTAGTGAAGAGCATGTGATGTTTTTGGTCATAAAATTAGGACACACTCAAAAGATTGTATCCAAGCTCCTTGATAAAGTTTACCTTCTCAATGCTAAGCTTACCATTTGTAACCTTGCCCCTACCAGTAATGTAACCTCCTACATCTCCTCCAAAAGCAACTGGTCCTCCATCAATCCTTTCAAAGTTTTAAAGCAAGGACTCATTATCAGTCATGTGCCTGGAGCAGCCACTGTTAATAATCCATATATTTCTGTTGGTCTTTAGCTGTCCCTGCACAAAAAAAGAGATGATTTAGTTACATTTGGGAACCCAAGCCTCATTGGTCTTGGGCATATCAGATTGAGCTAAAGGCAATGAAACAGTAATGGATCCTATGTTCAAGCTTTGGGAATCATTTGCTGTTTCTGATGATGAACATCCAGCCATATGGTCTTCCTTCATCTTCCACACCACCTTTGGAAGATTGGGCTTGACCTTCAAAGCTTCGGAAGTTTTGGTAACTTCGGAAGATTTGATGACTGGGCCTTCGGAAGACCTTGCTTTCACTGCACCAAACTTCAGTACTTCGAAAGCATTCCTTTCTTCCGAGACCAACTTTTCTTCCGAAGGCAATTTTTCATTCGCCTTTTTCTTCATTTTGGAGCTTCCGAAGGAAACAGATTTTCCTTCCGAAGCTGTTGTTTCTTCTTTCTCTCAGAAGTTTTCTTCTTAATCATGTGGATAGTACCCTTTGGATTGTATTGACAATCCTTAGCCAAATGTGATGTACTACCACACATAACACAATTCATATCTTTTCTTCTAAGAGCCTTCTTTTCCGAAGAAGACTGACCTTGAACACTTTCCTTTTCCTTTATCACCCTTTCAGATGATGCAACAGGCTTCTTAGGGTGAAGCTTGCTCTTAGAAATGGATGGTTCAGGCTGTGTAGCAGTGACACACAGCGGATATATCTTCTTGTTGTTGCTGGAGTGAGTTGAAGCTGAAGTAGAACTCTTGGTACAGGAGTTCTTGACAAGGTCTTCATCTTTCATCACCTTGAACCCTGCAGAAATGAAAACTTGTTTCTGTTTGGGATCAAAGGTGGTCTTGATCTCTTGAGCTTTTTGGGATCTTCTCTTTGCTCTTCTGATTAAGTTCTTTCTTTTGGTTTTGCTCAAACCAGCTCCATTTTCCTCCTTAGGAGCATGGTGACCCTTTTTGGATTGACTCTCTTTACTCACCTCAGAGTCATCCCTCACCTTCTCCTCTTCATCCTCCTCATCACTGGGGTCTATGGATGGTAGCTCATCTTGACCAGTTCCACACCTTGGAGATCTAACTGATAGTAGAGAGTATGGAGGAGCTATCTCAATAGATCCCAGTTCCTGCTTGTTCTGATAACACACTTTTGCATGCAGAGATGAGAATATCATGTTCATGAAGGTTTCCTATTCAAGAACACATTTTTCTGCCCTGGCTTTGCTGACCACAAGCTCAGTCTGGCATTCAGTCAACTTGGTAATGAGATCCTTAATTTGAGTCCTGTAATTTATTTGCTCATTCTTAAGAGTTGAAACTGTTTTCTCTAGATCTTCTATCTTAAGTTTATAATCATTTTCAGCTATTTTAAAATCAGCTTTTAAAATATTCAAAGACTCAAAATCAGATCTTATTTCCAAGTTGTAGGACCTGTATCTGTTAACTTTAGCAATACACTCAGGAGAGCAAAGATGTTCAAGTACCTTAGCTTCATCATGGTCATCCATGAGTGCTTGGTTTGAAGATGCATCCTCAGCTTGAAAGCTCCAGTCAAAGCTTCCTTCTTTAACAGCAACTGCAGCTTGCTGTCTTGGCTTCTCATTCTGATGCCCTCCTTCAGTGTAGTTTGGCCTGGATGAAGCTTGGCCACCATTGGATTTGGGTGCCTTGCATTCTCTAGCAAAGTGTCCCATCTGGTTACAGTTATAACACTTGACTTTGCTCTTGTCCAGTCCAAACTTACCACAGGCAGCATTGCTGGGAAACCTTCTCCCAGTCCTCTTGTAAAACTTCTGGGCTCTATGAGTGAGAAGAGCCATCTGCTGGACTATCTCCATGTATTCCAGATCATCTGGATGGATACAGTCCAGGTCTTCAAGAGTGAAGAGAAAGTTGCCTGAACTTTCATCAGTGGAAACAAAAGCTTGAGAGGAGCTTGTCTCTTAGAAGGGACTTCCTTAGATGTAGCTCTCTCTGGGTGTCTCCGGGAAGGTGATGAAAGGACCCTTTTATGAAGTTTCAGGGTAGCAGATGAGATGATGTTGTGGTTCTCTGCTATCCCTTTCAAGCACATGAAGGGCTGAACTCTGGTGAGTGTTGGAGTTACCAGATGAATTTTGCATGTTCATCTCCATCTGGTATCCACTGAGTATCCCATATAGCTCAATGAGAGTGAGGGTCTTAAGGTTTTCAGTCCTCTTAATGACCACACAATAGTGTGTTCATTGTCTTGGAAGAGAGGACATGAACTTCCTAACAATATCCCTGTTCTCAATGGTTACCCCAACATCAGCCAGAGTATCCACAATCTCAACATACCTGAAGTATTATTGAGTCATGGTTTCACCTGTTTTAAAGGTGAAGTTTTCAAACTGCTACTTTAGAAGGTCCTTCTTGTTCTCCTTGGCTTCATTTGAACCCTCATACATAAGTTTTAGTGCATCCCATAGCTGTTTGGCAGTCTTGCACTTCTTGAAACCTCTGTAAATGGAGTTTGGAAGAGCAGTTTAAAGGGCTGTCATGGCTTTCTGATCAATATCAATTCTTTTCCAATCTTCATCAAAAAAGCCAGCCTTCTCTTTTGGTATCATGCCACCACCAGCAGCAGCTGAAGTGGTGCATGGTACATGAGGTCATTGACAACAGACTCCCACATCCTGGAATCTTGAGACTTGATAAAGCATTCCATTCTTTGACACCAAGTGTCAAAATCCTCAGGAGTGATCAGTGGGGACTTTGTCATAGTTCCAGTTTCCATATCAGCTTTGGAGATAGCTGCCATTTGAAGAGTTAAGTGATGTGTGTAACTAAAAGGATTTGAAGATGGTGAGATCTTGCAAACAAGAGCCTGGAATGCTCTGATACCAAATGCAGGACCGTTAAAAGGGACTTTGCACTTAGTTAACATACTTAGGAGGGTTTTAGGATTACTTAACAATTCAAATAGGGAACTTAGAACTTTAAACTGAAGACACAATGCATAACACAAGTATAGTAAGAATAAGAACACAAGATGTAATTTTCAAGGAAGTAGTATATTGCTTCTTAAGTTCTATTACAAGTGTTTGCACTAGAATTTGAAATACAAGAACCTTTGACTCTTTATACTAATCCTACAACCATCAATATGCAAAAAGATAGTTGGAAGTGACTAATCTAGACAACAAGATCAGCCTAAAGTCAAAAGGCAGATTGCCTTTTGACTAGTGACTATGACAGGCCATAGCTCACTGACTTTCCTATTACAAAAATCCAAAAAGAAACAAATACAGAAACTTGCAGACAAAGACCTTATCTACTTTATCATAAAGCATGGAAGTTTCACCAAGTAATGATAGTTGGTGAACCACCAGAGCATGCAGCGGACAGGAGGTTGCTTTATGATAAAGTTGATAGAAAAGGTATCTTTTCTCTTTCCTCAGAAGTAATCAGTCTTGTCTTTATTCAGCTTTGGAAGACTTTGTCTTGAGAGCTTCGGAAGACTTCATCTTAACCTTCGGAAGAACTGAGTCTTTGGCTTCGGAAGTTTCTTCTGAACTTTGGCTTTGGAAGATTTTACACTTAGCATTTTACTTGAGTGTGTAAATCTTCCGAAGCTAGTTCTTTGTTCCTTAGTGCATGTTGGAAGACGTGGTTGCTTTGGTATCCTTTGGTTGCATCAGCCTCATAACCTTAGAGGTTCCTACATACTCACTAAAGCATGGAAGTTTCACTAACTCATACAAGTTGGTGAGTTATCAGAGTTGCAGCAGAAAGTTGGTCAGCTTTATCAAAAGTAGATTAGAGAAAGCATATTTTCTCTGTCTTCCGAAGAAATCAGTCTTCACAGTAAATTAGCTTCGGAAGACTTTGTCTTTGAAGCTTCAGAAGACTTCATCTTTGGCTTTGGAAGAACTTGGCCTCTGGCTTCGAAAGTTCTTACACTTGGAATATTTTCTGTTAAGTGTAAAGCTTTCGAAGTAATTTCTTCTAAACTTTTAGCTTCGGAAGACTTTACACTTAGAGTTTTAGAGAGTGTAAAGCTTCCGTAGCAAGTTCATCCTTGTTCCTTAGTGCATGTTGAAAGATCATTGGTTGCATCAGCCTCATAATCTTCAAATAGATCCTTACAAGTTGTAATTGATAAACTGTTTCATTAAGACCATCAATTTTTTTCTTTGAAAACCTTTTTATCTGTTTTATATTTTCTAGTTAAGTATTGAAGTTTTTTGACTTCCAAGATCAAGTTTTTATTATCAGCTCTGTGTCTTTGTATTTGCTCAACACAAATAGAAGAACATCTTCCTACTCTAATAAAAGAGTAACTATAAAGTAGATGTGGCAACACCATATTCATTCTCACCAAACTTTTTCTGTTTCTCTATCTTATTAAATAATTAACTTAATTATTAATAATATCATTTAACTATTTTTTTTTGAATAAAATTAGCTTTTTAATAAATTAAAAAATAGATCTTTTTATTAATATTAATTATAAAGAAACAAATTTTTATAAAACAAAAAGTTTTTCTAAAACATTAAACTTATTTAAAAATATGAAATATTTTATAAATAATGTTTTTAAAAAGTAATTTCTTTATAAACAAAAAATATTTAAAGTTGAGAGTTATAATAAGAAAAATATAAAAATGACATTCTTTTAGCATGTGAAACAAAATGTTTAATTTTTTTTTGAAAAAAAGTTTAAAAACTAAAGTTTAAAAAGTTGATATTGTTGTTTTATTAATTATAGTCTTTACTCATATGTAATTTCATTCATATATTATCTTAGAATATCATTTTATATTTAATAAACTTTTATTATATTTATTATTTTATTTATTCAACCCGTATAATACACGGGTTTACTAAAGCTTATAGATTTTTAATATACCTCTACTTGTGTTGTGGATGATTCAGGAATATCATAAACAACATTCACCATAAAAGCTTTGAACACATTCTTTTCCATCATCTGTTTATCTTTAGCCAACAACTAAAATATTTTGAGCTTTAAGAATTTATGCTAGAGTAATCTCAATAACAACTGAAACATTGAAATCTTCATATGAAACTATTTTAGAAACTTCCCTTCCTCAACCTCCACATTTCCAACCATCTCATTCATGATTTCTTCATTCTCATTCTGAGGAACCTCATATTCTTCTTCAACTGGCATAAAGAAACTTTCTTCAATTTCTTTAGTTTCAATTTATAATGATGGATTAAACTTACCTTATGAAGGAGCTTCAAATAAACCATTCAAAAAATCTTTATACACTAACTCAGCAAACGAATTATCACCAGGTTCAATCACCTTCTCCTTTTCAATCTCAGCAAACAATGCAGTAGTTATCTTCATTTCCAGCAACTCCATAATTATAATCAGTTAGTTGTTTGAGAAACCAGTGTTTTGTTGTTGTTTGAAGAACTTGCTTTATAATTTGATGATTCCACCTCAACAATAATCATTTTCTTGCTTCCATCAGTTTATTTAGTCTTGCTTCCATAAGTTTGTTTTAATAACTTCAAGTTGCTAAAAGCTTTTACAGAATTTAAATTGATAAGTTCTACAAAGTACAAAGCTTAAGCAAATATTTATACTACATAACAAGTTTTCACCCCACTCATAAAGTATTCGCATTCTAATGTTCTCAAACAAGCTGATGTTTTCGCATGCATTCAAAAGTTTTCGCTTGATTAAGTTTTGATTTTCTAATCCTCTTGGTTTGACCTCTACATTCTACGCTTCACCCCTGGTGCGTAGGGACGATCCCCGTGTGCTAGAGGGAGGACCAGAAAGTTTATGTTAAACATATAGTTAATTCTTGTCTTGTTTAGGCATTTGGTGCCCTCTTTGTCGGCCTGCTTAGTAGCAGAGCTACCTTTTTTGGGGCTAGTGAGGGGGACAGGACGGATCAGGTGTCTTAGTTGAAGTTGTTTTGGTGTAGCTAGCTGCGCTTCCTTTTGGTTTGGTTCAATAGGAACTGCTTGTTTTCTTTCAGGAGTTCCGCTTACAAAAAACAGCTCTCCATACTAGTTTCCTAGATATGAAGCCACGTCAGTCATTTGACAAGGCCGTTCGCTTGGGGGCACTACTCCCTAAGGATCCGAGAAGGAAAACACAGAGTCTTTTAGTTCAAACGCCTTTTAACTCTAATCATAGCTGTCAACAAGATCCGTTCGGATCAGACCAGGATGAATGTGATTGGTTTGACCTCAGCTCGGAATTAACCTGCCGCCGACAGATGTCCCATGCCACGCTCAACAATTCATCTGGTGACTTCACGGTCGCCAAAGAAGCCCCAAGAAGCATCAAATAACAAACATTAGTTAATAGATTTTTATATTATTTGAATGGTTTTTAATGTATATAACCAACCAAACACAACTTTACGTAAAAAGTATATAATTGTTTATATACCGGAGGCCATTGTGTAGGGAAGATCTATTGTACCATACTCGAGGCCAGTGCGTAGAGAAGATCTATTGTACTGTGGTTGTGGAGAAGATCTATTGTATCATACTCAAGACAATGTATAAAGAAGATTTATTGTACCGTGGTCAATATGAGAAACATACAATAGCACGATGTGGTTTAGCTAATAATAATAATAATAATAATAATAATAATAATAATAATATAATAATAATAATTCATTCACGGTGAATCTCTCGACTCTCTCGCAGTCGCACTTAGCCACCTGTTGATTCTAAGCTCTGCTTAACAATGTCCGGTTGGATCTCCTCCAAACTCAAAGTCGCCGAGATTCTTCTTCAGCAGGCATCATCATATTGTTATTATTATTATCATCAGCAACCTTTCAATGGTCATTCAATTCATTGTTTCTAATCGATTCATTTTGTGGTTTTCAGATAGACCAGCAAGCGGCGGAATCGCTTCGCAAGAACGAGCCATCGCCGTCCGGTGACCCTGTGAATCATGCTAAGAAGCCCTCTGACATTCCTCCGCCGTTGAAAGACCAGCTGAAGAAGAAGCAGCAGCAGAAACCACCGCTGGAGAAGACTGATTTCTCACGCAATGATGTTAATCTGAAGGTCGGGGATAATGAGGTGAGTGTAAACCCTAAACCTAGTTTAAGCGATGGTGATTGGACGGAGCTGCTTAGCGCACCTAGTAGTAGTAGTAGTAGTACAGGATTGCCTAGGGTATCAGGTTTGTTTAAAGACGGGAGGAGACAGGTGCGATCTGGTTCTAGTTTGGACAAGAAACGGAGCCAGGCTGTTGTAAATAAGAGTGTTAGGAGATCGGATGTCGCGTTGGCAGATAATGTGAATGCTGAAAGATTAGATGAAAATCATGGTTCTGATTCTGCACAAGCAGCTGTTGGAGTGCAGCATGTTGCTGAAAACTTGTCTGGTGAAATGGTAGGGAAGGATGCAAGTGGGACTTTTGTGGTTGATGTAAGGACTGGTGCGAATGTTGGAACCAATGCTGTGTTAGCGGCTCCTGTGAATAAGCTGAGTGTTACACATTTGAATGATAGAAACAGTCCTGGAATGCAATCAGGTTTTGATTCTGTTCCTGATTCGAACGTACAAGTGAATAATGAACAAATCATGTTCAATGGCAGCATGCTGCCAGGCAGCGGGGTTGCAGTAACTTCCAAGAAGACAGAATCTGCAAGTGATGGTGAGTCGAATGCGGAGACTGATTCAGATTCAACTTCAGATTCTGAGAGCGAACTTGAAAGGGAGGAGAGGAGGAAGAGGAGGGAGCAACTTCTTGCTGAGAAAGCCGCTGCTAAAGCCATTGAAGCCATTAAAGATCGTGAAAATCTCGTTGCGAGATTGGAGGGAGAGAAACAAAGCTTAGAGAAAATAATTGATGAAAGGGCTAAACAACAAGCACATGAGGTAATGCCTTATTTTCTTCTTTGCTATATATTTTGCTTATTTAGTTATATACATGATTTATGCCTTGCTTAATTCACATATATTGGTGCGAGTGGATAAATTTATAGTTTAGAGACTCCTTTGCTGGCCTAGGACTCTGGCTTCATATTTTGTGAATCAAGGTTCACATTAAAGAACTCATGTACTTACCACATTAAAATATTACATAGGTGTTGGTTTTGTTGTTAGCAAAGTAAACAATGGTGACATCTAGGTAGTTAGATTCACAAGGCACAAAGGTACTTGTGTCATTAAGGCACAAAAAAATGTTCCACAATAATAATAAAATAAGAAAAAAAAATATATAATAGGAACTATTAATTAATATTCCCCAAATACAATAAAAAATTGAATATGATTAGCAACTAAAATCATCTTGTAAATATCAAGGTTTCAAAAGTAATAAAAAATCATGCAACAAAACACTAATACACTCCAAAGCCCAAACAAGTTAAACATATAAAAGTAATAACAAGTCATACAACAAGAATAATACAAATTTCAAAGCCAAATCAAGAGAAAGGTAGCATACACAAGTAAAACAAGCATAAAAAACCCAATAAAGAACTTAGGTACCGCCTAGGGATTAATCGAGATTAGTCGGGATTAATCGGATTGGAATTATATGTAATTTATATAAATCTGTGTATATGTATACATATATATAATTAAATAAATTCAAAAGACTTCAAACATTGACATATTTTGACCAATTTTGACCAAAATTTGACTGATTTTGACCAAAATCTGGGCAATTTTGACTAATTTTGAAAGAAATTTGGCCAATTGTGACTGATTTTGACCGATTAGGTCCGACTAGGTCCGATTTTTTCCGACCGATTACCGATTAACTCACCAATAATGTGAAATCGCCAAGGTTGGTGGACGATTTCCGATTAATCCTCGATTAATCACCGACTAGGACCGATTTTTACAACATTGTGTAGATGAGGCAAGTGGTGTACATAAAGTGTAGGTGAGGTGTGGTTTTCTAGCAAAAAATCAACATAAGGTGCGTGGTTCTGTGTGCTTGATAGAGATTACAAGAGCTTTATGGAGAAGGCGTCGTTAAAGTGGAGATGGAGCTCCTTTGTTCTTTGTTCTTTCTTTCTTCTTCTTCTTGTGTGTTTCTTGAGTAAAGGTTTAATCTTTGAAAAGTGAAAAAGAAGTACAACTAATATATCATAGGAACTCGAATACTTTATTACCCCTTATTTAAGCTATGAATTAAAGTTATGCATGATTCTCCTAATGAGGCTCATGTGTGACATTGAAGTCGCCCCTTATATATTGCCTCTAATTAAGTTTCTATGAGAAGACAAAGCACGTTAAAGTTTATTGGACTTGTGATAGAATCATAGAAAAGCTTACTGATGGTTGTGACCGAGTTAAGTCTATGATTAACTAGTAGTTGACTAGTTGTGTTTACAAAATCTCTTAGGCGTCCTTGAGTTGAATATATATGAAACAAGCTTAGACATCTGATATATACTTTCTAGCTTGCGGGGGATTGTTAGAACTAGAATATATATTAGTGTCAGCTATCATTAGAAGTTGAGCCCATTAGCCGAACCTGTTAGGGTTCTTGGATCTCTATCTATATATATATATATGCAATATTGTATTAAAGAAATCATCTCAATAATATATCTCTTTTACCTTCACAATTACTAATGGCATGTTCCAATTTGTTATGATAAGAAAAATTAGGGTCTTATTGGTCGTATATATTTTGGTTTAATTTGTATTTGAGGGGTTTTGTCGGTTGGTTAGTTTTATATTTTAGCTTTGCTTTGCTCCAGGCTTCACAACTGCAAATGACAATGATGGAGACTATGGAAGCTGTTGATTTAGAGAAGCAAAAACACAATAATACAAGAATGGAAGTATTAATGAAGTTGGCTAAACTTGAGGTATTTTTCTATAGACAAACATCAGCATAATTAAATGTACTATTATCTTACTTACATATTTTGTGAGGGGTAGTGTTTTCTATATCCTTTTTGTACTGGTTCCATGTTTGATGTATTGTAAATACTTAGAACCAAAAGGTTTATGAAATTAATTGTTGTTTTGCAGACTACAAATGCTGAGCTTGCTAAGTCACTTGCTGCTGCACAATGGAATCTAGAAGAAGAGGTATGCTAATTTCAATTAAGGATGGATTGGATTTAACTCCGATCCGTCTTATTTCCTTGATATCCAGATACAAATAACTGAGAAGCTATGTACTTGTTTTTTTTTCTTTCTTGTATTTACTTTCTCATTGAAAGGTTTTATCTAAATACATACATACCGTGTGAAATCTCATTCTATAGTAGGGTCTGGGGAGGGTTGGCTTTTATCTAGAGGGGATAACAAGGTTGCTTCTTGAAAGACCCTAGCTCATGAAAAACCTTGATTTTTATTTGGTGAGGACGTGAGGTTTGATCTACATGAAAAAACATATTACTTGATGTGTTTTTTTTTCTAGTTGTGATATTGTT
Organism: Flaveria sonorensis; assembly: GCA_025506505.1. Classification (NCBI taxonomy): domain Eukaryota; kingdom Viridiplantae; phylum Streptophyta; class Magnoliopsida; order Asterales; family Asteraceae; genus Flaveria; species Flaveria sonorensis. Next base: position 17,808,174 of record CM046435.1, on the reverse strand, counting down.
AAAGATTAGTTCATAAAGTTAGTAAGGGAAAAAAGCTGGAAAAGAATAGTTATATCTATGAATTCATATAAATTAGTTCACAGTGAAATGTTAGAACTACTCTTATTTTTCAAAGCAATGTAGCATATGATATGTAGAAGTCTTTGTGTAGGAGACTTGCTCCCCTCTTAACTAAATACTATTACATTATATTTTACTAATTTGCAACTTGGTTATGCATTATGGTTTGTACCTTATGCTTTGTAGGTTTTACCTTTGTTTTATTTTATTTTATTTTACTTTTAACCCTAATAACATTGGTATGCATCATGGGTTGTAATATGTATTTTAGTGGGTTGTACCCACCTTTTGTTTTGTTTTGTGTTTTATAAATTTTGAACTTTTTAATTTTAACTGCTACTTATAACCAACCCCATATTTTCGTAATAACATCATGTCTCCTAATTATGTACTTAACATCTATTACTATGTCCATAACCATTCCATATTTTTATTTTTCTTTGGCTTTAATGCCTATAAATATGTAGTGTAAAAGGTCGGAGTGCATAAGCAAACAAAATGAGAATCAAAATCAATCGTCCTAAGTAATGCTGATCTTAAAGATCAGAACAATCCATGAAATACAAATATATCACTTCTCAATTGGAGCATATATATCTATGATGCACTTCTGTTTTTTTTGAAGTCAATGTGAGGTCTACCTAATGATTTGGTCAATGTTTATACAAATTGATGTGGTGACCTAAAGTTCACAAGCTGCTTTAGTCTCCGTCAAGATACCAGGTTTTCACCAGCAAGTTAGTATTCTTCTTTTGATGAATTGGGAATTCATTCAACATCAGATAACTAACCAACCATTTTTCTAATTCATCCTTTTGTATATGCACAAATTACCTTTTTTTAAAGAAAATCCTTGAACATTAGGAGCCATTAAGCTATCTCAAGACACGGAGAATAAAGTTTCATTGTAAAGTGTAAGGATTGTATATCTTGACTAACTAAAGTCATGGTTGTAAGAATCGCTAGTCGGGCGGTGGGGTACCAACCAGGGATCAACAGGGAATTAGGGATTAATAGGGAATTGGGGATTAATCAGAATTTATGGGATTGGAATTTTATATGTTAATTTTCAAATTTATAAACATATATACGATATTTTCAAAAGTATATATATAATTTTTCAATTTTGACCCATTTTCTTCGATTTTGACCAAATCTAACCAACATTTTCCTAAAATGGACAAATTTTGACCGATTTTCACCAAATTTTGCCTGATTTTGACCAATTTTGACCTTTGATTGATTAATGAGTGATTAGCAAAAATCGGATCGGTGGGTGATCGATTACCGATTAATCGGTGATAGGCGCCAATTTTTGCAACACTGGGTCCAAAGTCAGAATTAAGAAATATCCCGACATGTAACCATTAGGAAGCATTTGTACTTTTGAAGGTTATTTGGAAAGGTTTTTATCTTGGGTAGGGATAAAAGAGCATACTTCCATTGGCACACAAGAATTCCATGTACAAATCTTTTCGTCTCTTAGGAAATGTCAAAGTGACGTGTCTCCATTTACTTATGCGCTCCCTAGCTTCCTTGTGACATCAATATCGTTTACATTAATCTCAACAAGAACCATAGGAGAAGATAAAATAGTCATTATCATTTAAAGATAACCCGAATTGTTGGACTTTAGGAGATGTTAAAGGCCTTACGAAGCATGCGTCTTCATAATGATACAACTAGGTGGTTTCCTCCTCAAGAAACATGTTGAGAAAGATATTCTTGATTGATATCTAACAAATATAATACTGAATGGCTGATGATTAATTACACCGTAACGACAAAATTTCGGATGGAGGAAATATTGTCTATAGTGCATGTAGTGGCCTACGAGTATGCCTTTGCTAAAGGAGGAATGGCTTTTAGTTGATGCAAGATTTAAGTTTGATTGTTAATGGGAGGAAGATAAGTACCCTTTTTCCTTTAAGAGGCATCCATATACTCATGCATTGTTGCTTTATAAGATTAACGAGTGCATTGTGGATTAGGATGTAATGGTATAGTTTAGATTTTGGAAAAAAGGCTTATTTAGGCAAGTAATTTGTTTGATAGGGGAGGGGGTGTGGATGATTTTACAGTGGTGTGCTTGGTTTTAAAAACCGCGCCTGAGGCGCGCCTAGGCGCGCCTAGGCGCAAGGCGACTCTTGAGGCGAGGGGTGGGGCTTTTTGTAACACAAGGCGCACGCTGTATAAGAAGCGCAAGAAAAACGCGATTTTTTTGGGAAAAATCCCTCTGAGGTGCGCGCTTCTTGTACAGGGGTTGTTTTTTTGCTTCAAAGTGCTATAAATGTGCTAAAGAAGTTATACATACATGTAATTTATACATTAAAGCATATATAAACATTATTTATAGCTATATTTTGGGCGGGGATGCTAAAAACCTATAGGATTATATTAAAAAAATTATATAAACACTTAGCGCTTCGCGCACGAAAAGCCCTCCGCTTTCGCGCTTCGCGCTTCGCGTTTCGCGCTTCGGTTTTAGACCTTGTCGCCTCGGTGCGCTTCTTGCTTTTTAAAACCAAGGTGGAGTGTTAGTAGGTGACAATTCACGCAAAAGTCCATAATTGGACATGAATTCGTTAAAGTTGTTTGGAAAGTTTGTGTGCTTGTCACCACTACAAAGCTTAATTTAACACTCAAAATTGGAGTTAAACATAGGAAGTAAAATAACAAAATACCAGATTGCTTAGTTAACAACTTTAACAGAAATAGACTTGCAACATCAATAAATACATCGCCAAGCATAAAATTGTAACTATAGCCTCAAGTTAAAGTGATGGGCAAGGCCCTCAAACTTCATAATGGACAACTATAAAAAGAACCAACTCTAGTAGACCTTGTAACGAAAAGAAGTATGCTTTCGTAATTAACATGACTCGCATATAATTCATAAATCTTCTTCCATAATAGCATTATCAACATGTAATTTTGCTTGTAGGAACATGAAGAGTGACATAACCAATCAACAAATACTAGTTATCAAGTGCATTGCAAATAATAGGAACCAAAACAAGACCATGTAACTAGTGCTGTTGTCTAAAAAACTAGAACCCATAATGTATTGGACAGTAATAGGATAGGAAGGTGGTTGTATAATCACAATTAATAAACATGGGAAACATGTTGAAACTTTTGGGATAGGTTGACCTTTAGGACTAACAGCATGGTGCATATACACATTTTTGGAATGTGATGGTTTCTTGATTTTAACACATGTAAATTTCTCATTCAAAGGCAAAATACAACCGCTAGAATTGCACCTTTTCAAGGACATCATGTGATACGAATCGGGAAGGACCAAAAGAGTTAATGGTATATTCAAAAAGGAGCAAAAGGCAAAGTGGCTAGGGGGGCACATGTTAGCATTTAAGGGATGGGAATAATCTTGTGAGGCAGTTAGGATTTCTGTTAGATATGAATGACTCATTGCATCATGCAATTGAGGAGGGATTTTCCCTGGTTGGTTAGTGGTCCTGTTCATTCTTTCTTTTTGTAATTCTCTACATTTTGACTCAAGGTTCCCATCTCTTCCATTACTGTGCTCACTATTCATAGCTCATTGTTCATTAATCATAATCCCAATTCATTTACTAATCCATCAATTGACCCTGTTGATCTTAATATCTATCATTGGTCCGACCTGCCCTTTAACCTGTCGTTCATTCGTTTTCTCTGGTGACCTCCGACATGGAAACCCGTACAAACTCCAGATTAGATGCTCAGGATTCACAAATCAAATGTTACAGTCCGATGTGACTGAAATTCGTGGGTCGCTTCAGTCTTTGGAGAAGGAACGAGCGGAGTCCAGGTGGTTTTGACGTGGATGGCGAAGCAGGACAAGAAAGTGGGATCTGGTTCTCCGGATTCCGGGGTTTCTGGAGGTGGTTCCGTTTTAGCCGGCGCCGACTCGAGTTCGCGACCGCTCTATTCATCATCATCACTTTCGTGGGCTGTTAAGAAGGTCAAACTTCTTGAATTTTCTGGGTTCGATCCGCAAGGTTGGATTCAGAAAGCCGATCTCTATTTTGATTTGAACAATATATCGGATGAAGACCGATTGCGTTTAGCTCGCTTGAGTATGGTTGGGGTTGCACAACACTGGTTCACCATAATTTCTCAAGTGCATCCGACCATCTCATGGCCGGACTTTCAATCGGAATTACTTCAGCGGTTCAGTGGATTAGAGCTCCAGAACCCGTATGAGTAGTTGGCTACGATTAAACAGGGGGACTCAATCTATGATTACATCGATGATTTTGAGTACCTCCTCTCCCTCGTTCCCCGACTACCGAAATCGCAGACGATCGGTTATTTCGTGGCCGGTTTAAAGGACAATGTGAAAAAGTGGGTCCGTCTTCATCGTCCTCATTCTCGGTTGGACGCGATGTACTTGGCAAAGGATGTCGAACTAATGCTGAGACCAGACTCGGGTCAGGAGCTTTTGGGCCGCTTCCGCTACCTAAATCCGACTAGGCCTCCATCGTTTGGGCCTAAAGAAGGGTCGTCGGGTATGGGTCGGTCTGACTCTAGACCCCTGTCTTTTCCCCGCTCCAGTGCTAAAGACTTGATCCCCAAATTGGAGTCTCCCCGTTTCACGGGAACCCCAAGATCATTCTCTCTGGCTTCCGATATGGGTTAGTCGTCTCCTCGTGATAGAGGGGTCCGCTCTCTCTCTCGCACTGAGTGGGAGGACCGGCGTAAGAAGGGACTCTGTTTTTGTTGTGGCCAACAATATGGACCGACTCATAAATGTCCTGAGGGTCGGTTACGCGTCTTGCTTTTAGGAGATGATGAGGATGACTGTTCCCTTGGAGAACCATGTCTCTTACCACCGGATACTTCTCCACACGAGCCCGGATCGGAGTGCGCAGTGGGTACTTGTCATGCCTTGGAAATTGCGGGGACGGTGGCGACACAAGCACCATCTGCTACCATGAAATTGGAAGGTTTATTGATGGGATTCACGATTTCTATGTTGGTCGATAGTGGGGCGTCGCATAATTTCATTTCGCAACGTTTAGTCGTGGCTCTGGGTTTATCTTCTTTGAAATTCAGAGGTATCAATATCAAACTGGGTGATGGGCATTTTGTTTTTGTTTTTGAGAAATGTGTGGCGCTACCAATTGTTATCGGTCCTTGTTCGTTTTTGGTTGATGCTCTAGTATTCGATACTGGATCTTTGGATTTTATTCTGGGTCTCGATTGGTTAAAGTCTTTGGGGGAGGTTTGGATGCGATTTAACCATCAAGGAACATCGGTGCAGTTACATGGGGTTCAGTCTGATCATTCTTCTCTTTCAGCCTTGCATCAGTGGTTATCCATGGACGGGATTACGGTTACCTCATCGGTAGAGACTTTACTCCCCTCAATGTCGCCCTTGTTAACTCCTCAACAACAGATAGCTTTGACTTCCTTATTGCAGCATTTCGAAGAAATTTTTCGGCCTCCCTCATCTTTGCCTCCGAGTCGTCCCATGATCACCGCATCAGGTTGTCCAGTGATGCTCCCATATGCATCCGGCCCTATCGTTACCCTTACGTCCAAAAGACTGAGATCGAACGTCAGGTTCATGAGTTATTACACATGGGGTTAATTAGACCAAGTAGGAGTGCTTTTTCAAGCCCGGTCATACTGGTTCGCAAAAAAGCCGACTCGTGGCGCATGTGTGTTGATTATCGCGCCCTAAACAACGCCACAATTCCTAATAAGTACCCGATTCCGGTGATCGATGAACTGCTTGATGAATTACATGGTTCTACATTCTTTTCTAAGTTGGACCTTAAGGCAGGTTATAATCAGATTCGTATGTGCCCCGATAGCATTGAAATGACTGCCTTTCGGACTCACGATGGACACTATGAATATTTGGTCATGCCTTTCGGCCTTATGAACGCCCCGGCAACCTTTCAAGCAATAATGAATGATATTTTCAGGCCTCTTTTGCGTCACAAAGTTGTTATATTCTTCGATGACATCTTGATCCACAGCCCTACGTGGGAGACTCACTTGGCGGATTTAAAGCAGGTTTTTGACATTTTATTACTCCATCATTTCAAAGTCAATCCGGGAAAATGCAGCATGGGTCAAAGGTCGATTGATTACTTGGGTCATGTAATTTCGGGTCAAGGAGTTACTATGGATCCGGCGAAAGTGGCCTCAGTGGTTGAGTGGCCGATTCCCACCACGTTGAAAGCTCTTCGAGGATTTTTGGGTCTAACTGGATATTATCGTAAATTCGTGAAAGATTATGGTAGTATTGCCCGCCCGTTAACTGATCTCACCAAGAAAGATGCTTTTACTTGGACCCCGGTGTAACACCTGCGAAATTTTCATATTATTTTTGTCAATTAAATAATCATGGTTATGTTTCAAGCGTGACTTCAGGACTAAGTTTTAGATAAAACTTAATGTCTAAGCCTTGAGATACGACTTAATAATTAAGCTACGGATAAAACTTAACAATTAAGTATTGGATAAAACTTAATGCCTAAGTTTTAGATAAAATTAGGATGAAACTTAACGGCTAAGTTTTGGATAAAGCTTAATAGCTAAGACTTGGATAAAATATAAAACTTAATGGCTAAGTTTTGAATAAAATATAAAACTTAATTGCTAAGTTTTGGACTTAATAGTTAAGTTTTGATAAAACTTAATGAGTAAGAAATACTTAATGAGTAAGAAATATTCATGTATAAATAGATACCTCTTGCTTCATTTCATTTCATAACCTTTTGATCGTCTTCCCTACTTTCACACACGAAACTCTCTACTACCTTTTAAACGCCATAAAGATAACCCGGGATTAGGAAACCGGTGTATATGCTCTAGACAACAAGTATAGAAGTTCTGATTTAATCAAGGTGTTAGAGGCTCGTGACTTAATCCTTAAGTTACTTCGAGGTTCAGAAACAAAAGCTTATCAAGTTTAGAGGCTCTGTTCAATTTACCAGGTGAATACGTTTAATACTTTCAAAACATTCAAATGATTTTATTTTGCGAAAATGGCATTAGTACGTTAACCATGTTAATGCATAGAGGTATTCTGCTAAAACATTTAGACCAGAAGTATATGTATGTTTGATCAAATTATATCCTGGGGATGGGTGAAAATCCCATACCGGGGCTGGTTCAGACTCAGTGCAGATCCGGAGAGTCTAGTAGTAAGACTGCCTGAGCACCAATACCAGTATATATGGAGGGGGAACTTCCAGTTGAAATAGACTGCTAAATGTGTGGTTTACCATTAATTTATGATTAACTGTTTATCGTTATTCATGCCGAAATATTTTTGTGTCAAATTTAATGCATTCACCAGCTTCTTTTTGCTGATGTATTATTTTCAAACATTTTCAGGTAAAAATGATAAATATGTTTAGTCAGGTGTTAGTGCTGGATGTACTATGAATCCTAGGCATGGAAACCCTGTGATGAATGTAGTAGCAAGAATAGTGCCGGAAGGACTAAAGTTTCCTAGGCCTAGACCTTGTGACAAGTTTTGAATATTTGTCGGTAGACAGAAAATTTTTGTAAACATTACGTTGAACAATGTTATGTAAAATTTTGGGTATTTAATCCCCAACGAATATATGAAAGTTTGTTTTTATAAATCATCAGATAAATTGTGAAATGATTTTCCGCTGCGTAAACGTCTTTCAAGACATGCAAATAAAAAGTGAACAATAACGCGTACCAATCGGTCGCGCTCCCGGGGTGCACTGAAACCGGGGTGTGACACCCGGTGGCTCAAGCAGCCTTTGAAAAACTGAAACAAGCTTTAACCTCCGCTCCGGTACTATCTTTACCCGACTCTTCCCTTCCGTTTACGGTGGAATGTGATGCTTCGGGTTGTGGGATTGGGGCGGTTTTGATGCAACATAATAAACCAATTGCTTATTTTAGTAAAGCGTTAAGCGATCGAAGTTTATCCAAGTCGGCTTGTGAACGGGAATTAATGGCAATAGTCTTGGCGGTCCAACATTGGCGACTCTATTTGTTGGGTTCCAAGTTCACGGTGTGTACGGATCAAAAGAGTTTAAAGTTTTTATTGCAACAACGTGTTTCCAATTGCGACCAACAGAATTGGGTGGTGAAACTCTTGGGGTATGATTTTGATATCCAATACAAACCCGGCCGGGAAATCGAGCAGCAGACGCTTTGTCCCGTCGTGCCGATTCCGGTCAATTATTCCGAAGGTGTTATTGACAAAGATTCTGAATTCCCATGTTCACCCGCGTACAGGTGGACATTCGGGGTTCTATCGGACATATAGGCGCCTGGCAGCTAATGTCTATTGGATCGGTATGACAGCGACAGTTAAGAAATTTATTCGAGAATGCCACATTTGTCAGCGCTTGTGAGGCAAGTTCGGTGCTGCCAGGGGGCCTTTTACAGCCCTTGGCAATCCCTGAAGCCATTTGGGAAGATGTGTCGATGGATTTTATCGTCGGGCTGCCTCCTTCGAAGGGATTTACGATGGTATTGGTGGTTGTCGACCGGTTATCAAAATATGCTCATTTCATTTTATTAAAACATCCGTACACCGCAAGAACCGTGGCTGAGATTTTTGTTAAGGAAGTTATTCATCACCACGGAATTCCAAAATCAATTGTCAGTGATCGGGATCCTTTGTTTTTAAGCAACTTTTGGCAAGAAATATTTCGCTCAATGGGTACTAAATTACAATTGAGTTCAGCCTATCATCCGGAATCTGACGGTCAAACGGAGGTAATTAATCAGTGCTTGGAATCCTATTTACGTTGTTTTGCCGTTGACCAGCCCAAGACCTGGTCTGCTTGGGTACCGTGGGCTGAGTTTTGGTACAACTCTACTTTTCATTCCTCTACGGGGGTTACCCCCTTCGAATCAGTCTATGGCCGACGTCCCCCTTCGGTCTTTCAATTCCTTCCGGGAGAAATTCGGGTGGAATCGGTCGCGAGGGACCTTCGGGACCGTGATGAAGCCCTCAAGCAACTGAAAATTCATTTAGCCAATGCCCAGGGTGCTATGAAGTTGCAGGCAGACAAGAAACGTTGGGGCGTCCAGTTCTCGGTAGGGGAATGGGTTTATGTTAAATTGAAACCTTACCGTCAGTTGTCGGTTTCTAACCGAATTCATCAAAAGTTGGCAGCAAGGTTCTTTGGGCCGGTTCAGATTGTTGATAAGTTGGGCCCAGTGGCCTACAAATTGCAGTTGCCTGCTACTTCCAAGATACATCCGGTTTTTCATGTTTCTCTTTTGAAGAAAGCTATTGCAAGTCAATGTGAAACAGTGTTACCTCCGGAATTGGACATGGCTGACGCTCCTCCTCTGGCTCCTCAAACGGTTTTTGAGTCTCGTGTCCTTCGGGATGGGTCTGATTCGGTGGAACAATGGTTAGTACAGTGGGAGGGTCAACAAGCGGATGAGGCTTCATGGGAAGATGCTGAGCTCCAGTTTCCGAAATTCAGTCTTGGGGACAAGACTTCTTTTGAAGGGGAGGGCAATGATACGAATCGGGAAGGACCAAAAGAGTTAATGGTATATTCAAAAAGGAGCAAAAGGCAAAGTGGCTAGGGGGGCACATGTTACATTTAAGGGATGGGAATAATCTTGTGAGGCAGTTAGGATTTCTGTTAGATATGAGTGACTCATTGCATCATGCAATTGAGGAGGGATTTTCCCTGGTTGGTTAGTGGTCCTGTTCATTCCTTCTTTTTGTAATTCTCTACGTTTTGAATCAAGGTTCCCATCTCTCCCATTACTTTGCTCACTATTCACAACTCATTGTTCATTAATCATATTCCCAATTCATTTACTAATCCATGAATTGACCCTGTTGATCGTAATATCTATCATCATGAGTAATAGGAGTTCCTAGAGGCGATGGATAAAGGTTAGGGGAGAGTATAAAGATGATCTTTGTTGGGCTTTATATCTTTGCTCATACCCACTTAAGTCCGCCTTTACTCTTAGGTGTCGGTGTTGGATACTTTCTAGGTTTGCCTTTAGCCCTAGGTTTGCCTTTAGCCTTGGCCATTTTGTATCCTGGCTTTTACGTCACTTAGGTTTGCCTTCAGTCTTAGGAGTCGGTGTTAGCTATTTTGTAGGTTGGTCTTTTGTCATCAGGTTTGTGTGTAATCTTAGCCACTTTAGTCTTAGAGATTTTTATGCCTTCTTGTTCTTTCTTGTTTTTGCTAAATATTGTTATGATACTTGCTTTTTCCATGTATTATTTTCTATATTTCTTTTAAGAAAGAGGTTTTCCTAAGCCAGGGTCTCTTTGGGTGCCACTTCTTTATCCCCTGGGATAGAGGTAAGGTTTGCCCTCTTCCCACCCTCTCTATAGGGCTTACTACATGAGTGGGATTTTTACTGCATATGTTTGTGTGTTTAATGTTCATGGCATCCCTGTCATCATCATCATTTGTTATCTCTCTCACGCTCTCTGTTCAATTTCTTCTTTTAGTTACATTTGCAAGATGCTAACTTAACATGAGCCATTGACATATTGACTGTTATTTTTCATTAATTAGATTTTCCTGTTTTTATCTTAATGTACTCAATTAGGTTAAGCGGGTAGCAGAACTTCATAGACAGATTGAGTTAAAGGAAGCTAGTCATGAAGGTACATATTTTAAGCATCCTTGTATCAGAGTTTTCTTTTATATAGGTTAAAACTGCTATACTTTATGTGCTCTGTGCCTATGTGCTTATGTAATTATGTATAGGTCACTAATAGATAGATTTTTTAGCTTGTTTGTCGCATCTAATTTTGTATTTATATAGTGTGTTATATATCTTAATCATAGTAGTCAGTATGCTATTGTTTGGGTGAGCAATCATATATGTAGAGTGTTGAAGGAAATACTTATCTTGTTTGATATATCATGTATAGAGTTCATTTTTTTCAAAGAAGGCATCATTTGAGGCCTTGAGGGTAATATGTAACTAAATTAGATACTTCATTTACATTATTAGTGCAATTATGTTACTCTTTAATGACACTATTTATATGAATAATAATTAGCTTTAACATTGTATTTGTGAAATTTTGGCTCCACTCGATCCAGCCCGGTTTTCACCAATTTGCCTGACCTGATTCTAAAAGTGATACACTTCATCCCAAAGTCTTGTTGACCCGTGATCCAACTCCAGCTCTACATTTTATTTTGAAAACTCGTGTGTTAGGTATCTTTACGCAGCGGAAACAAACACAAACACACGTATGCACACGAAAGCAATAAGAACACGAGAATTTATAGTGGTTCGGTCAAGATGACCTACGTCCACTCTCTGCAACTAGGTATTTTATTAAGCTCAAGGGACAAGATTACAATACAAAGACATGTTCTATATATAAAGATAAATTAGGGTTTCAAGAAACTTCAATGGGCCAAGCCCATACTCCATCCAAAAGCCCAAAGGCCTTCACACCTCAACAATCTCCCGCTTGAGGGCCTTGCGAATACTCCAGCTAGCCATCTAAGTACAAAGCAACCCTGTCATCAGTAATCTTCAAGTAACAGAAATCCTTCAAGCCTTCAATTCCAAAGAACAGGCTAAGATTTCAATCCAAATCCCCTAGCTGCAGAGGCCCCTTTTCATCAATTACTTGAAAGGGCCCGTTGAAGCTCCCCCGAGCTCCAACCCAGTCGTGGCAAATTCCACCAACGACCCATCCTCTGTCTCAACTGGTTTACACGATCCACCAGATTCAGAGATACACCGAGAACCACTAACACTCTCCAAATTCAGCAAACAATCACCAGGAGAGAATTTTCTGGTCGTAGTCTTCAAAACCCAACGATTCCTCTTGACTGTACCCGGAACATGCCCCATGCTCCCACTGTCACAAAATACTCGGACTGGTTTAGACTTCTGACCCCATTCAGCTACAATCTCTGCTCCAGACTTCATGTTTGCAAAATGAACTCTTTTAGCAGCAGATTTAGCGAACCCGACTTTGACTTGCTTAACCGGGTTGATCAGTCCCTCAGTAGGTACCTCCACCATGTACAACCCATGCTTATCACCACGCGCAATCACCCGGTTTCCATTGATTACCCTCCATTTACCATCGCCAAACCTGACTTCGAGTTCCTTGTTCATCTAGTTTACTAACAGAAATTAATTTCTTCTTCAAACCCGGAATCACCTTGACATTTTTCAGGTTCCATGTAGTTCCCAATGGAGTCACCAAATCAATATCACCCATGCCCATTACATCAAGCATTCTGCCATCAGCGAGACGTACCTTCCCAAAATCGCCTGTTTTCAGATTCACCATCATTTCACCGCTGTGTACGGCGTGAAACGAAGAACCAGAATCCATGATCCAAGATTCCACACTGTTTTCAGCCTCAAGAATTAACACGTCACCATCATTGACATCCTCAGCAGCAGTGCTTAGACCTTTCTTTGGACATTGACTCTTAACATGTCCATCCTCGTTGCAGTTCCGGCACCTCACATTTTTCCGAGTTCGAGTTGAACTCTTTCCCCGACTCCCAGTGCCTCGGCTATTTTCTCTTCCTCTGCCAACATGTAACATCTCAGAAGATGGTCCAACATTTGCACTTTTCAGATGTGTGTCTTCACCTATCATAATGTCTCGAATCTTTTCAAATGTCATTTCGTTAGCCCCCATAGATTTTGTAACAGCAGTTATAGTCCCGGACCAACTGTCAGGCAGTGAAGATAGCAACACCAGAGCTCGAGTCTTATTATCGAATTTTATTCCCACCGATTCTAATCTGGTAAGAATAGACATCAGATCATTAATGTGAGAGGTGACTGAGCTTCCCTCTTTCATTGTGGTCATGAACAGTTCCCTCATCAAGAACACCTTGTTAGCAGCAGATGACTTTTCATACATATTTGACTGAGCCAACATCATACCGCTTGCAGTGGTTTCTTTCATGATGTTAAAAGCAACGCTCTTCGTCAAAGATAACATAATAGCCGCTCTAGCTTTCTTGTCCTTGGAATTCCAAACTGCTTCTTCAGCTTTCTCCATACTCTCTGGTTTCTTTTCCAGTACCATATCCAAATCCTTTTGACACAGTAATGCTTCTATTTGCATTTTCCACCAACCAAAATCAGTGCCATTGAACTTTTCGATCAGTCTTCCCGTCTTCAGCCATAATAGCAAAACAGAGATCAAAAACCAAAAGAAACAGGCACGCTGAACAGTTGATAACCAGTTAACAAAAGGATAGACAAACCAGATCCGGTACTTCCAACCAAATCCCTAGGCAGCGGCGCAGAAACCTTAGGTGAAGGCGGCGACGGCAGAAACCCTAGGCGGCGGCGGCGTAGAACCCTAGGTACACGGCGGCGACGAAACCCTAGTACGTGCAGAGCCTGATTCTCTGATACCAGTTGTTAGGTATCTTTACGCAGTGGAAACAAACACAAACACACGTACGCACACGAAAGCAATAAGAACACGAGAATTTATAGTGGTTCGGTCAAGATGACCTACGTCCACTCTCTGCAACTAGGTATTTTATTAAGCTCAAGGGACAAGATTACACTACAAAGACATGTTCTATATATAAAGATAAATTAGGGTTTCAAGAAGCTTCAATGAGCCAGGCCCTTCACACCTCAACAATGTGGCTTTGCATCTGTACAAAAAACCAATGAATTTTCAAACCAAAAATTTGCTTTCATAAGCCTTCATTTGCTTTGTTGGATATGTGACTTGAATCCATCAATTGAGAAGGGTGTTTTTCTACTTGCATCTGTACTTAATACTTAGCTTTTGGGTTAATTGTTTTGCATACTGTTAACTAATACACTACGTATATATAGAAGTTGTCATAGACCTCCATTTTTGGAGTGTAAGGATCCGTCTACCACAGAACAATTCCTTTTATCAGATGTTTAGTTTTACGCTGTAAAACACTTGGTTGCCTGTTAACTTGATTGATCTCCAATTGAGGTCACTAATTCAGTTAAGTAATGCAATGCTTTGTGACTTGTTTCTGATCAAATGAACATGACAAATGTGAGTACATTCTGCATGTGTGATGCTCATTGAGTGCAATCATATTCATGAGACCACAAATGTCTGAATTTTATAAAACTAGACTAGGGTGCACTTATTGATTGATTTCAACCACTGCACCAATGACCATATGTAGATAACTTTACTATGCCTGAACAAGACACTTTTTGGCTATCCTCTGCTTTTGGTGTTGGCATTTTGTCGCATGCCAGATGCGAAGTATTTGCATCATCACAATACTGTGAAGTAAACTTGGAAAAGGAAGTATATTGTAGTAATAATGTAATTAGCAACATCCAAATTATACGATGATATAAATAAAACTATTCATCATTTACCCCCACCAGATCAGGGATATGACCAGGACAGCATTATAATGATAATCAAATTGGCAAGGGAGTGAGTTTCTTTGAAAGAGATACCTAAAACCTAAGTCTATTATCCAAAGAAAAAAAAAAAACCTAAGTCTAATCTAGTGAGCAAACAGAATGCATGTCCGGAATAGATATGAGAAACGTGTCATGTTTGTTTATTGACATTCAACACATGCATAAGTCATCAAATTGTGCATTGACTGTTAACTATGCTTCTAATTATTCTTGACAAACAGACGGACTCTCTCACACATACTGATGCTTGTAACGATCAACTTGTTTCTGTGTAAGCTCTTACAAGTATGTGTTACGGATGGATACCATACTTGTTTATGTACACTTGGATCCATAGATATTAACTAGGAAGAAATGTGTCCATGTGATGGACATTTCATTTTAATTTCAAACATCTAGATCTTTAGTATGCAATTCTTTGCTCATTTATTCCACTTAATTCTTTTCTTGAAGTTGTATTTTTTTTTTTTTACTTTAACGTACAGTTGTACATTAATGATCCTTGCTAAACATGTGGAAATGAAGTAGGCAACCATCAATATTTGCTCTTTAATTCATTTATCATCACTAGACTCTGATTGCATTGATTTAAGTGAATTCTGTTATTGGTTAAACTTTGCAACCCGTGTCCTTAATTTAACCTGACATTATGAATCAATGGGTTGATGCTAAATCCTACCTTATCCACCCTTTTCATGTAGAGCTGACATCAAAGAGGGAAAGTCGTCTGAGTGGAAATAAAGTAAGTTCATTTGGAAGTATCCGATCTCATAATTGGCTATTTGAAGTTTCAGTACCTGTATCTCCTGTGCTCCTAGCTGTGTGAAGTAACTTTTTTTTTTGGTTGGTATGTATGTATGTAGCTGACAGCTTCAAGAGGAGTTGAGTTTGAGCACGAGATACTGGAGGCAGAGCATGGTTTTGTCACAGATAAAGTTGGACAACTGCAAGACAAGGTGAGGTGTTATCCTTATGAACTTTTAGATTTTTGGGTTCATGTTGATTCTTTTATGCAAACTTGCAGTTAGGCGGGAATATTTAGAAATGATTGAACTGTTATCTCAGTATTCTCAGACTAAAGTATAGGTCCTAAGATCCCCAAGGTTTTGCACATAGATTTTGATCAATGTGCGTCTGTTGATAATCTGTGTGGTGTGTGTGTGTGTGGTATGAATCATCTTTGGTACACAGGCAAAGACACTCGAAGAAGCCATACGAGTAACTCGAAAGGAGATTGAAAATCCAACTGAAGTGGAGGTGGAACTCAAGCGCAGGCTTAGCCAGCTGACTGATCATTTGATTCAGAAGCAAGCCCAGGTTAGAGAGGTTCATCCTTTTCAGCTCTCTTATTTGAACAGAACGAATATATTAAGTATTTTGGCATTAGGTTGAGGCGTTATCATCAGAGAAGGCTATGCTAATGTTCAGAATTGAGGTATGTGATGATGACATTTCCAAGTGTTGCTTATATTTGTTATGTATGATCTGATGCGTTAATGTTTATTTTATTTAAGGCGGTTTCAAGATCATTGGACGAGAGCAAATCATCCTTGAGAACATCAAAAGTGAATGATTTAGAATTGGGTGGGAGATGGGAAGCGAGATCTCATGAGAAGGGGCAAAAGTATATGATAGGGTCATTGGTGGCACAATTGGACTCCATCTTCTTGACATTCCTAAGAAGAAATCCGATGGGAAAAATATGGTCTATAGTGTACCTTGTATGCCTCCATTTCTGGGTTTTGTATATTTTTAGATCACATACTGCAGTCTCGACTGAAGGATCTGGTGCTGCTATATCTTTAGAAAGCATAAACAATACCGGAGTTTGATTGGTCGTGTCGTAGGTCTGGTCTGGTTAAGTATGTAATCAATTAAAAGTTAATACACTACAATATCTCAATGTTACCTCCTCACAAACTACTTGACGTTTAACAGAGTTTATTTCATTAAAACTTAATTGTATCATACTGTGTACAAATGAACGTTAATTTGGTTTTTCAACGTCTATTTGAATCAACAGGTAATTTTGGAAAAAGTTATGTTGTCTCTATAAAACCCTTACAATTGTTGTATATGTTTTTGTTTATATTTGGACATTTAAAGACAGTTATTTTTGTGAGTTCTCCTTTAAAGAGCACTTAAAGGTGACTTTGGTTTGTGATTTATTTGGAGTTAGATACATGGATGCTTCCTAGGGTAGATCCAGATTACAAGGTTCTTAGGGTAGATCCAGATTACATGGTATCAAACTATGAGAAATTTTATGTTAGTCCTAACTTTTCATTTAACCTTGACATGAGTGGTCCTTGTTTTCACATCAAAAACAACAAAATCTAGAGCAAACATATATAGTGAATTCTAACTTGTAACAAAGCGGCACCTATTGGTTTTATTCCTGTTTCGTGACTAGAAAGTTTCTATGCTCTTTTGTTAATCGGAGCTAAAAATAACCCGCAATGAAAAATACTAAAATAGAAATAAGAAGCTACTTTCACTTTCTTTTCTTATTCCTAGAATTGTAGGGTTTAAAGCTGATAGTATGTATACTTTTTCCTGTTTCGTACCTATCGCTGGCTTTATGTGTGATTCTATCAAGAATCAAAGATTCAAACTTATATAAATATACCTACTATTCTCTATTTTCTTGAAAAAGACACTCCACTTGAGAATTGGTTGGATGTGTTTATATATTTATAGAGTTGTTGCATCAACGCTTGTCAAAGAGTATTTGTTACTAACCTTTCACGGTCCACAAAGCGAAAATCGGTAGTTTCTTGGTCACCGGTAGCTAAAGCTAAAATTCCATTAAAGAGCATTTCCACAGGTTAGAACCTCCTCACGAAATATAAGGTTTTCATGCATCTTTTCAACAAGTTTAGTAATAAGCATAACGACCTTATTGTTCTGATGGAGAGAGAATGTTATGATTAGCTTTTTGGAAAATTTCCAAAACAACAATTTCAAAGAAATCTTTTAATTTCTTATGTTACTATTGTTCAACTCCGTATTCCTTTATTCGTATAGTACATTATGCCATAAATGACAATGATAGAGTTTCTTTTATTTGTATTAACAACTACTTGAAGGAATATTTTATGTGGTGCTAACAATTAAATAACTATATTTGTAGGTCAAGAATGTTTCATTTTGTGCTCCTACCTGCTATCTGTATATACCAAGAAAAATTTACAATCTAATAAGGCTACTATAAAAATTTACTCATAGGTTGGGCAAGCTTTTATATTCTAATTCATGGTTTCTCTTTGCCATATTGTTTATTCTGGGGGTCTAGCTTCAAGAAACAGAAACTGGACTATTCTAACTCCTCAAAACTTTCCAATGATTCAATCTATAAAAAAATCATTATAATTTTTATCTTTTTTTTTCTTTTACACTAAAATGTTATATTTGATTTTAAATACCAATTCTAACAAATTCTACTGACAAATTATATACTATGAAAAAAGGAACACGAGGAATAGTTGGATTTCAGTGAATTATAGTTTGGCCACACATGTTTTGTGTCTTTTGCATTTGCCACCCCCCTCCCCACAACCGTGTTTAAGTTGGAAACATAAGGAGTGCATCGGGTTCTTTATGGTGAGAGAAAGTCTCTCTGCTTTCGCCGCCCCCTTCCGTGTTCACACCCCACCACCTACACCGCCGCATCCTGCAACATTGCAATCATGGGAGGAACCACCGGTTGGTTTTGGTGGTTGTTTTGGTTCCCACTTCTTCTACGAGTGGCTTCGTGGCGTTGGGGTGATAGTGCCGCCGCATTGGGGCGGTGTGGATCGGTGAGATTCATCGGGCGGCGATGGTCGCCGTCGTGTTGGGGCGCTGGTCGCCGCTCAAATCTATCGAAGTTGGGACTGACAGATCCATGAGAGAGAGGAGCTCTACGTTTGGTGTTTCCAATGACACCGGTGGCGATGGCCGCTCCAGATTGTCTGTCGCCTACATGCCTCCTGTGCGGTCGTCTGTTGGTTCATCGATGTTCGGTGCTGTCGGATATGACGGAGGCGGTCGCCGCTCCGGCTTGGCTGCCGTATCATGTGGTCGATGGTTCCTGTTGTACTGTGTAAATTAGTGGATGCTATTGTTTGTGGTGCCGACGACGTCGGCGGCGGTGGCCGCTCGACTTGGCCGCCGTCTCTTCACCTCTGTAAGAGTTATCTTAGAGGCTAATGCTAACCAAATATCTCTCAGCATGCAACTGAAGTACAAGAAAGTTACTTCAAAAGATTTGACCATGCACAAAGAAAATTTATTAAGTGTCAAATCTTCCAAAGCCAAAGACAGAAATCTTTCGAAGCAAAAAGTGAAGCCTTCCGAAGCCTACACACAAAGTCTACCGAAGCTTGAAGACTGATTTCTTCCAAAGACAAAGAAGACATACTTCTCTAACTTACTTTTGACAAAAGCAGACCTACTTTCTGCTGCCAGCTCTGAAGACTCACCAACTTATATAAGTTGGTGATTACCTTTTACTTTTGTCAACCTTTAAGTATAGTGTCTTTGTCTATAATTTTCCACTCTTGTACTTTTATCTTTTTTGTAATACAATAAGATGTGAGCTATGGCATATCATAGTCACATGTCAAAATGTAATCTGTCTTTTGACTTTACATTGATCTTGTTGTCTAGATTAGTGTCCAACTGGTCTTCAAAGTATGAACGGCTGTATGATGTAGTATAAAGTGTCTCTCATGTTGTCTAGATTAGGACTAAGCCTTGTAACAATTGTAAAATACTTGAGAGCAATATACATCATCTTTGAAAACCAATCTTTGTTTGCCTGAGTGTTCTTATCTTTTGTTTATTTTTTCTTTGCCTGGTTCCTTATTTGACCTAGTAAGTGTGATATTCTCCAACTATGAAACTGTTACATAACCATAACCGGTCCTGCAATTGGTCTAAGAGCTTTTTAGGCTCTTGCTTGTAAGATCTCACCATCTTAAATCACACTTCACTTTCACAAAAGCTTACTTGCTCAAACGACAGCTCCCACTAAAGTTGATATGGAAACTGGTACCATGACTAAGTCTCCACTGATCACTCCTAATGACTTTGATACTTGGTGTATGAGGATGGAAGGCTTCATCAAGTCTCAAGATAGCAGGATGTGGAGATTTGTAGTCTCAGGATCTCTCATCCCAAGCACTACTTTAGCAACTGTTGAAGGTGGGATGATACCAAAGGGAGTGGTTGACTATTCTGAAGAAGACTGGAAGAAGATTGATATTGATCAGAAAGCCATGACCGCTCTTTAAACTGCTATTCCTAACTCCATCTACAGAGGCTTCAAAAAGTGCAAGACTACAAAAGAACTATAGGATGCACTGAAGTTGATGTATGAAGGGTCTGTGAAAGCTAAGGAAAACAAGAAAGATATTATGAAGCAGTAGTTTGAAAACTTCACCTTCAAGCCAGGTGAAACTATGACTCAACAATACTTTAGGTATGTTGAGATTGTAGATACTCTAGTGGATGTTGGAGT
The DNA here is from genome assembly GCA_025506505.1 of Flaveria sonorensis. Lineage (NCBI taxonomy): Eukaryota > Viridiplantae > Streptophyta > Magnoliopsida > Asterales > Asteraceae > Flaveria > Flaveria sonorensis. The sequence continues at coordinate 17,788,226 of CM046435.1, read as the reverse complement.
GAAACTTAAGAATAAGGACATAGTGAGAAAGTTCATGTTCTCTCTTCCAAGAGAATGGGCACACTCTAGTGTTGCCATCAAAAGAACTGAGAACCTCTCTACCTTCACTCTCACTGAGTTGTATGATATCCTGAGCGGTTACCAGATAGAGATAAACATATAAAACCCATATTACAGCTCATCCAGCACCCAAAAGAGTTCAGCCCTTCATGTGATTATAAGGGATAGTAGAGAACCACAACATCATCTCATTTGCTACCCTAAAAACTCATTAAAATATCCTTTCATCACCTTCCCAGAAACACCAAGGAAGAGCTACACTCAAGGAAGCCCATTCCAAGAGCCCAGCTCTTCTCAGGCCTTTGTGTCTTCAGATGAAAGTTGTGGTAACTTTCTCTTCACCCTTGAAGACCTGGAATGCATCCATCTAGATGATCAGGAGTATATGGAGATAGTCTAGCAGATGGCTCTTCTCATTCACATAGTCAAAAAGTTCTACAATAGGATAGGGAGGAAGTTTCCAAGCAATATGACTAGTGGAAAGTTTGGACCTAGCAAGAGCAAAGTAAAGTGTTATAACCGTAACCAAATAGGCCACTTTGCTACAGAGTGTAAAGAACCAAGAACAAATGGTGGCCAAACATATTGCAGGCCAAACTACACTGATACAACTCCAAGAACTGAGAAGCCCAACCAACTAAAGCAGCAAGCTACAATTCTGTTGAAGAAGTAGGCTTTGACTTGAGCTTTCAGGTAGAAGATGTCTCTCCAAACCAAGCCCTGATGGCAGACCATGATGAAACTAAGGTATGGAACATCTTTATACTCCTGAATGCACTGCTAGCGTAAACATGTACAGGTCCTATAACTTGGAAGTAAGATTTGATCTTAAGTCCTTGAACATTTTAAAAGCTGATTTTGAAAGAGCATAAAATGATTGTAAGCTTAAAATAGAAAACTTAGAGGAACCAATTTTTAGTCTAAAACATGAGCACACAAACTACAGGACTCAGATCAAAGATCTTGTTACCAAGTTGATTAAATGTCAGGCTGAGCTTATGATCAGCAAAGCCAAGGCAAAAAATGTATTCTTGAAAAGGAAACCTTGAAGAACATCTTATCTTCATCCTTGCATGCAAAATTTTGTTATCAGAGCAAGCAGGGACTTGGATCAAGTGAAATAGCTCCTCCACACACATTACTATCAGTTAGATCTTCAACGTATGGAACTTGTGAAGATGAGCTACCTCCAATTGATCCTATCCAAGAGAAAGATGAAGATGATGAGGATATAGTGAAGGATGAACCATAAATGAGTGAAGAGGTTAATTCTAAGAAGGGTCACTGTATTCTTGGAGAGAAAAGAAACGACGAATAGCTAAGTTTGTAAGAAAGAACTTGATCAGATCTACAAAAAGAAGATCCAAGAAAGTGCAGGAGATCAAGCCCACCTTCAACCCCAAGCAAAAGCAACTTTTTATCTCTACTAAAGACTTAACTAAGGACTCTAGTACCAGGAGTCCTAGTTCAAATCCAAACCATCCTGGTAAGGAGAAGAAGGTTGAACCATTGTGCACCACTACTACGTAAGCTGGACCATCCAACTCTAAAGGCATGCTTCACCTTAAAAGCATGATGCATCATCCAAGAAGATGAAGAAGGAGCTGGAAATAGATCAAGATCAACCTTCTCCCTAGGACAAAACTCTCAAAAAGAAGCCCAAGGAATGTATCATGTGTGGTGGTACAACTCATTATGCTAAGGATTGCATTTACAATCCTAAGAGTACCATCCATATAAATAATAAGAAAACTTCTGAGAAGAAGAAGAAAATAGCTTTAGATGGAAAATCACTTTCCTTTGGAAGCTCCAAGGTGAACAAGAAGAAGATAGGTGGAAAACTATCTTCAGAAGAAAGTTTGGTCTCGAAAGAAATGAATGCTTCTGAAGCACTAAAGTCTGCTGTAGTGGATGCAAAAGCTTCCAAAGGTTCAGTCTCCAAAACTTTAAATGTCATAAAAAATTCTGAAGCTTTGAAAGACAAGTCTAATCTTCCAAAGATGCTGTGAAAGATGAAAGAAGGCCATGTGACTGAAATTTCTTCATCAACAACAGCCAAGGATCCTCAAAGCTTGCATATAGGATCAATAACTATTGAACTATCTTTAGTTCATCTTGATAAGCCCAAGACCATCAAGGCTTTGGTTTCCAAATATAACTAATCATCTATTTTGATGTGCAGGATGTCACACCCCAAAGAAAGGGGCTAGTCATGACGACTGAATATCAACAAACACAACGAAATCTATGTGTGTAATGAAAATGAGCCATTGGTTTTCACGAATAATAATAAATTAAGTACATTGTATTAGAACTCGACATGAGTCTAACTAAATCATAGGCATAGGCAATAGAGTCATTATTGTCTATACCTTGAAGTTGTTATCTTGTATGGCTCGTTTAGGGTCTTGTATAGTTCTTCTTAAGTGGGTCTTGTATGGGAAATCAACCGTGATCTCAAATTTGTAAATCCAAAGCTTAGGGAGTCTAATCAAGACTTCCCATTATAATCAAACAAATACCTGCAATACATACTCAAAACGTGTCAACATAAAGTTGGTGAGCTCATATTTTCATCTAATAAAATTCATAATCATCCATAGACATTTATAAATAAAACACAAATATTGGTGCATGACAGAATGTATCACAATCAAGCCTGATCCAGACTTACCCGCCCAAGTGCTAAAATATCCCCTAACCCGTTACCACTAGATTGTTGGGTTTAAGTATGCCCTGCTAAGCACTGTTAAGTTGCACTAATTTGTGACACAACGATTACTGAATCTCAATGGGGGGTGGGGGTGGTTTCCCTGCATAAAGGGCCTATTTTGTGCAGGGGATTCTCCAAATAGTACTATCCACAAATCACGTGGCTCCTAATGGAGTTAATGATTGTGCTCCGTTCGGGGACAAGAGAAGGTAGTATTGCATGCATAACCTATATGCAGGACCGTGTGAAGGGTGGTCAATACAATCAGTCTCACAATGAAGAGAGGTTTAGAACACTTAACAGTTTAAATGGGGAACTGGGTTTGAGTATGATGATACTAAGAACACAAGTAAGTAGTGAGACAGAACTAAGAATAAGAACAAACAAGTATGGTTTTCAAGAATGTTGTATATTGCTCTCAAGTTCTATTACAAGTGTTTACAGAGCACATTCGAATTACAAGGACCTGAGATACTTTATACTACACTCTACAACCGTCAATACTTAGAAAGACAGTTAGAAACACTAATCTAGACAACAAGATCAATCTAGAGTCAAAAGGCAGGTTGCCTTTTGACTAGTGACTATGACATGCCATAGCGCACATCCTTTTCTAATATAAAAAGGTTTATAGGTACAAAAGTAGGAAGTTACAGACAAAGACCTTATTCTACTGTTTACAAAAGCATGGACTTTTCACCAACTCATACAAGTTGGTGAGTCTTCAGAGTTGCAGCAGAAAGTATGTCAGCTTTATGTAAAGTAGATCAGAGAAAGCATGTCTTCTCTGTCTTCGGAAGAAATCAGTCTTTACAGCAAAATGGCTTTGGAAGACTTTGTCTCTAAAGCTTTGGAAGACTTCATCTTTGGCTTCGAAAGATTTTGGACTTTGGCTTCGGAAGATTTTACACTTGGAGTATTTTTCTGATGTACAATGTAAAACTTTCAAAGCACTTCTACCTTGTATGTCCAGTGCATGCATGCAGGAAGACCCTTGGTTGTTTTGGCTTCTTTGGTTGCATCTGCCTTATAATCTTCTGATATTATCTTACAAACTCCCCCTAGGTTGATGCTACCAAAACAGAGAAGTTCTTTAGATGTTGATAGTCCTCATCAGGATCAAGACCAATCCTCTCTTCATCATCTGGTCAGGATCACTCAGACTCTCATAGTATCTTCTCATATTGTAGAGATCATGTAGAGGAAGATCAAGCATGTCTTGCTAGAAGTAGACATCTTGACCTCTTTGATCTCTGATGACATACCATCTGTCCGGATTAACAGCAAAACTCCAGGACAAGATGGGTCTTCCAATGGCAAGAGGCTCTACTTGAATAGGAGTTGGTTGAGCAGCCTCTTCATGCACTTCCTCAGGATGCTCTGACTCATCCTGAGATGTGGAGGTGGATGCCTAGGTCTTCTTCTTCTTTGAAACACTTTTCCTGGCCATCATTTTCCTCCTCTTTGAAGTTTTTAATTGAGAGGACTGGTCTTCAACACCAGATTGTTCTGTTGTGTTTCTCTTAGTTGGGATCTCTTCTCTCACAGGTTCAGATGGAGAGGAAGAGAACCTTGCTGTGGATCAGAAGATAAAGTTGGCTGAGATGCAGCTCTAGGTTCAGGTTGTGTTGTCTCAGGAGGTTCAACCTTCACCTCAACTTCAGGTTCAGTTGGACTTGGTGGAGAATGCAAGTCTACAAGCACTCCCTTTTTGATCTTCTGCTTGATCACTCTTATATGCTCATCCATAGTGGATAGAGACATAGGACCAAGCCTCCTTTTGAAGAATCTGTACAGCTTCAAGAAGCTCATCATCCTTTATCTGCCTTCATACTTCTTTTGGATTTTGTGGATGTTGGACCTTGACCTTGCAGCTTCTTCCCTTAGCTTTTTCTTAGCAGCTTTTCTTTCTTTTGTAGCTTGTTCCTCCAGCTGCTTTAGATATTCAAATTCAATGTACTCAAAGGATAAGGGAAGAAGTGCAGCAGCCTGATAGAGTCTCATGGCACTCAGGTAGTTGATCATATTCATTCTTTCAGCTTCCCTATCTACCTGAGGTTATGCAGCTGCCACAGTCTCTGTCTCAGGACTTTCTTGAACTGGGGAGAGGACATGAGCATGTTTGTAGAGCCTTTTCAGTCTCCTTTCTTCCTTGATCTTAAGGAGTAATTCTGCATCCTATGCCTCCCTCTTGTCCTTTTACAACTCATTGTCAGCCAGCTCATTCAACTCTTCTAAGGGGAGAGATATGAGTTCCTCAATGTTATAGTTCTTGGTCCCCAGGTAGTTTAGCCTGGCTGCCCTCAACTCATCATCTTGAGAGTTTGGCTTGTGGGCAGCCTGGATAGCAGCTTGCATGAAGCTTGAGGACCCTTCTGAACTCTCTCACCTTAGCTTCCTCTTCCTCTCTTTCTTCTCCTCCTCTAACTCCTCAGAGGTCATTTTTCTCTTCCCGTTGTCATGCACAGGCCTTGGTAACTCAGGGTGGAGAGAGCTTTGGCCTTCATTGCTGGTTCAGCAGTCAAGCTCTGGCCAAAGAGAGGATGTTGATTTGATTTAAAATATACATATTTTATATAAACATTCTCTTATATTTTAAATAGTTTTAGGTTGGATTTTATTGAATAGTAATTATAAGTGGTTCATATTCATATTTTATATCTTTCAAATTACCATCAAATGATATGATTGTAATTTGTGAAATGTCAAACTGATTTAATGATTTTTAATGCTTTTAGAATTAATTATATAGCTGTTGTTAAAGTTTTTACTTAACTAATAAACATAAAATGAAAAAAATGGATTGAATATTTAGATGACGTCAACGTTGGTGTAAACAATTTTAATAAAATGTGTTTTAAATTCTTTTGAGTCCTATTGTTTTTATTAGTCCACTACAGAGAATTGAAGGCCCATGGAAATCAATTGCGAACATTGTGAATTATAAAGCCAATGGAAATATATGTTGCAATTTTTTGTAATCCAAGCCCACGTAGATAAAAAGCATCACCGCCTCAATTAGATGAGAGGAGAAAAAAAAATGCACAAAAACCTAGGGGAGAAAAAAATAATCTTGGGTTGGTGAAAACGACGGATTAAAAAGGGAAGAATTCGCAGGAGAGTTTTAAAGGTTGAAGGAACTACAAAATCAAGATTTTGAAGCTGGTCGTGATAAGGGTTGAGAATTAGCATTCGGTTTGCATTGTTTATATTTTTTTTATTCAAACTCGACTTTTGTTTCTGTTTAATCTTGAATGATGAATAATTTCAGATCTGATTTTATATTGTTTATGATTAATATTGGCTAAACTTTTGATCTACCTAGGTTGGGTTGAAAACTAATATGTTTGGACTAAATATTTGGTTTTGGTTTCGTATATTGTTTATTAATCTTAGAACTTGATTAATTTCTAAATTAAATATGAATATGTGTATTGTTTTATGCTTGAAAGTTATTACCATGCTTGTGTATGTTTGATCTTGATTGATTGCGTGACATCTAGATTAGATTTGCACGTTAAAATTAATTACTTTGTGTTTTTAATTTTAAACTTTGATTAGAGATAATCTTAGGAGCATTGGGTGTGATTTGATAGTATTTTTCAATGTGCTACTTTATATAGAACCTAAGGGTGATAGATATTGCTCAAAACCTCCTACTCATTGCTTGTTAGGTTTAGATTTCGCGAGAGCGTGTTCTGCCGTTCAGTCGTGGTGTCAGTGTTTTAGGATATTTAATTGGATTTAATTAAGTTGTCCTTTATCTTAGGGTTAGAAAATATAATCTTAATGATAATGTGGTAGAAAAACTAGGGGCGATCTTCCATTAGACATTTTAATAAACCTATCTTGTGCTTCACACGTGTCTTTGGTTTTCTTAGGGAGTAGCAACATACCTAGTTAACCCTAGATAAGTATTTTTAGAGATAGTCATACGAGTCATTCCATTTATGTCATTACGTGCTAGTTGGATTCCTGCCTAGGTAGTTATTTCACATATTTGGTCGTATTTAAGTTTCCAAATTTGAATTCTTAATTTATTTATTTCATTCATCGTGTTCAGATTAATTAACTTTAGTTAAGTTGTTTATTTTGTTTATAAAAAAAATTTACTTAAAATAATTAAATTAATTAGCTTAGAAGTCGATAGAGGTTTATTATCGAGAGCCGCCAATAGTGTCCACGGATTCGATATCCGGTCTTACCTAAACTTTACTATATCACGACTGGTACACTTGCCGATTGTGAGAAGTTTAGTAGGTAATTCCTTTTTTAAAACTAAATTTTGAAAATTGTTCCTGCAATAAATTAATATATATATTTTCACACATCAAGTTTTTGGCGCCGTTGCCAGGGACACTGATTTGGCGATTTTGAGAACGACCCGAGTCGGGGATCTAATCATTTGTTTTCTAGTTTAGATTTATTTAATTTATAATTAGGTTTAATTTGTTTTCGTTATTAATTGTGCCTTTAGTTACTAGTTTTATTTTCTTCTTTTTATTTGTTCGTGCCTTAATCAATTAGGTAAATTTATTTTTCTTTTTCGTTTTTAATTTTCTTTTAGTTTATGCGCCACACCCGTTCTGCCGGACCACCAGAATTTCAGCCACTAGAAGATCCAGAGCGTGCGTTCGATCGATATTCGAACGAGTCTGAAACAGAGCTTGAGACCGAGGAAGATTCATACGACAACGAATCCACTCACGCCACAGAATCTACAATGGCCGACGAACAACCACTAGTGAGGAGAGTGATTGCCGACTATGCCAAGCCCACTGCTGCCGGAGCTAGGTCTAGTATTGCACGACCACCTGTCACTGCTAACAATTGGCAAATACCTCCCCAAATCATTTCCATGGCCACTAATACTGTTCAGTTCCACGGGTTGCCTGCTGAAGACCCTAACTCTCATCTGGCTCGCTTTGCGAGGATCTGTGACACCTTTCAGGTGAATGGTGTTTCTGAGGACGCATGTAAGTTACGCCTTTTCCCATTCTCTCTTACTGTCCGTGCCCACAGCTGGCTTGAGTCCTTACCCATAGGATCCATCACTACTTGGGCTGATATGCAAGACAAGTTCTTGTGTAAGTACTTTCCCCCTTCGAAGACCGCTCGTCTGAGGAGCATGATTCATTCATTTCAGCAGAAGTCGGGAGAGACTTTCTACGAGACCTGGGAGCATTTCAAGGAGCTAGTGCACAAGTGTCCACATCACGGTTTTGAGGATTAGGCGTTGATTGAGAAGTTCTACAATGGAGTTACTCCTGCGACAAGGAACATGCTTGATACTACTGCTGGTGGTAATCTAATGACCACCAAGACTATTGAGGAGTGTAACACGATGTTTGAGGACCTAGCCATGAGTAGTTATGAGTATCTTGATTCCCGAGCCCCGGTTGCTGCTCACCGAGGAGTGTACCAAGTTGATTCTAGCACTGCTTTAGCCGCCCAGGTTGAGGCATTAGCTAAGATGGTAGCAGACCTACAGAAAAAGAAGGAGTAGGCCTGTGAGATCTGTCGGGGTGGTCATGTTACAATTGATTGTCCTATTTCTGTTGATAGTTTTCATGAGCAGGTTGACTTTATCAGCAATCCCAACCGGATGCAAGGAAATGCCTTCGGTAATTCCTATAATCCTTGTTGGAGGAATCAGCAAAACTGGAGGAGTGGGAACCCACCAGGTTTTTAAACGCGTACTCAAAGTCTATTTCAGAATCAGAGTTCGAATAGCGGTCAAACTAGTAGTATAGGTCAAGGCGAGAAGAAGCCCACCCTTGAGGACATGATGATCCAGTAGTCACAGATGTTGACTCAGTTCATGGCGAGGGATGACACCAGGTATAAGGAAGCGCAGGCTAGAGATCAGGCATATCAGGTTAGGTTCCAGGAGAATGAGGCCATGAACAAGAATCAAGGAGCATTATTGCAAAATATAGAAAGGACTGTAGGTCACTTATCATATATGTTTCAGGAAAGGCAACCTGGAGGCCTACCTAGTAATGTAGTGAAGAATCCAAATGCACATGTGAAAGTTATGATGACAAGGAGTGGTAAGTCATCTGGTATGGTTGAGCGTCCTGTAGTGATAGAAAAGGAGGTTGATGAGGAGATAGAGATGGAGGCCCCTGCTGGCAAGGTGCAACAGAGGCTGCGCCCAGCAAGTACAGCACAGCCAGAGGAGTCCTTAGAGAAGGTTACTGAGAAGAAGAAGGCAAAAGAGCCATTAGTCCACTTTGACCGACTTCCATATCCAGGAGGATTGGCTCAGCATCGATCTGAGGAGCAGTACGGGAAGTTCCTTGAGATGTTTAAGCAGCTCAAGGTGAACTTACCGTTTGTGGAGGCATTACAGCACATGCCTAAGTATGCTAAGTTTCTGAAGGATCTGCTCACAAATAAGAAGAAGTTGGAGCAGATCTAGACTGTGACGTTGAGTGAGGAGTGTTCGGGTGCTGTGCAGAACAAACTACGACAGAAGATGACTGATCCGGGTAGTTTTACCATTCCATGTATCATAGGTGGTTTGTCTGTGAGCAATGCTTTGGCAGATCTAGGGGCTAGCATCAATTTGATGCCATATTCTATGTTCGCTAAGCTAGACCTAGGTGAGCCAGCACCGACACGCATGAGTATTCAGTTTGTAGATAGGTCGGTGAAGCATCCGCGAGGGATCGTAAAGAACATGCTCGTTAAGGTAGATAAGTTCGTTTTTCCTATTGATTTTGTGATCAACGATATGGACGAGGACGAGAAGGTCCCATTGATCTTAGGACAACCTTTACTGGCTACTGTGAGGGCATTGATTGATGTTCTTGACGGCAAGCTTACCTTACGACTTGCGGATGAGATGGTTACTTTCGACGTGAACAAATCCAAGAAGAACACACACGATCAGGATGATACCTTGTACTTCATAGATACCATTTGGACACAGGCGACTACGAGTTTTCAAGAGTTTATCAGATCAGATCAGATAGATTCACAGATCCTGGTTAGGGAGAACCAGGAAATCGAGTTGACCGCTTTTGCCTTTGAGCATGAATCGGTAGATCATGAGAGTCAACCTCTCAAGGAAGCTGACGTGTGTGAGGTGATTATGAGAGAGGATTTGATAGAGAAGCCATCGGTTGAGACTCCCCAATCCTTAGAGCTTAAAGAATTGCCATCTCACCTAGAGTACGCATTTTTGGATGAGGGAACTCAGTTACCTGTCATCATTTCTGCTAGATTGACAGAGGAGGAGAAGAAGAGACTGGTAGATGTGTTGAAGGCACACAAGCAGGCTATTGCATGGAAGCTTATGGACATTAACGGTATCAATCCTTCATTTTGCATGCATAAGATACTCATGGAAGATGAGTATAAGCCTGTTAGACAAAGTGAGAGGAGATTAAATCCTAACATGCAGGAGATAGTTAAGAAGGAAGTAATTAAGTTATTAGATGCAGGATTAATCTAACCTATCTCTGACTCAAAGTGGATGAGTCCCGTGCAGGTTGTTCCCAAGAAAGGGGGGATGATAGTGGTGACTAATGAGAAGAACGAGTTGATTCCGACGAGGACAGTCACAGGGTGGCGAGTTTGTATTTATTATCGCAAACTGAATGACGTCACAAGGAAGGACCATTTTCTGCTTCCTTTTATCGACCAGATGTTGGAGCGTTTGTCAGGGCAACCATTTTACTGTTTCCTTGATGGCTTTTCAGGTTATTTCCAGATCCCCATCGCTCCAGAGGATTAGGAAAAGACGACCTTTACATGCCCGTATGGCACCTTTGCGTATCACCGCATGCCATTTGGGTTATGTAACGCTCCAGCTACTTTTCAGCGGTGTATGGTAGCTATATTCCAGGACATGATCGAGGAATCAATGGAGGTTTTCATGGATGACTTTTCTGTGTTTGGGAGTTCATTCGATTCCTGTTTGGAGCGTTTGGAGAGGATGTTGGCTCGATGTGAGGAGACCAACCTCATGCTGAACTGGGAGAAATGCCACTTCATGGTGAAGTAGGGCATAGTTTTAGGGCACAAGATTTCACACGCGGGGCTTGAGGTTGATAAGGCAAAGATTGAAACTATTAGTAAGCTTCCGCTACCCACATCGGTGAAATCTATTAGGATTTTCTTAGGCCACGCTGGTTTTTATCGACGTTTCATTAGGGATTTCTCTAAGATTGCGAGGCCGATGACGCAACTTCTAGAGAAAGATGTGCCTTTTGTGTTTTCTGCGGAGTGTAAGAGAGCTTATGAGCTTCTAAAAGAGAAGTTGGTGAATGCTCCGATTATGGTTGCTCCGGATTGGAGTTTACCTTTCGAGTTGATGTGCGACTCGAGTGACTATGCGATAGGAGTGGTGTTAGGTCAGCGTAGGGACAAACACTTCCACCCGATCTATTACGCGAGTAAGACGCTCGCAGATGCGCAGGAGCATTACACCATGACAGAGAAGGAGTTGTTAGCAGTAGTCTTTGCATTTGATAAGTTTAGATCTTATCTCATCCTTTCCAAGACTATTGTTTACACAGATCATGCTGCACTTAAGTATTTGTTTAGTAAGCAGAACACTAAGCCATGATTGATAAGATGGATTTTGCTGCTTCAGGAGTTTGACATTGAGATTAGAGATAAGAAAGGAGCAGAGAACATAGCAGCGGATCATTTCTCACTTTTAGAGGACTCCGGGCATGAGGAGATTAGGGAAGACATGATTGATGATAACTTTCCACATGAAACACTGATGTTTGTGAAAGCACAGGAAGAGGGTTTTCCATGGTTTGCAGACCTAGCTAATTACTTAGCGATAAGGGTTATGATGAGAGGGATGACACACCAGCAAAAGAAGAAATTCTTTGCAGATGTTAAGCATTACATTTGGGATGACCCCTACCTCTTTCGTATTAGAGTAGATCAGATCGTACGTAGGTGCTTACACGGTGATGAAGCAAGGAGGATTTTGAGGCACTGCCACTCAGGACCAATAGGTGGCCACTATGGAGCGAGTTTGACAGCGAAGAAGGTATTCGACGCTGGGTTTTATTGGCTGATGATCTTTAAGGACGCGCATGAGTTTGTGAGGAGTTGTGACGCGTGTCAGAGAGTAGGAAATATCTCATCCCGGAATGAGATGCCACAGATTGCCATTCAGGCATGTGAGATTTTTGATTTGTGGGGCATTGATTTCATGGGCCCATTTCTGCCATTTCGCGGGAACAAGTACATCCTAGTATCCGTAGACTATGTATCCAAGTGGGTGGAGGCTCAAGCCTTACCCACGAATGATGCTAGGGTCGTAGTGAGATTCATTAAGAAGTTGTTTTCATGCTTTGGTACCCCCAAAGCCCTGATCAGTGATCGAGGGACCCACTTTTGCAATGCGTAGATGGAGAGAGCCTTGCAACGCTATAGGGTCACCCATCTGCTTGCAACGACTTATCATCCACAGACTAGTGGGCAAGTTGAGGTAAGTAATCGGGGTATCAAGCGGATTCTAGGTAGTTAGCAAATTCACATGAGGTCCACAACCACTAGGTTGTTAGCTCAACTGTGTGCGGTTTAGCTAACCCGTTGGATGCACACAGGGTCAATCTTTGAGATTGAGGGGACCCTTGTTGCTGCCCCGGTACTGGAGTCAGCTTCGTGCACCAGTTTGGGGTCTATTTATAGACCTCGTCCCCGTACCAGTTTCATGCGCATTATTTGGGGGCATAGCACATTGGTCTGGATGAAACGGAATCCTTGTCGCGTACTTCGGTACTGTGTCAGTCTTCAGACATGAGTTAGGGGTTTGTGTACAAGCCCCGGCATAGTATCAGTCTTAGGACATGAGTCTGGGGTATTGCATGAGACATGATTCGGATGATGATAAGTAATGTAATGAGGGAATGAGAAATGGATGATGAACGATGATGAAGATAATAATAATTATTATCAATGTGTACGTATGATGTATGACCACGAACGAGTATAAGTTTTGGTTTTCAAATGAAGTAAAGTATTTTTATTATAAAACTAGAACTCACTCAGCGTCGCTGACTTTTGTATGCATGATAGTTGGCAGGTATATTTTTGATGCTGAGGAGTTACAGGCATGGATGCATAAGCTACTGGGAGCGTTTCAAGGATGGCATCCACATTTTGTCATTTTAATGTATTCGGAGATATAAACAAGTGTTGTAATGTATTGAATTAACATGTTTTTGTTATTAATGTAAGTTTTTAAATTCTGCAGCAAATGTAATATATGATTTATTTAAAATGCTTTATGCGATGACGGTCCAGCTGTAAGCGTCCCGGGAATGGGGCTTACATGAATGGTCTCCTTTTGTGCCACAGCTCATAAGGAGTTTTACCATGAGTCTTAATGTATGGCCCCGTTCCTGGGAACCCCACAGTTGGTCAATCACAACCTCATTTATATCAAAACATATTAAGATTTATTAAGTAAATAAAATATTGCAATGGAATAATTCATCAAAAACCATTTCGTACTTTAATAAATACATTTGCCAAGTATTACATCATCATTTAGAAGATTACAAAATGTCACTTAATTGTATTACAAAACAACATCATTATTATTGCATGAGATGGATGCCAGTCTTTGCCCGCCAAGTAGCTTCACCCTCGTGCCATCCTCAGCAACAAGTTACCTGCCAACTGAAAATGCAGGAAAAGTCAGCGTTGCTGAGTGAGTTCTAGCTTTATGTAATAAAATACTTTACCTTTAGTAAAAACCTTTTCGTTTGTGATCACACAACATACGTACAACTTGATAATATCATTATTATCTTTCATCATTCTTCTCATTCATTTCGTACTTTCATCATTATCTTTCACTTTCATCTAGACCAATGTGCAATACCCTGAACATTGTTCACGAAGCTGGTACTGGGCCCGGGGCCTATAAATAGACCCCGAACATTGTGTACGAAGCTGACTCCAGTACCTGGGGCAAGCAACAAGGGTCCCGTTTCATACTTTTTAGTCAATCACAAAGATTGACCCCTGTGTGCATCATCATGGGTTAGCTAAACCGCACACAGTTGAGCTAACAACCCCTTAATGAGTTATGAACCTCCTTTCAGTTGCTTGCAAGACTTTACATTCTTTCATTATGTTCCACTTCGTTAACAATGTCTTTCACTTTCATTATATAATACTTTACATATAAGAGCATAAACACACCACGTAAAGTCACGTAATAATACGTAATAAGGTACATCAATAACAGGACACAACATGCATAACAAGAACAAACATAACCCACCAAAACATTCCAGAGCTTAATCATAAATTTCAATTTTTTCCAAAATTTCAGAAAAATTCTAAGGCAACTTAGGCGCATGAGCACTATGTAGGCGCATGGGCACTATGCAGGCATATGAATAGTTGGACGCATGGGAACACTTGGGCGCATGGGCAAAAACTTAGGCGCATGGGAACTATACAGGCACATGAGTACTATGGAGGCGCATGAGTACTTGGGCGCATGGGAAACTTAGGCGCATGAGCAACACTTAGGCGTATGGGCAAAAACTTAGGCGCATGTGAACTATACAGGCGCATGAGTACTATACAGGTGCATGAGTACTTGGGCGCATGGGAAACTTAGGCGCATGAGGAACACATACATATGGGCAGTTACTTGGGCACATGGGCACTATACTAGTTCTAACTTATGTAAAATTTTTAGTTCCCGATCATCATTCTTACATAATCGTAGCCCAAATTTAGCATACTAAACTCATAAAACAAGCATACAACCACATAATTCGGTCAAACATTCACAAACACACATACCCACTAAAAACAGAGAAACACATAAGACTCGGTCTACAAGCTAAAAACCCAGCTAAAACCGAACAAAACACACAAAATCTTACCTTCTAGACGATCTTCTTCTTCTTCTCTCTTGAAAAACCGATGGAAAAGCACTGCTTTTTCTTCTTTCTGCGGTCTAGCAGTTGGTGAGCAGAAGTGTGGGAGGCCATACCCACTTTTAAACATAATAATATTAAAGTTTGCCTCTTGCACAACTTTAACCCCTCAACTTGGGTTTTTTCGCCTTTCTTGCTTGATACTTCTCTTTTCTTTTCTTTTTCTCTTCTTTTCTTCTTCTCTTTTTTTTTTTTGAAAATATCCGGGTGTTACAAGTCCACCCCCTTATATAGGTTTCGTCCCCAAAACTTGTCACTCCTCGAATAGTTGTGGATAATGCTGTCTCATTTCTTCCTCAGTCTCCACGTAGACTCGGATCCCTTCCTGTGCCTCCACTGTACCCACACCAGTGGAACCACTTTATTTCGTAATCTCTTCTCTTTTCTATTAATGATGGCCACCGGTTGCTCCATATAATTGAGCCATTCATCCACCTCAATATCCTCCAGTGGCACAATCATATCCTCGTCAGCTAAGCACTTTCTCAGATGAGATACATGGAATGTTGGATGAATCCCACTTAACTCATCGGGTAGCTCCAACCTATAGGCCACCCTCCTACTCGAGCAATGATTCGAAAAGGTCCTATATACCTCAGGCTCAGCTTACCCCACTTTCTGAACCGAATGATCCCCTTCCAAGGTGAAACCTTCAGCATAACTTTATCACCCACCTTGAATTCAATCGGTCTACGCCTCTTGTCAGCATACGACTTTTACCTATCTTTTGCCGCCTTCATAAAGGCCTTGATCTTCTCTAACTTTTAGTCGTAGCCTCGATCACTTTAATGCTCCCCAACTCCTTCTGTCCGATGTGACCCCAACATACGAGCGTTCTACACTTCTACCGTATAGCAACTCAGAGGGTGGCATACCGATGCTGTTGTATGAGAATTCAGCTAACAGTAGGTGTTTATCCCAGCTTCCTCTAAAATCGATCACGCATGCCCGTAGCATATCTTCCAATGTTTGGATTGTCCTCTCATACTGACCATCTGTCTGAGGATGGCACGCCATACTGATATGCAACTTCGTCCCCATCGCGTCATGAAATCTCTTCCAAAACTTAGATGTAAACCGAGTGTCACGGTTAGACACGATAGACACTGGTACACCATGATGCATCACAATCTCTTTAATGAACAGATCCGCCAACCTCTAAGATGAATACGTCTCGCGGATCGGTAGGAAGTGAGCACTCTTCGTCAAACGGTCTAGGATCACCCATATGGCATCATACCCTCTTGTCGTACGCGGTAACTTCGTAATGAAGTCCATGGTGATGTGCTCCCACTTCCACTTGGGTATATCCAAAGGATGGATCTTCCCGTATGGCTTCTGATGCTCAGCCTTCACTTGCAAGCAAGTAAGGCACTTGCTCACATACTCCGCTACATCGCGTTTCATACCCGGCCACCAGTAATCTTTCTTCATATCATGATACTTCTTCGTAGCATCGGGATGAATAGAGTATCGAGTCTTATGAGCTTCATCCATGATCTTCCCCCCTAGGTCTCCATAACGAGGGATCCACATCCGCCAGAAGCGGGTTCTAACTTCGAGAGTGTTCTCACCCAACCCCAAGAATAGACCTCTCATCCTTTCGGAGTTAAGGCTCTCTTCTTTCAACGCCTCATCTTGGAACCCCTTGACATGTGTCATCACATCGGAGGTCATCACCAACTGGTAGGCTTTCACCTGGATTGGCTCGGGTCTCTCCTTTCGGCTAAGGGCATCTGCCACTATGTTGGCCTTGCCCGGATGGTAGTGGATCTCATAATCATAATCCTTGATCAACTCTAACCACCTCCTTTGCCTCATATTGAGATCCTTTTTCTCAAATAAATACTTCAAGCTCTTGTGGCCAGTGAAGACAGTGCACTTCGTCCCGTACAAGTAGTGCCTCTAAATCTTCAATGCAAAGACCATAGCCGCAAGCTCTAAGTCATGAGTAGGGTAATTAGCCTCATGGATTTTCAACTGTTGGGACGCATAGGCTATAACCCTTCCCCGTTGCATCAGCACGCAACCCAATCCTGAATAAGAAGCATCTGAATAGACCACCAAGTCTTCATTCCCTTCGGGTAACGTCAAAACAGGAACTTGAGTCAATCTTGTCTTCAGCTTTTCAAAAACACTCTCCTATTCTAAACCCCATACAAACTTCACATCTTTGTGGTTCAGCTTGGTTAATGGTGAGGCTATCTTAGAAAAGTCTTGAATGAATCTCCTGTAATATCCCGCTAAACTCAAGAATCTGCGGATCTCGGATGGCGTCTTTGGAGACTTCCACTGCATCACCGCCTCCACCTTTACCGGGTCTACCATGATCCCTTCGGAATTTACCACATGACCCAAAAACTGAACCTCACGCAACCAGAAAGCGTACTTGGAGAACTTAGCATACAACTTCTCTGTTCTAAGTGTCTCCAATACCTCACGAATGTGACCGGCATGCTCTTCTTCGCTCTTCGAGTAAATCAGAATATCATCAATAAACACAATCACTGATTTATCCAACATCGGCCGACACATCCGGTTCATCAAATCCATAAAGGCAGCTGGTGTGTTAGTTAGACCAAAAGACATAACGAGAAACTCGTAGTGTCCATAATGCGTGCGAAAAGGTGTTTTAGGGATATCCTGCTCCTTCACCTTCAACTAATGGTAACCAGATCGGAGATCTATCCTCGAGAACCAACTAGCACCTTGGAGCTGATCAAATAAGTTGTCAATTCTCGGTAGCGGATACCGGTTCTTCACTGTCAACTTTTTTAACTCCAGGTAGTCGATGCACATCCTCATACTACCGTCCTTCTTCTTTACAAACAAGACTGGAGCACCCCAGGGAGAGATACTTGGTCGAATGAACCCTTTGTCCAACAACTCTTGCAACTGAACCATCAGTTCCTTCATCTCAGACGGAGTCAATTGGTATGGTGCCTTAGCAACAGGTTGAGCACCAGGTATCAAGTAGATCTGGAACTTGATCTCGCGGTCCAGCAGCACACCTCGTAAATCTTCTGGGAACACATCTGGAAAGTCACACATAACTGGTACGTTGGCCAATTACGATACTAACACATCCACATCCTTCACGTAAGCCAGGTAGGCACTACATCCACGTTTCATCCACGTTCTCGGGAACCTCACAATTGGTCAATCACAACCTCATTTATATCAAAACATATTAAGATTTATTAAGTAAATAAAATATTACAGCGGAATAATTCATCAAAAACTATTTGATGCTTTAATAAATACATTTGCCAAGTAATACATCATCGTTTAGAAGATTACAAAATGTCACTTAATTGTATTACAAAACAACATCATTATTATTGCATGAGATGGATGCCAGTCTTTGCCCGCCAAGTAGCTTCACCCTTATGCCATCCTCAGCAACAAGTTACCCAGCCAACTGAGAATACGGGAAAAGTCAACGTTGCTGAGTGAGTTCTAGTTTTATAGTAATAAAATACGTTACCTTTAGTAAAAACCTTTTCGTTCGTGATCACACAACATACGTACAACTTGATCATATCATTATTATCTTTCATCATTCTTCTCATTCATTTTGTACTTTCATCATTATCTTTCACTTTCATCTAGACCAATATGCAATACCCCGAACATTGTGCACGAAGCTGGTACAAGGCCTGGGGCCTATAAATGGACTCCGAACATTATGCATGAAGCTGAAACCAGTACCTGGGGCAAGCAACAAGGGTCCTGTTTCATACTTTTTAGTCAATCACAAAGATTGACCCCTGTGTGCATTGTCATGGGTTAGCTAAACCACACACAGTTGAGCTAACAACCCCTCAATGAGTTGTGAACCTCCTTTCAGTTGCTTGCAAGACTTTACATTCTTTCATTATGTTCCACTTCCTTAACGATGTCTTTCACTTTCATTATATAATACTTTATGTATAAGAGCATAAACACACCACGTAAAGTCACGTAATAATACATAATAAGAAACATCAATAACAGGCCATAACATGCATAACAAGAACAAACATAATCCATCAAAACATTCCAGAGCTTAATCATAAATTTCCATTTTTCCCAAAATTTCAGAAAAATTCTAAGGCAACTTAGGTGCATGAGCACTATGTAGGCGCATGGGCACTATGCAGGCGTATGAACAGTTGGGCGCATGGGAACACTTGGGCGTATGAGCAAAAACTTAGGCGCATGGGAACTATACAGGCGCATGAGTACTATGCAGGCGCATGAGTACTTGGACGCATGGGAAACTTAGGCACATGAGCAACACTTATGCGTATGGGCAAAAACATAGGCGCATGGGAACTATACAGGCACATGAGTACTTGGGGGCATGGGAAACTTAGGCGCATGAGCAACACAGACGTATGAGCAGTTACTTGGGTGCATGGGCAATATACCAGTTCTAACTTATGTAAATTTTTCAGTTCTCGATCATCATTCTTACATAATCCTAGCCCAAATCTAGCATACTAAACTCATAAAACAAGCATACAACCACATAATTCGGTCAAACATTCACAAACACACATACCCACTAAAAACAGAGGTGATACATATGGTTAACATTCTGGGATTTCAAAAATAATAGTTTACATGCATTTTAGCCCCAAAACATGTTTAAAACAGAAAAACCAGGGTTCTAGAACTCACCTACATCGACCTTAGTAAAACTCCTCCAAACTCGAGAGCAATTGGAGTTCAAACACCTAAACAAACCAAAAACACTCAACCAAACACAAAGAAACACATAAGACTCGGTCTACAAGCTGAAAACCCAGCTGAAACCAAGCAAAACACACAAAATCTTACCTTCTAGATGATCTTCTTCTTCTTCTCTCTTGAAAACCGATGGAAAAGCTTTGGTTTTTCTTCTTTCTCGCGGTCTAGCAGTTGGTGAGCAGAAGTGTGGGCGGCCATACCCACTTTTAAACATAATAATATTAAAGTTTGCCTCTTGCACTACTTTAACCCCTCAACTTGGGTTATTTCACCTTTCTTGCTTTATACTTCTCTTTTCTTTTCTTTTTCTCTTCTTTTCTTCTTCTCTCTTTTTTTTTTTAAATTATTCGGGTGTTACACTTAACTACTAAAATTGCGTTCAGCACATAGCAGGCTATGTTAACAACCTCTGCCCAGAAGGTGATGGGCAGTTTAGAGTCAGACAGCATAGTTCTTGCAGCCTTAATAAGTGTCCTGTTTCTCCTCTCAACAATACCGTTTTGCTGAGGAGTCCTGGGAGCACTATATTGTCTTCTAATACCCTTTTCATCACAAAATCTATCAAGGATTTGGTTGTTAAATTTTGTTCCTTGATCACATCTTATGGTCTTGACCTTGTGATCAGATTGATTCTCAATTTTCAAAATGAAATTCTTCAAGATCTCAGGAGTCTCATCCTTAGTTCTAAGGAAAAAGACCCAAGTGAATCTTGTGAAATCATCTGTGATCACTAAATAATATGAGGTCCTTCCTAAACTCATTACACTAGTAGGGCCAAAGAGATCCATGTGTAATAAGTGTAGGGGAGTAGTGATAGAGTTCCTTTCCTTTGGCTTGTGAGACACTTTGTGTTGCTTCCCTTTCAAGCATGCAACACAATAATCATCACTTGTAAACTCTTTCTTTGGAATTCCGGTTACCAAATCATTCTTATTAATTTATTCATGTTCTTAAGTTTACATGGCACATCTTTTATGCCAGAGAAAAGACTCATCACTATTTGCTTTAGATAGAAAGCAAGAAACTTCTCCTGAGGGAGATGTTTCCTGTAAGTCCATCTTGTACATGTTCCCTTTCCTGGGGGCATTGAGTAGGATATGCTCTTGTGGAATGATCACCCCGGGCTTGAGAACAATGCACTCATGCTTATTAAAGAGCATGTTATGTCTCTGATCACAAAATTGGGTTACACTCAGTAGATTGTATCCAAGCTCCTTAACAAAATTTACCTTCTCAATGGTCAGCTTACCATTTGTGACCATGTCTTTTCCAGTGATGTAACCACCAGCATTTCCTCCAAAAGCAACTGGTCCACCATCAATTTTCTCAAAATTGTGAAGCAAAGAACCATTGCCAGTCATATGCCTGGAATAGCCACTATCAATGATCCATATATTTCCCTTGGTCTTTAGCTGTTCCTACATAAAAAGAAATGGTTAGTTACATTTGGAAACCCAAGCCTCATTGGTCTTGGGCTTTTCAAAGTGATCTGAAGACAATGTAACAGTAACTGATCCTATATTCAAGCTTTGAGGATAATTAGTTGGATGAAGAACTTTCAGTCACCAGGTCTTTCTTCATCTTCCACACCATCTTCGAAAGATTGGACTTGACCTTCAACACCTCGTCAGTTTCAACAACTTCTATAGTTTTGGAGACTAGACCTTCGGAAGATCTTGCTTTCACTGCAGCATGCTTTAGTACTTCGAAAGCATTCCTTTCTTCCGAGACCAAATTTTCTTCCGAATGCAAGTTTTACTTGTCTTCTTCTTCACTTTGAAGCTTCCAAAGGAAACAGATTTTGCTTCCGAAGCTAGCTTCTCCTTCTTTTTCTCAGAAGTTTTCTCTTTGATCATGTGGATGGTACTTTTAGGATTATAAATGCAATCCTTAGACAAATGAAGTACTACCACACATGATGCAGTCCATTTGCTTCCTTCTGAGAGTCTTCTTCTGAGAGGAAGACTGAACTTGATCACTTTCCTTCTCCATCTTCACCTTCACAGATGATGCAGCAAGCTTCTTAGGGAGGGGCTTGCTCTTGGAGTTGGTTGGTTCAAGCAGTATAGCAGTGGTACACAGCTGATCAGTCTTCTTCTCCTTGCTAAGATGATTTGGACCTGAACTAGAACTCCTGGTACTAGAGTTCAAGGTTAGGTCTTCAGCTTTCACCACTTCAAACCCTGCAGAGATAAACACTTGTTTCTGCTTAGAGTTGAAGATGGCCTTGATTTCTTTAGCCTTCTTTGCCTTTATCTCTCTCCTCAGGAGAATAGTGTCCCTTCTTAGGATGGTCCTCTTCACTCTTTTTAGACACATCCTCCACTATCTCCTTCTTATCCTCTTCAGCAATGGAGTCTATGAGGGGAAGCTCATCTTCATAAGTTCCACACTTAGGAGATCTTAAAGATAAAAGAATGTGTGGAGGAGCTATCTCAGTAGATCCCAGTCCCTGTTTATTTTGATAACAAACTTATGCATGCAGAGATGAGGATATCATGCTCTTGAAGGTCTCTTCTTCAAGAACAAGTTTTTCTGCCCAGGCTTTGCTGATCACAAGCTCAGCCTGACATTCAGTTAACTTAGTGATGAGATCTTTGATCTGAGTCCTATAGTTGGTGTGTTCATGCTTTAGAGTTGAAATGGTTTTCTTTAGATCTTCTATTTTTAGTTTATAATCATTTTCAGCTCTTTTGAAATCAGCTTTTAAGATATTTAAGGACTCAAGATCTGATCTCATCTCTAAGTTATAAGACCTATACTTATTGACTTTAGCAATACATTTAGGTTTACAGAGATGTTCCAATACCTTGGCTTCATCATAGTCTGCCATAAGTGCTTGGTTTGGAGCAGCATCCTCCACCTAAAAGCTCCAGTCAAAGCCTCCTTCAGCAACTGCAGCATGTTGCCTGGGCTTTTCATTCTGGTGTGCTCCTTCATTGTAGTTTGGCCTAGCTTGTGATTGGCCGCCATTTGACTTAGGTGCCTTACACTCTCTGGAAAAGTGTCCTATTTGGTTACAATTATAACACTTCACCTTGCCTTTATCCAGCCCAAACTTTCCACTTGACATATTGTTAGGAAACTTCCTCCCAGTCCTCTTGTAGAACTTCTTGGCCCTGTGAGTGAGAAGAGCCATCTGCTGGACTATTATCATATACTCTAGATCATCTGGAAGGATACAGTCCAGGTCTTAAAGAGTGAAGAGAAAGTTTCCTGTACTTTCATCTAAAGACACAAAAGCTTGAGAAGAACTTGTCTCATGGAAAGGACTTCCAGGGAGGTAGCTCTCTCTTGGTGTCTTTGAGAAGGTGATGAAAGGAACCTTCTGTGAGGTTTTTGGGTAGCAGATAAGGTGGTGCTATGGTTCTCTACAGTCCCTTTCAACCATATGAAGGGCTAAACTCTGTTGGATGCTGGAGTTACCAGATGAATTTTGCATATTCATCTCCATCTGGTAGCCACTGAGTATGCCATACAACTTTGTAAGAGTAAGGGTCTTGAGGTTCTCAGTCCTCTTAATGACTACATAATAGTGTATCCATTGTCTAGGAAGAGAGAACATGAACTTCCTTACAATATCCCTGTTCTCTAAAGTTACTCCAACATCAACAAGAGCATCCATAATCTTAACATACCTGAAGTACTGTTGAGTCATGGTTTCACCTGCTTTGAAGGGGAAGTTCTTAAACTGTTGCTTCAAGAGGTCCTTCTTGTTCTCTTTAGCTTCATTGGACCCTTCATACATCAGCTTCAGTGCATCCCATAGTTTCTTTGCAGTCTTGCACTTCTTGAAGCCTCTGTAGATAGAGTTTGGAAGAGAAGTTTGGAGGGCGATCATGGCCTTCTGATCAATATCAATTTTCTTCCAGTATTCATCAGAATAATTAGCCACTTCCTTGGGTATCATACCACCACCAGTAGCAGCTAAAGGGGTGAATGATACATGAGGTCCAGAGACTACTAACCCCCACATCTTAGAGTCCTGGGACTTGATGAAGCCTTCCATTCTTTGACAACAAGTGTCAAAGTCTTCAGGAGTGATCAGTAGGGACTTAGTCATAGTACCAGTTTCCATGTTAGCCTTGGTGATAGCTGCTATTTGAAATGTTAAGTATTTTATGAGAGTGAAAGGACTAAAGATGGTGAGATCTTACAATAAAGAACCTAAAATGCTTTGATACCTCAGTCTCACAATGAGGAGAGGTTTAGAACACTTAACAGTTCAAATAGAGAACTGGGGTTGAGTATGATGATACTAAGAACACAAGTAAGTAGTGAGATAGAACTAAGAACAAGAACAAACAAGTATGGTTTTCAAGGATGTTGTATATTTCTCTCAAGTTCTATTACAAGTGTTTACAAAGCATGTTCAAATTACAAGGACCTGAGACACTTTATACTACATCCTACAACTGTCAATACTTAGAAAGATAGTTGGAAACACTAATCTAGACAATAAGATCAATGTAGAGTCAAAAGGCAGATTGCCTTTTGACTAGTGACTATGCATGCCATAGCTCACATCCTTTTCTAATATAAAAAGGTTTACGAGTCCAAAAGTAGGAAGTTACAGACAAAGACCTTATTCTACTATTTACAAAGCATGGACTTTTCACCAACTAATACAAGTTGGTGAGTCTTCAGAGTTGCAGTGGAAAGTGTGTCAGTTTTATGTAAAGTTGATAAGATAAAGCAAGTCTTCTCTGTCTTCGGAAGAAATCAGTCTTCATAGCAAAATGGCTTCGGAAGACTTTATCTCTGAAGCTTCGGAAGACATCATCTTTGGCTTCGGAAGATTTTGGACTTTGGCTTCGGAAGATTTTACACTTAAAAGTATTTTTCTGATGTAGAGTGTAAAACTTCCAAAGCACTTCTACCTTGTACGTCCAGTGCATGCATGCAGGAAGACCTTTGGTTGTTTTGGCTTCTTTGGTTGCATCAGCCTTATAATCTTCTGATATTATCTAACCCTATACCAATGCCACCAGCTTCCTATATTGAATGCATAATCCTCATGGTAACCTAGTTTCAATTATTCGTAAGTATACATTTTAATGATGTGATATTTGTAAGCGTTTTCATGATGGGATTGAGCTCTCTTTGATTATAGTTCTTATTATTGCATCCTTATTCTAGGATCAATACTTGTACTAGTCAAAACTTTTATGGAATTAGGTTATACTTTTAGATGTACACATGCATGGTAACAATTGGTTTGAATTTGCATTGCTTGTAAATATGATTGTATATTATCTTGGATGGTAGTGTTACTAATTATGATAACATGAGTTAAACATATTAAGGGTAATAATGATCAACTTTTAAAAACCGATATCAATCGTGCTAGTAATCACGGTGCTAATAATTATATTATTTATACTTAATTATTATAGAATTTTTGAGTGCTTAAGTTGTAGCAACACGTATTACTAACATTCAATACATCATACTAGGTAGATTATATTAGTATTAATAACCCTAATATTATTATTAATAAGTGTAACACCAGGAAATTTATAAAAAAAGGAAAAGAAAAGAAGAGAAAAAGGAGAAAGATAACACTTTTCAAAAGTAAAGGGGGTTAAAGTGTGTAAGTGGCAAACTTACCTCTAGTGGGTTCAAAAAGTAGGGGATGGCCTCCCATACCCCCATTTCCCCACATCTGCTTTCGGCTGCAAGAAGAGAAGAAGAAGCTACCATCGGTTTCTAGAGAGAGAAGGAGGAAGATCTGCTTGAAGGTGAGATTTTAAGGTGCTGGAACTTCAAGTGGGTTCTTGGGTTTGAGGTGTTCTACTTGAAAGCTGTTCAAGGTGAGTTCTAGATCCCCTATTTTACTGGTTTTCTACGTGTTTAGGGCTGTTATGCATACTGGACAGAAGGTTTCTAAACCAAACTATGAATTTTAACATGACATGCGACTGTGTGCTATTGATGTATGTTTTTAGATGATTTCTAAGTTGTGCATGATGTTTCGTATGTTTTAAGTGTATAACTGGTAGATCCATGCTAATTAGATGTTTACAAGTGAGGTTGAATCGCAGGTACTGGACTTAGTGTCCACTGTGGACACTAGCTATCCGCTGTGGACACATGTGCATGGATAAGCCATCCGCTGTGGACACTTGGACATTTAGACTGTCCGCTATGAACCTTAGTCGTCCACTGTGGGACTTTGGTCGTTCGCTGTGGACCATTAGCCATCCGCTGTGGACCAATAGTCATCCGCTGTGGACCATTAGCCATTCGCTGTGGACACTTGGATAATTTTGAATGTTGCCCGCTTTGGACTTTGTTCATCCGCATTAAGTTTTGTTCATCTGCATTAAGTATTGTTCATCTGCATTTGGACTTGTTCATCCGCATTTGGACTTGTTCATCTGCATTTGGACTTGTTCATCCGTATTTGGACTTGTTCATTTGCATTTGTGTCCTTCGCATATCTTTGGACACTTAGAATATTTCTGAGACTTTCATCCGCATTTTCTTGTCTGCATTTGCTGAACATTCAGCCGCATTGGCTTATGTTCATCCGCATTTCTTTGGGCACTTAGGATTTTCTGGAATCTTGGGAAGTAGAATGTAGTATTAAGTTCTGAAATGTTTTGATGGTTTATGTCTGTTGATGTTATGTATGATTGTGGGCTGTGGTTGATGTTCTATATTACGTATTAGTATATGACTTTACGTGGTGTGTTAATACTCTTGTACGTAAAGTATTATTGTAATGAAAGTGGAAGATAAAGATAATGACAAGTGGAACGTAATGAATGAATTAAAAGTCTTGCAAGCATATAAAAGGGGTTCACAACTCTTTATGGGTTGCCACCTCGACAGTGTGCCGAGTGCACACCTAACTGTCAGTCTTTGTGACTGATGGCAACATGCGATTACGGGATACTTGTCGCGTACCCCGGTGTTGTGTCCGCTTCGGCATGAGTGGGGGTTTATTTATAAACCCCGGCACAGTACCAACTTTTAGCATGAGCCGGGGTATAGCATATGGCAGGATCTAGATAGAAGTGAATGATAATAAAGTACGAAATGAACGATTATTAATGATGATAAAGGATAATAAATGATTATTATCTAGATGTACGTATGATGCGTGATCATGAACGAAAGTAAGGAAAAGGTTTTAAACGAAAGTAAAGTATTTTATTATTAAAACTAGAACTCACTCAGCATCGCTGACTTTTGTATGCATAATAGTTGGCAGGTATTTGTTGATGCTGAGGAGGTGCAGGCATGGATGCATAAGCTACTGGGGATGATATGAGTCTGGCATCCATATATTTTGGAGAATGTTTTTGTATTAATACATTTTTGGAATGTAAAAGAAAAGATATGATGATTTGACATATTTTTAATTGTTAATGAAAAGTTTTAATTCCGCTGCAAATGATGGGTTTTAAATGTTTTATGCGATGATTGACCGACCGTAAGCGTCCCGGGAATGGGGCCATACAATAAGCTTGGTGATACAAATAGAATAAACAGTAATAGTCGTATAACTAGGTGTGGTAGTAACAGTAATTTACAACATTGTTTGAGTAGTACGCCATATTTATTTGTTATTAATCGAACAATAGCCCTAATAGCATGTATCGTTAACATTAGTACTACCCTTGGTAATAGTAATTTCGATACTAGGTTTAATATCATGATAAGACAAAAACAAATAATACGTTTTTGTATTAGGATTATAAATAACTCCAATATTTCGCTCATAATATACGTATAACTGATGAATTTTTAGTATTAATACTTATTGTAATAATATCGCTTATGATTGATATCATGGTATTGTTTAGTAAGTCATAATACTTGACATACTGACCTTAAATGCATCAATAATAATAATACTAATAATAATACTAATACTAATAATAATAATAATAATAATAATAATAATAATAGTTTTGGAATTAATTGTCGATAACACGATAACACAAATAAAATTGCAATTTCTGGTAAAATAACATTTTGAATGTCCTTGATAGCATTATTAGTGTGATAATAATAATATTATTATTATAAAATTCACTAGAAGTTATGATTAAAAATATAGTAATATTTACACTCTTTTTTAGATGTATTATCGTTAATATCACTATACTGTTATTAGAAAAAATAAAATTTGGGTAAAGGGTTACCCTAGTGATTCTATATATTAACACAACCATCAAAGAACAAGTAGTGAGGAGCTTCCACACTAGTTCAGCCTTGGGACATGCGCCAAGACCGTAAACCAAAAACCAAAACAACACAACCAAATCAAACAACCTAGACTAACATCTAGCTAAACATACTGAATCCTACAACAAGAAGAATCAACCTAATCCTTTTGCCAATCTTCTTGGATATCCCAATCCTTCAACACCTCTATAACCCGATTTGTCTTCTTAACCTTCAATCCCATGATCTTGATGTTTTTCTTTACATACTTGTATATTGGTATTTATATATATTGAAGTAGGTTGTGTTTTAAAATTATTAGGTAATGATCATGCAATTATACATATATATATATATATATACATATATATATATATATATATATATATATATATATATATATCTAAAATCATATTATTTTATCATAAATAACCCTTTAACCCGTAAGAGTATGCATATATCTTTAATAAATATTAGTACTGTTAAAATCCTTATGTTTTAGCATTACATCTAACTTCATAATAAATAATCATATTTACATGTATGATAATAATGCCAAAGATGAGTTTTACAACTATCGCCAACAATTATAATATTATTAGATATAGTAACGTTAGACATACATTAGAGAAATTGTTGACTATAACAAAATCGGATGAACCATGAAGTAATTATATTAATTATAATGGTCATAAAGTAATATTATTAACATCACTTTTGATGAGATTTATAGTAATAATAAAATCTAGCAAAATTAGGTGTAATAAAATAATGCCACTATAAATAATAACAATAAAATTATTTCATTGATAATAACCATCATCCATAATAAGATTGATAATAATAAGGCTTAGTTAAATTATTTATTAAGAATAAAATAATGTTATTAATGATAATATCAAAAATGCTAGCATATAATAATATAATGATGGTTGTGTAATTATGAATTAATAATAATAATGTTACTTATAACATTTTGTTTAGTAATATTGCTACTAGAAATTATAATGCTTCACTACTTAAAGGTGCTTATAACTACTCTAGATGTTCATATATATATATATATATATATATATATATATATATATATATATATATATATATATATATATATATATATATATATATATATATATATATATATATATATGGTCATCTAATAACGCATCTAAATCATCTTCTCTTTTAACCGACTTTAAATAGCATATAAGTTTTCACATTTTATTTTATATATATATATATATATATATATATATATATATATATATATATATATATTTACATTCAATAATAACATTAAGAGCTCAATCGATTATTATTAAAGATTTTAGTCGTGATAAATAGTCAAGGAGCACACGTATACCTTCCGCTTACTAGATTCCCAATACCTCCCGCTTACTAGATTCCCACCGATTGATCAAAATTGACAATCTTTCTTTTGGCCAGGTTTGACCAGTGTCCAAACACTCCTAATTTCATACCCAAACACCACTTATAGCCAATCTTGTTACCAAACGTCACCATATCACATATTATCACCATCATCACATGAGACTACCATTAACCACCACATACCACCATTGCC
Source organism: Flaveria sonorensis (assembly GCA_025506505.1). Lineage (NCBI taxonomy): Eukaryota > Viridiplantae > Streptophyta > Magnoliopsida > Asterales > Asteraceae > Flaveria > Flaveria sonorensis. The sequence continues at coordinate 17,759,017 of CM046435.1, read as the reverse complement.
GGTCGTCGGATCACCGCAGATGTCTCCACCACCGGCAGCCGCCACACCATGGATGACTTTGCAACCACAGCCACCATCGACAGCCGTAGGCACCACCAGTAGCCGCCACCATCGCCGACAACCTCTTTCTTTTGCCATCCTTCGGTTTGAGGCAATGCTTGGGTTAGATTCTTGTTGATCGGGGTATTATAAGCACATGCAAGGTTAGATCGGGTCAAATAGGCCTCGTAGGACCTTCACCGGAGTTTGGCCGAAATCTCTTTAAGGCCACCTATCTCCATCATCGTCGTGAGTTGGCCTAATCCACCACCACTATCGCCTTCCTCTTGTTGAGATCTACCCCTTGGTGTGCTTCACTAGCCGAAATCCTCCACGCGACACCGACTCTTGCTGCCGTCCAATGACCGCTGCCACGCCACTACTAAATCGCCGCCACTTGCGGCCCTGCCATCACCGAGAAGCTGCCGCCCCACTACCGACCAGTCCCTCTTTCTCTTTCTAAGTTATCTTGTGTCTATGTTTTTGAAGGTGAGATGAGTGTGTGTCAAATAGGGGTATGGGGGAAAAGATGCTTTCATACCTAGGTTTTTTAGTGCACTCCCATCCAATAAAGTATCTTGTTGACACTATCTTCCCACTACGCGTGCTGTGTCGGGTCTCCGTCTTTTATGAAAATTTTAGGAATCCCGCTTCATATACGGATGCGCTTAATAGTTGTTATAATAAATATTGTTCTAACAATGTATGGATGACTCTATGTAGGGGGTTACTAGAAATCGCATATTTACTTTGTTTTTCCGAATCTGATTATTGCTCGCGATTCAAATGTTCTGGTTATTTAAAATTAATGATGTTAAATCTAAGATAGCCATTTATTCCATACTTACTGAATTTGAGCTACGCGTTAATTGGTATGTACTCGTCATTCAAAATCGTGGTATTGATGCAATAGATTGCTATTATTTGCTTGGTTCGTGTAAGATTCTTCAAGTTGTTTTGCGTACATAAAGTAAAATAAGTACATATGTTATTACTCTAATATTCATATATATATATATATATTATGTCGTGTTTGGATTATTTTCCATATGTTAGTTCGTATCCATCCGTTTAACGATTTTGAACGTAGACTCCTGCTACATGACTGCCTTGACTTCACACATATCTTATGGATTTCGATACGCTTTGCTAGATATATTATAATAATATTTTGGATTATATATAATGGGCCATACATGGGTCATATTTTCTTATCGGGTCATAGATGGCTAGTTGTTTTATTGGGCTTTGATCACGTTCAATACAACGTTTTGGGCCAAATAAAAGAAAAATCTCAGGCTCGAAATTCGGGGTTGTCACATTCTCCCCCACTTAAAGAAATTTCGTCCTCGAAATTACAGCAGGGCCATCATAGTTCCCGTAAGTGATTTGTTTAGCACATGATGGCAATAAGTAACACTAGAGATCACCTTTAGTGGCTATGGCGGCGCTCTATCAAGAGATAAAATCACAAACAATTGAGATTCATCATCATTGTAAATGCATGAGTAACTGCGTGGATTTCCATCAATTGAATATGATTAAGGGAATCATCTCATGAGTAAAGATGGTTAAATTTAGAATGGGTTATCATAATTTAGATGCAAATTAAGCAATTTACTAGGGCTCTATGTTGTATAAATGCACGGACTTGCTGTAGGAGATTTTAACTAATGGACTCGTTGTTGGAAATTTTAGATACTTATGCCTCAATAAAGGAGTTTAGATACTTATGCCTCAACAAAGGAGCCAGGGAGAATATCGTTTGCTTCTCTAACTCCTCAAGGGTTAATGTCTTTTGTCGTTGAGCGATCAAGTGCTCCTTCTAAGTGAAGGCACAAGTTATCAACGATGAAAAACTTTCAGATAGATGAGAAATTGGGAATCCTATACTCGTAGCTAAGATCAAAATTCGCATAGTCATCCCTCAAAGGATTGGTCTGTAAAAGCAATCATCAGTAATAAGAGTAAGGGGATCTATCTTACAAACATATCCTCCTGTCTTATCAATGGGGTTCTAGGCCTTCTTTATGTTTGACGATACTCATTACAAATATATGTCATTTCATAATGTCTAAGGACAATTGTTTATAATATCTACAGAAGTAAGTTTAACCATCAATAAAAAGGGGTTCGATAACACTAACGTTGGGGTAGTGATTGATTGCTTGCGCTAAGTCAGCATCTAATTAATTTCCACCTCCATTGTAGAAAGGCCTTTGATAATGCATGCAATCATATAAGGAAATTTTGATGGCGTTATGTCATGAATTTACTGCTAGGGAATGTAAGTTACCAATTGACTCATTATAGGTAAAGCATGACCCAAGGAATGAAAATAAGTAAGAGTCTAATGGGTGGATTCACTATGGAATTATATTAGGATTTGAGGTCCATCGTAGAAGGTCTTTCTCCATCACGTGCTTACTTACATATGATCGGAGATTTTGCTAAATCAAGATAAGGTATAATTTCCGACGTCATTTGCAACATCCTTTTTCCAGTAAAGATTATCTTGATGAAATAGGGATCTATAAAGAAGTTTTAGGGTTGCGAGGTCTGTCTGCTAAGAATGTTATTAAGGTGTTTGTCGATTTTTAATGGATATAAATAAAAATTTTGAAGTAATAGATGGCAATCCATCAACTTGTGTCATTGTTAAGCTAAGAGAACATGAATCATGAGGGTTACGTGCGTATTATGTGAAGGAGGAGTTTTTGGTGAGAATATTCTATTAGGGCTCCTGTGTCTACACGTAAAGAGTGTCACAACTTTTTCTTGATAATTCTAGTTAGTACACCTTGCTACTTGTACACGTTGAATCCTCTTTAATCGAGTTCCTCGGAAGTTAAATATCTTGTTTTAATGCATTATGATCATTCTAGATTGACGCCAACTGAATGCCTTGCACTCAATACTCCACTTGCCAATTGAAGCAAGCGCTTCCTTTGTACGCCTTAGGTAACAATTGATACCGAAATTGAGAGGCGTCGATTAGCCCGCATAAGTGCATAGACCATACCAGGAATGTGTTCCACCTATTTGATTGCATATAACATGCATCGCCACTTTTCTTGACTGCTTCCCTTTTTATTATTACGTCAATTGCGATATCATCCTTTAAACTATTTTGTTATTTTAGTCGGTTTCATCATAACATATGGCCATATCTCTTATGTTAACCTTCTATCTCTTGAAAATAATTTCATGTTCAGTCGATTTTCTAAAAAGGCCAAATCTTTGCCTTAGTTGCAACCATATCACCCATGTCTTGTGAGAGTGTTGTCATGAAATAGGTAATTCCTGATCATTCCAAACTCTTGATTCTGAAGTGTATAGCTTCCATAATGTCAGATAGTAGGATCTTCACTCTAAACTCTAGGGTGGGGCATCAGGTTTATATTCTATAGGAGGTTATTAAAAGTAATGTTTTAACTCTAATGATGGCTTCCTAAGATGCAACTCTTCTTTTTATTTAACTATATGCTCATTATCCTTTAGTCGAGTTTGCTAATAAGAGTTCATCTTTCATTAATTGGCCCTTCTTGCGAATAACTATTGTGTGGAACGAAGTCCTTTGTTCTCTAGTTAAACTCTTGATACGTGAGCTCTTCCTTCGGCATTGGCAGCAGTAAAGTAATGAATATTTAGAGTATTCTTTTGCTTTCATATTTCTTCTTCAGTTTGTTGCTCAGGTTGTGTCCTCCTAGATTAGTGAATCTATAGTCTCATAACCAAGTCTCCACTTGAGGACTATGAAGTTGTTTTCTTCACTACGATCAACGCTAACACTTCAGCTTTTGGCTTTAAGATATTAAGGATCTATGCTTTTATTCTATAATAATGATACTTGGAGATTCATGATAGATGGACGATTTGGGAATTACGGTAACTAAGAATGGAAGCGCATGATGCTTGCAAAGAATGATAGTGGGTACTTAGGGAATTTGTCCTTGTTGGTGTCATCGGCCAATAAGTGGCATAAGAAAATGAAAATTTTCTTAAATGGATATCATGTGACTGAATTTTTTTAAAGTCATATGCTTCTATCAAAATTCCTATTTATCGACAACATAGGTGACATATGTGCTAACGCCTTTATGAATCAGGAGTATATGAGCAGAATCATTTATTCGAATAAACGAGTTCCCGAGCAGAATGAACACAATATGTCATCAATGCTCTTGTTCGTATGGGTGTCTTGTCATAGTGATCCATTTATTCAGTTGGTTAAAGATTCTTTTGGGATGAACACCTAATGAGTTATTGAAGTGAATTATACTTTTCCTTGATCAAGAAGCGAGAAGTTTAAGGTATGGGAGTAGATATATGTAGAGGACCATGGTTTTAGCATTAATTGCTCACGGATGTTCTATGATGTTTCAATTTTAATGGTCGGGTGAATCGACGAAAGTGTTCTTTGGGTCTTTCAAACAAGGTGTCATGTTACATTTGGAAGAGTTTGATAAGTTCTTTATAGTAGGAGGAAGGAAAGTGAAGGACACTCTAATTATGAAATTTTAGGTATATCAAAGTGAGGTATAAGTGAATATTTGAACTTGACTACCCTCACATCAACTATTGCACGAGGGTATTAATTACATTATGACGAATCAGATGAGGAGGGTATGCACAAATATAGAGATGTCATCCTCAGCGCCTTGCCACATGTCTGGTAGTTTTAGTTAGTTAGATATATAGTTTTGGTTGATGTTCTTATAGCATCTTGTTTCTAAATATATGTTGTTCATTATGGTATGGCTTTATTAGTTTGCACAATAGGCGTTACCATAATTCACATGCACCAGTAGATTCACCATTACGTTGGCCAACCGTGATCGTCATTTACCTTTCAAGATCACTCTAGCATTTTCCTACCATTAGTTCTTTATTGTCTATGTTATAATGTTCATAGCATTATGTTTCTATCTATGCAAGAACATCGTATCTTCATCCTTGCATGCAAAATTTTGTTATTAGAATAGACAGGGAATTGGATCAAGTGAAATAGCTTGTCCATACACATTACTTTCAATTAGATCTCCAAGGTATGGAACTTATGAAGATAAGCTACCTCCAATTGATCCTATCCAAGAGAAAGATGAAGATGATGAGGATATAGTGAAGGATGAACAGGAATTGAGTGAAGAGGTTAATTCTAAGAAGGGTCATTATATTCCTGGAGAGAAAAGAAACCACAAATGGCCAAGTTTGTAAGAAAGAACTTGATCAGATCTGTAAAAAGAAGATCCAAGAAAGTGCAGGAGATCAAGCCCACCTTCAACCCCAAGCAAAAACAAGTTTTTATCTCTATTGAAGACTTAACTAAGGTGTCTAGTACCAGGAGTCCTAGTTCAAGTTCAAACCAAATTGGTAAGGAGAAGAAGGTTGAACCATTGTGCACCACTACTGCGTAAGCTGGACCATCCAACTCTAAGGCATGCTTCACCCTTAGGAGCATGCTACATCATCCAAGAAGATGAAGAAGGAGCTGGAAATAGATCAAGATCTACCTTCTCCCTAGGACAAAAATCTTAGAAGGAAGCCCAAGAAATGTATCATGTGTGGTGGTACAACTCATTATGCTAAGGATTGCATTTACAATCCTAAGAGTACCATCCATATGAATAAGAAAAAAACTTTTGAGAAGAAGAAGAAAATAGATTCAGAAGGAAAATCACTTTCCTTCGAAAGCTCCAAGGTCAACAAGAAGAAGATAGGTGGAAAACTATCTTCGGAAGAAAGTTTGGTCATGGAAGAAATGAATGTTTCTGAAGCACTGAAGTCTGCTGTAATGGATGCAAAAGCTTCCAAAGGTTCAGTCTCCAAAACTTCAAATGTCATAAAAACTTCTGAAGTTTTGAAAGACAAGTCTAATCTTCCAAAGATCATGTGGAAGATGAAAGAAGGTCATGTGACTGAAGTTTCTTCATCAACAACAGCTAAGGATCCTCAAAGCTTGCATACAGGATCAATAACTGTTGAATTATCTTTAGTTCATCTTGATAAGCCCGAGACTAAGTTCTTATTCTTCCAAAGTATGCAACTTAGAAGATCCAAAGACAAAGTCTTTCAAAGAATAAAGTCCTGAAGACTTCCAGAAATTTGGAAGAAGTTGATTCTTCCAAAGTATAAATGGCCTCGGAAGAATTTATTCTTCCGAAGCCATTTAGCTTCGGAAGAACTAACTATGAACCAGTGGACATAAGTAAGGTCTGTCTGACAGTCTACTGCCACTCTAACAGACTGACTGGCTTTCTCCCTTTGTTGATTTCCTCAGTTTCTTTGTAGAAATAAAACATGATCATATCATGATCATGAGGGGCCAACTCCTCCTTTGTATAGCCTCTATTACAAAAAAAGGCTATCTTTTCCTTCCTATCCTTAGCCTTTGCTTCCTCCTCCCTTTTCCTTTTCTCCTCCTCTTTGGCTAACCTTGCTGCCTCTTCTCTTTCTTTCTGTAGCAAGGTTTCTTTCTCAAGATTCACAAGCTCATCAAATGGGAAAAGAAGCATTTTTTCATCTTCTACTCCCAGGCTGATGAGCCTGTCAATGCTCTCCACTCTCTTCTGATTATTGATACTTTCACGAGGTGCTGCTGCTATGTTGGTGCTTGCTACAAGCAACTTCTCAATATCAACTTTTACATTCTTTCTTAGCTTCTCCAACCTTTCCTCCTTTTAAAGCTCTTCAGCAGTGATCTTTCTCTTCCCTTTAGGATCAAAGGAAGATTCAGCCTTTGGAGATTCTAGTTTTGAGGATTCAGGGTGGGGTGGTGGAGATTGAGCTTATGGTGCTGGCTTGTGAGGGGTTGAAAGAAAGTCCTCACTGTTGACTTCAGAAGCTAGATCAAGAATAGCTTCTGTAACTCAGAGGACAATTCTATAATTCCTTCCGCAGCTTGGACTTCAGCTTCGAAAGTAATTTCCAATGCTTCGGAAGTAAATAGAAGTGCTTTCGAAGCTTGAGCTTCCACTTTGGAAGTTATTCTTGTAGCCTCGGAAGTAACTGGAACTGCACTATCTGTCCCTCTTAAGTCAGCTGCTGGGCCATCAGTCTGTGTATCCCCTTTGAAGTCAATATTGTGTTCAACAGAGACCTTAGGTTAACCAACTTCCTCCTTAGAGGTGGATGATACAGTCAACCTTTGAAGCTCTTCAGCCCAAAGTAAGCAATGGCAAGATCAGGTAAGGGTTGTTCAGGTGAGGAGCTTATCAAATCTGGGTTAAAAATCTATTAAGGTCGATAAGCATCCTTGGGTCCACTTAAACTGAAATGGGAGGTGGTTGAGGAAAGATGGCTACAAGTCATTGCTGTTTGGGGTAGAAAGAAGAAATGCCAATATGGGGTTCCACTTGAGTTGATATATCCTCATGAGTGTGAGCAGATATCTCCTCATCATGTCTTTGTTTCTGTAAATTCTCTCTCTTTTTGGTAGCATCATCTTGAGAAGTAGATGAGCTAGAGGAAGAACTCAAAGAAACCTGAGTATGTACATGCCTAACAGACTTCTCAATCTATTTCTCAGCTAGTTGAGTCTTGAGATTTTAGAAAATCTCAAGTTGCTGAGTGGCAGACCAATTTTCTAAAGTCTCAACCTTTGATTCAAGATTGGTGACTTTGGAAATTAGGTCTTTGATGGTGAGTTGCAGATTACCCTCATCTTTGTTTGAAGAATCATCGGGAAATGGGATAACATACCTAGTATGTTCATCCTCATCACCAGCTTTGGTTTCTTGGCACCCTTGATACCCTTGCTTACTAATGTCTCTTTTAGAGACATCAATGGGAAAGGTTTTCATAGATACAGTCTGACTGATGTTACCACTGTCTTGAGAGGCCATTGAAACACTCTCAGTAGTGGCAGCTCTATCTATATGTGTCACCTCCACTACGGTTGGACTCACCTCAGTTTGGTCTTGCTGATGTGGGCTAGATATCAGAGGATCCCTAGGACTCAGTTGATCTGGAGAGGGGTAAGGTAGATCAATATCATGGCCCTGATGAAACATGATATCCTCATCAGGTCGGGTCAAAAGGTCAATAAAGGATACAGAGGTTATATCTGTTGACTCGTGATCTTGGTTATCACCTAATGGCTTTTCTGCAATAGCAGTTAGCCAATGATATGGCTATCCCTTTTTGGCTGCTCAGGAGAGTGTTGAAACTCACCCTGAGGGCTTATGGCTTGGGTAATTGGCTTATCAGATTGAGACTGAGGAGACTCAACACTGATACTGAGGTCAATTGTGGACGATGGTCGGACCTCTGACTAAGTGGGAGCCCTGGTTTCCACTCTAGCCTTTTTGGATTGAACAAAGGGCACTTGACCACTCAAAGTAGATTGATCAAGGGTTTGTTTGGGGCATCTTTGGTATGTGATTTTGATTTGATGTGAAGATGTTGATGGTAGTGTAGTGGTGGTATCTAGTGGGGGTTCATCACCTGCTAGGCTTGCAGGGATGTCACCATGAGCCATTGGATCAAGCATACCTGGAAGGAGATTGGGTAATCTTCTAGTAAAGTTGGTGGACATCTTCTTCAAAATCTTGAAGATGCCAGGCTTCATGTGAGCGACTAGTAAAACATGAGCAGATTGTAGTTTATCGTGGTCCAACATAAAGTTTCACCTAAATCCAAAGAGGTTAACTCTATCATCACCCCATTACACTTGTTGCACATGGATCTGTTTGGCCCTACAAGTATAATGAGAATTGGAAGGAAATCATATTGCCTTGTGATTGTTGATGATTTCACAAGATTTACATGGGTTTCTTTTTAAGAACCAAAGATAAAACTACTGAAACTTAAAAATCTTTTATTCTTAAAATTGAAAATCAAATAGATCACAAGGTAAAAATAATTAGAAGTGATCAAAGGACTAAGTTTAAGAATCAAGTTCTTGACTCATTTTGTAACTCAAAAGGGATTGCCAGACAACATAGTACTCCTAGAACTCCTTAACAAAATGGTGTTGCTGAGAGGAGGAACATGACACTAATTGAGGCTGCTAGAACTATGTTAGCCAACTCAAAACTGTCCTTAACCTTTTGGGCAGAAGCAATCAACACAGCATGTTATGTTTTACTGGTCCCTCACATGAAGCCTAGTATCTTCAAGACTTTAAGGAAGGTTTCCACCAACTTTACTGGAAGATTCACCAATCTTCTTCCAGGTATGCTTGAGCCAATGGCTCATGGTGACATCCCTGCAAGCCCAGCAAGTAATGAACCCCCACCAAACACCACCACTACACAGCCATCCACATCTTCACACCCAATAAAAATCACATACCAAAGATGCCCCAAACAAACCCTTGATCAATCTACTCTAATTGGTCAAGTCCCCTCTGTTCAATCCAAAAAGGCTAGAGTGGAATCCAGAGCTCCTAGTCAGTCAGAGGTTCGACCATTCTCCACAATTGACCTCAATATCAGTGTTGAGTCTCTCAGTCTCAACCTGATGAGCCAATTAACTAGGCCATAAGCCCTCAGGTTGAGTCTCAACACTCTCCCGAGCAGCCAAATAGGGATAGCCATATCATTGGCTAACTGCTATTGCAGAAAAGCCATTAGGTGATAACCAAGATCACGAGTCAATAGATATAACATCTGTATCCTTTCTTGACCTTTTGACCTGACCTGATGAGGATATCATGTTTTATCAGGGCCATGATATTGATCTACCTTACCCCTCTCCAGATCAACTGAGTCCCAGGGAACCTCTGATATCTAGCCCACATCAGCAAGACCAAACTGAGGTGAGTCCGACCGAAGTGGAGGCGACTCATGTAGATAGAGCTGTCACTGCTGATAGTGTTTCAATAGCCTCTCGGGACAGTGGTAACATCAGTCAGACTGTATCTACGACAACCTTGCCCATTGTTGCCTCTGAAAGAGACATCAATATGCAAGGGTATCCAGGGTGCCAAGAAACCACACCTGGTGATGAGGATGAACATACTAGGTATTTTATCCCATCTCCTAATGATTCTTCAAAAGAAGACAAGGGTAGTCTGCAACTCACCATCAAAGACCTAATTTCCAAAGTCACCAATCTTGAATCAAAGGTTTAGACTTTAGAAAATAGGTCTGCCACTCAGCAACTTGAGATTTTTTAAAATCTCAAGGCTCAACTAGTTGAGAAACAGATTGATAAGTCTATTAGGCATATACATACTCATGTTTCTTTGATTTCTTCCTCTAGCTCATCTACTTATCAAGATGATGCTATCAAAAAGGGGGAGAATATACAGAAACAAAGACATGATGAGGAGATATCTACCACACTCATAAGGAGATATCAACTCAAATGGAACCCCATACTGCCATTACTTGTTTCTACCCCAAACAACAACGACTTGTAGCCATCTTTCTTCAACCACTTCCCATTTTAGTTTAAGTGGACCCAAGGATGCTTATCTACCTTATAGATTTTTAACCTATCTTTTGATAAGCTCCTCACCTGAACAACCCTCACCTAATCTTGTCATTGCTTACTTTGGGTCTGAAGAGCTTTGAAGGTTGACTGCATCATCCATCTTTGAGGAGGAAGTTGGTCAACCAAAGGTCTCTGTTGAACCCAAGATTGACTTTGAAGGGGATACACAGACTGATGGCCCATCAACTGACTCAAGAGGAACAGATAGTGCAGTTCCTATTACTTCTGAGGCTATGAGAACAACTTCCAAAGTGGAAGCTCATTCTTCAAAAGAACTTCTATTTACTTCCGAAGCTTTGGAAATTACTTCCAAAGCTAAAGTCCAAGCCGCAGAAGGAATTATAGAATTGTCCTCTGTGTTTGATGAACTGCTGGTTACAGAAACTATACTTGATCTAGCTTATGAAGTCAACAGTGAGGACTTTCTTTCAACCCCTCACAAGCCAGCACCATAAGCTCAATATCCACCACCCCAACCTGAATCCTCAAAACTAGTATTTCTAAAGGCTGAATCTTCTTCTGATCCTAAAGGGAAGAGAAAGCTCACTGCTAAAGAGCTTCTAAATAAGGAAATGTTGGAGAAGCCAAGAAAGAAAGGAAAAGTTGATACTGAGAAGTTGCTTGCAGCAAGCACCAAAGCAGCAGCAGCACCTCGTGAAAATATCAACAATCAGAAGAGGGTGGAGATCATTGACAGGCTCATCAGCCTGGGAGTAGAAGATGAACAAATGCTTCTTTTCCTACTTGAGAAAGAAACCTTGCGGCAGAAAGAAAGAGAAGAGGCAGCAAGGTTAGCCAAAGAGAAGGAGAAAAGGAAAAAGGAGGAGGAAGCCAAGGCTAAGGATAGGAATGAAAAGATAGCCTTTCTCTGCAAGAGAGGCTATACAAAGGAGGAGTTGGCCCCTCATGATCATGATATGATCATGTTTTATTTCTACAAAGAAACTGAAGAGATCAACAAAGAGAGAACGAAGGCTGCAAGGAAAGGCTAAGGGAAAAGAAGAAGAAAGAAGAAGAAGCTATACTTGCTTCTGCCAAGAAGGTGGGTGATAAGGAATGGATGAAAACCTACCTTAAAGCCCATGGGTTTACTGGCAGGCAGGTGGGGCCCATGTCAGAGAAGACCCTATAGTGATATGTCAGTGACATAAAGGCTGACATTCTGTAAGGCCCCGATCCTGGGACGCTCACAGTTGGACAATCATCGCACATAAAACATATAATTTACATTTACAATTTCCAAAACATTACAGCGGAATAATTTTAAACCATTTCATTATAATTGCTTTTGCAAAATAATACATTGTAGTTAACTGTTACAAAATATCATAATTTGCATTACATCACAAAAACATTATAATCTAAACAACGGATGCCATCCAAAAATGCCAAGTAGCTGCCCCGTGCCATCCTTAGCAACATTACCTGCCAACTGGAAACACATAAAAATTAGCGTTGCTGAGTGAGTTCTAGTTTTATAAAATAAAATACTTTTCTTTCATTTAAAAACCATTCTTTCTTTACTTTCACATATGATCATGCATCATACGTACACATAGATAATAATTTATTATTATCTTTCATCGTCATTCGTTGACTTCCGTTCATTCATCATCGTACGTCATCTTTATCATTCGTTACCTTCCTTACCGTACTATACGTACATTCATTAACTTCCGATGACATGTACTGTACCCCGAATGTTGTGCACGAAGCTGACTCATGGGCCTGGGGCAAGTACACTCATCATTATCATTCATCTTTTATTCCGGACCAATGCCATGTGCTATACCCCGAACATTGTGCACGAAGCTGCTTACTGGGCCTGAGGTCTATCATAGACCTCGAACATTGTGCACGAATCTGACTCCAGTACCTAGGGCAAGCGGCAAGGGTCCCATACATATTGTCAATCACAAAGATTAGACCCTAGTGTGCATCCTTCCGGGGTAGCTAACCCGAACACAGTTGAGCTAACACCCTTCATTGGGTGTGAACCTCCATACATTGCTTGCAAGACTTTCACTACTTCATTCATTAATGCATGCATTCATTCATTCCTTACGTTCCATTTTCCATTTACTTTCCATAATCATACCACGTAAAGCCATGGAAAATAAACATACATAATAAGGAACATAACATAACATAACCATACCATACATAGCATCATCATCACATCACATATGACATCATAAAGTCAACTTACATTACCCCCGGGAACATCCCAAGTCAAAGCCTACACTTTACATTTTCCCCAAAATTTCAAAAAATATTCTAAGGCATAGGCGCATGAGCACTATGTAGGCGCATGGCCTTTCAGGCGCATGGGAACACTTAGGCGCATGGGGAACTTTCAGGCGCATGGGCACTATTTGGGCGCATGACCCAACACTTAGTCATTCTAGGCATTTCTAGGCGCATGGGCACTATGCAGGCGCATGGGCAGTTTTGGGCGCATGGAACACTTAGTCAAATTCAGCCTATTCTAGGCGCATGGATACTATTCGGGCGCATGGGTTTTAGGCGCATGGGACTACACTTAGGCAATTTGACCGTTGGGCGCATGGGCCAATTTCAGGAGCATGGGCAACCAACTCTCACTATCAGCATCATAATCAGTCCCAACATCATCTATTCAACATGTTCTAACTTAGTTCTAGCATTAAAGCATCATAATATGAACATGGCATCATCATAACATCATAAATCACCCAAATCATAACCCACCCACATTCACACATACACGTTCATACGGGTACAAAACCCATTTTTGTAAAAACATACATACATGCATTTCCAGCCCCAAAATCAGTTAAAACATGTAAAAAGGGGGTTCTAGAACTCACCTTAGCAGCCCTCGAGTATGACTTCCTTCAACCCGTTTGCAAATGAGTTCAAACACCTAGAAACCCACCAAAAACACACACCCGAACACAACAAAAAACACATAAGCATATAACCGAGGCATAGGCCGGCCAAGAACAACTTAAAACCAAGAATTCTTACCTTGAATTCGAATTCTCCTTCTTCTTTCTTTAAAGTCTGAAAATTCAGCTCTTCTCCTTTCTCTCTCTAGAAAATCCGGTTGAAGTGAAATGTGCAGAAAGGTGTGGGCGACCATCACCTTTTTGCACCCACTTTTATTCTTTTTGTCTTTTTGACACATTTAGTCCCTCAACTTGGGTTAAATTGTGTTTTCTTTCTTTTTCTGCACATTTATTTTGTCTTTCTCGTCTTTTAAAATTTTCCGGGTGTTACAAGTCCACCCCCCTTATATAGGTTTCGTCCTCGAAACCTGTTATTCCTCAAACAAATGTGGGTAATGCTGCCTCATCTCTTTTTCAGTCTCCCACGTAGACTCGGATCCCTTCCTGTGCTTCCACTATACACGCACAAGGGGAACCACTTTATTCCTTAACCTTTTCTCCTTGCGGTCAATGATTGCCACTGGTTGCTCCACATAATTGAGCCTTTCATCAACTTCAATATCCTCAAGTGGTACAACCATATCCTCGTCAGCTAAACACTTCCGCAGATGAGATACATGGAATGTCGGGTGAATTCCACTTAACTCATCGGGTAACACCAACCTATAGGCCACCTCTCCTACTCCAGCAATGATTCGGAGAGGCCCTATGTATCTTGGGCTCAACTTGCCTCGCTTCCTGAACCGAATGATACCTTTCCAAGGTGAGACCTTCAACATAACTCTGTCACCCACCTTGAACTCAATCGGTCTACGTCTCCTGTCGGCGTACGACTTCTGCCTATCTTTAGCTGCCTTCATAAAGGCTTTGATCTTTTCGAGCTTCTCAGTCGTAGCCTCAATCACCTCAATACTTCCCAACTCCTTCTGACCAATATCACCCCAACAAACAGGTGTTCTACACCTCCTACCGTATAGCATCTCATAAGGGGGCATACCAATACTGGCATGATAACTATTATTATACGAGAACTCAGCTAACGGTAAGTGGTCATCCCAACTTCCTCCAAAGTCAATGACGCATGCCCGAAGCATATCTTCTAGCATCTGAATAGTCCTTTCCGACTGACCATCTGTATGAGGATGATAAGCCGTGCTAATGTGTAACCTCGTCCCCATAGCATCATGGAATTTCTTCCAAAACGTAGATGTAAACCGAGTGTCACGATCAGAAACAATAGAGACCGGCACACCATGACGAGTTACAATCTCTTTGATGAATAGATCTGCTAATCTTTCAGAGGAGTACGTCTCGCTGATCGGTAGAAAATAGGCACTCTTTGTTAAACGATCAACTATCACCCATATGGCATCATACCCTTTCCATGTACGCGGTAACTTCGTAATAAAGTCCATGGTGATATGCTCCCACTTCCACTCTGGTATATCCAATGGTTGGATCTTCCCGTACGGCTTCTGATGCTCGACCTTCACTTGCAAGAAAGTAAGACACTTACCCACATACTCCGCTACATCGCGCTTCATACCCGGCCACCAATAATCTTTCTTCATATCTTGATACATCTTTGTAGCACCGGGATGAATGGAGTATCGAGTCTTATGAGCTTCATCCATAATCCTCCCACGTAAATCATCGTTACAAGGGATCCACATCCGTCCGAATCGGGTTCTAACACCAAGAGTGTTTCACCCAACTCTGCAACCAAACCTCTCATCCTTCCGGGGTTAAGACGATCTTCCTTCAATACCTCGTCTTGAAACTCCTTAACCTGCTTCATCACATCAGAGGTCATAATCAACTGATAAGCCTTCACCCGAATCGGCTCAGGTCTCTCCTTTCAGCTAAGGGCATCCGCCACTACGTTGGCCTTGCCCGGATGGTAATGGATTTCGCAATCATAATCCTTTATGA
The DNA here is from genome assembly GCA_025506505.1 of Flaveria sonorensis. NCBI lineage: Eukaryota > Viridiplantae > Streptophyta > Magnoliopsida > Asterales > Asteraceae > Flaveria > Flaveria sonorensis. The sequence goes on along the minus strand of CM046435.1, from coordinate 17,743,676 downwards.
GCTCCAACCATCGCCTCTGCCTCATGTTCAGGTCCTTTTGCTCGAAGAAGTACTTCAAGCTCTTGTGGTCAGTGAAGATCGTGCACTTTGTCCTGTATAGGTGGTGCCTCCAAATCTTTTGTGCAAAGACCACAGCTACTAACTCCAAGTCATGAGTAGGGTAATTCACCTCATGAACCTTCAATTGTCGGGATGCATAGGCTATAACCTTCCCTCGCTACATCAACACGCAACCCAACCCTGAGTAAGAAGCATCCGAATAGACCACTAAGTCCTCGCTTCCTTCGGTAATGATAAAACTGGAGCTTGAGTCAACCTTGCTTTTAACTCCTCAAAAGCACTCTCTTGAGCTTGACCCCATACAAACTTCACATCCATGCGGGTCAACTTAGTCAACGGAGAAGCTATCTTAGAGAAGTCTTGAATGAATCTCTTATAATATCCTGCCAACCCCAAGAAACTACGAATCTCGGATGGCGTCTTTGGAGACTTCCATTGTATCACCGCTTCCACCTTTACCGGGTCCACCATGATCCCTTCCAGATTCACCACATGACCCAAAAACTGAACTTCGCGCAACCAGAACGCGCACTTGGAGAACTTGGCATGCAACTTCTCTTTTCTCAATGTCTCTAACACTTCCCGAATATGACCGGCATGCTCCGCCTCACTCTTCGAATAAATCAAGATATCATCGATAAACACAATCACTGATTTATCCAACATCGGCCGACACACTCGATTCATCAGGTCCATAAAAACAGCTGGCGCGTTGGTCAAACCAAAAGACATAACGAGAAACTCGTAGTGTCCATAACACGTACGAAAAGCTGTTTTAGGAATATCTTGCTCCTTCACCTTCAGCTGATGGTAGCCAGATCGAAGATCTATCCTCGAGAACCAACTGGTACCTTGGAGCTGATCAAACAGGTCATCAATCCTCGGCAATGGATACCGATTCTTCACCGTCAACTTGTTCAGCTCGCGGTAGTCTATACACATCCTCATACTACCGTCCTTCTTCTTCACAAATAAGATCGGAGAACCCCAAGGAGAGATACACGGTCTAATGAACCCCTTATCAAGCAACTCTTGTAGTTGCTCCATCAATTCCTTCATCTCGGTTGGAGCCAACCGATACAGTGCCTTAGCAATTTTTCGGGTGTTACACATTCTGTTGGACCAAAAGAACCAATGAGCCTGATCAGAAAAACCTTTAAGTCCCACGGACATTACAACAACTGAAGTAGTCTGCAACAGCTGAAGACATCAGCTGATAACAAGGTCTGAAGACAAAGTCTGAAGTGAAAGAGCTGAAGACAAAGTCCGAAGACAAGAGCTGAAGACAAAGTCTGAAGCTAAAGAGCTGAAGACAAAGTCTGAAGTGAAAGAGCTGAAGACAAAGACTGAAGACCAAGTTTCTGATGATTGTCACAACAGCTGAAGAAGACCTCTTCAGTAGTTGTGATGGTTTCCTTTCAGTAGTTGTATTTTCTTTTCTGTACTTGTAGTTTCAGTAGTTTTATGTTTCTTCGTGTACTTAGAATACTCTGAGATGTTCTCAGTTGTTGTGAACACTCTCAGTAGTTTGCTTACTTTCAGTAGTTTGTAATAATTCTGTTAGACGTCACTATCAAGTGACATCAGCAGACGTCACATTCCTTTATATAAGGAATGCTGACCTAATTGTAATCGGGGCAGCTTAGAAAAACCTAGCAGCCGCCATACCGAAGCATGTGTGCATGAATGTTATTATCCCTTTGCAGAAAACCCTATTTCTATATAACCGTGTACTGTTCCATTGAATATTTATTGTGTTCTTGCTATATTTGCTTAATTCTTGCTCTAATTCCGCTGTGATTCAACTCTAATTGATCAAACTTAGATCACTGATCTTGACAAATGGTATCAGAGCTGGTTAATCATTGATCGGTTTAACAATTGATCATTGAAACTGCTATTTTGATATCTATAGTTTGATCGAATTAGCATATGTGCAAGAATTGGTTATAAAGATTGATTTTCTGCTGCTTCTGGTTATTTAATTTGAGTTTCTTCTTGGTTCTTATTGAGTTTGTTGTGTTTTTGTGCTAAATCTTTTGAAACTTGATTGATTTGGTTTCAATCTGAGAATGACTACTCCATCTAATGATCCTCACAATACTGGCTCCTCAACCAAGCCTCCGATGCTGGTTAGGAGTGAGTATAACATATGGCAACGAAGAATGCTCCATCACCTGTCTGTTAACAGTTCAGGTTGTTGGACATCTGTGGTTCACGGTCCACACAAGCCTATGGTGAACAATCCGGAGACCAATCAAATGGTTCCGAAGAAGAAGGAGCAATACTCAGATGAAGATCGTAAACTGTTTGAGATTGATGCTAAAGCCCATGGAATTCTAGCCATGGCACTGCCGAATGAAATCTATTCTGGGCTTATGCATCATGAAACTGCTCATGACCTCTGGAATGCTTTGAAGGAACAATTCGGAGGAACTGATGAGGTCTTAGCAAACAACAGAGAAATCCTCGCCCAACAATATGAGACATTCTCTCATAGGAAGGGTGAGACACTGACTCAACAGTTTGAGCGTTTCTCCTGCTTGATCTCTGAGCTGAAAATGGTCAAGCATGAGTATACTAATAGCCAGATGAACAACAGATTCCTCAGATCACTGCCTGAGAGATGGGACACATACATTATTGTCCTACGCTCCAGTGCAAATCTGGATAGCCTATCTCTCACCCAACTCCATGGGAAACTGCTTACATTTGAAAGAGAGATAGAGCAGAAAAGGAAACTGGCATCATCAGGAAAGCTCTCTGATGACTTTGTACCAGGTAACACTGCCTTGGTCGGTCATGAGTCAGAATATGCTGGATCAGAAAGTCATTATGATGAGCATATAGATTTCTCTTCAAACAGTTCTGATCATGCATTTGTTGGTGTTGACAGTCATTCTGGGTGTAATAGTGATAATTTATGCTTTATCATGGATGATTTGCAGGGTATTGCTGATGATGATTTAGAAGAGATGGATATTTTGAGCCAAATGGCCCTGATCAATATCAGATCTCAAAGTTCTACAAGAGAACTGGTAGGAAATTTCCAGGACTCTCTGGCAAAACCAAAGTTGGTTTTGACAAGAGTAAGTTGAGGTGTCACAAATGCCACAGGCTTGGGCACTTTGCAAGAGAGTGTAGATCAACTGGATCTAACTCCTCTGCACCCTTTGTGACCTTTCCAAGCAATAGTTCACAAAACAAAGGGCAACATCCTGCTAGTTCTGGTCATCACTCACAACCTCAATCTCCTGCATACTTTGTCCCTCAGGGTCCAATGCCATATCCTTATCCCTGCTATTACATGCCACAGCCAAATCCAGTTCATGTCCCTATAGCACAACAACCTCAAGCCCTACCTGAGCCTCAACCATCTCCATCACAATCTCAACCTCATCACAGCTTCTTCACACCAGGAGTTGTTGACTGGAGCAGCTTACCAGATGATCTTTCTGGTTTCAATGAGCAATTATCTGCTGGTGCTGGTCAACATGGTGGTGAACATCCTTTTGGGAATCTTGCTCTCATGGCCCTGGAGTCTACTGAGGGTTCCTGCTCAGATGCTTCATCTTCACAGGTAACCCAGATATCTTCTGAGGCTAAAGCCAAGTTATGTTCTGAATCATGCATAGCTGCCTTTGTCTCTATTAGAGAGGCAAATGTAGCTTTAATCAATCAAAATCTTGAGCTTGAGAAAACTATTTCCAAAAGAAAAGATGAGTATGTGTCTGCACTTAATGACAAAGATGATGAGATTTACAAGCTTAAATGCCAACTTAATGATGAAAAGGCTAAGGTAGAGGTCATACTCGAGAACCACAGAAGTCTCAAAGAGACACTTGCAGCTACCCAAGTTGAGTGTGACCGATGGGTAACATCCTGCAAGGGATTTGAAATGCTTCTCAGCAAGCAAACAGCTTCAAATGTGAAGTTTGGAATAGGTTACAATCATACTGCACCACCTACTGATTTTACTTCAAAATCATAGTAAAATCTGAAGGTGAAAGTAATTTCCAAACCACATCATCATGTGATTCATCCTCAAATGATAATACAAAATTAGAGGATGAAGTCAGTGTTAAGATCTCAGCAAATCAATTGCCTGATGGTTTAAATGCTGATAAACACATGAAGCTGAGAAATTCAGATGTTGTTCCTCAAAGTACTCCAAGTACTGAAGGGCAAGTCACAACATCTGAAAAGCATTTCAAATCTGATGAAATAAAAGGATTAACAACTGCTGAGGAATCTATCATACGGTCTTTCAGGACGGATAGAGAACAGCTGAAGAACAAGTCTTCAGTTGTTACCGATCCTTCAGTACTTAACACAAGTACTGAAAGGAGGAAAGTACTGAAGATCACACCTTCAGTAGTTTCCACTTCAGCAGTTGATCAATCCAAGATGAAGAATAAGCCATGTGAAATATGTGGTAAATTCAATCATCTATCTGATGAATGCTGGTACAAAAAGGGTTCCAAACTCAACAGAGATAAGCTCATTAAAGAAGAGATAAATAAAATGAAAAATGAGTTTGAAACCAAGTTTGTACCACAGTCATCTCAAACTGATAAACCCAAGGCCTCACCAAAATCCAAAAAGAAGGATGGGGTTTATCAGAAACAGCTGATAGTGTTCCTCATGATAAACATCAGACGAAGTCTGTGAATTCAAGAAGAGGAAATGGTGGGTCACAGGAACTCATCAAAAACAAGTACTGATGTGTCAAATGAGCTGAAGGCTTTAGCAACAAATCAGACACAACTTGTTATGATGGTTCAGCATTTGTTGGGGAGAGTTAACCAACTAGATGCACCTGTGATCAAACCACTGAAAAGGAAATCCAAGCCCAAATCTAAGAATTCCATTTCAGCACCATCTCCACCTTCATCAGCTGTTAATCATGAGAAACAAGTTATGGTTAAATCTGTTGATGAAAACAGACCCAAAACCAAAAAGGTTTGGGTCTCTAAAGCTAACTAGTTTCTTATGATAAATGCAGGGTTCTTCAGCATGCCAAAGAAGCATCTGGTATGTAGACAGTGGAGGATCTATGCATATGACTGGGAGCAGTTCTCTTCTTAATGACTACTCTCAAGGAAAGAAGGGATTTGTCTCATTTGGAAATGATGCTAAGGGTTACATCATCGGGAAAGGATTTGTGTCAAATGGAGAAATCAGATTTGATGATGTTAACCATGTGGAGAATCTCAAGTATAATCTACTGAGTGTCAGTCAGATGTGTGATAAAGGGCATGTTGCACTTTTCACAAGCCAGAACTGCCGGATTCTGTCTTCCAAAGTTCTGAGGCTGATTGACAAGGTATTGGATGAACATACTCTCCTGAAGGCCAACAGGATAGGAAGAGTATATGCCTTGGATTTGTCAAAGAAGATTGCGTTAAAAGGTCATCCTTGCCTGTTCTCCAAGGCCTCTCCTCAGGAATCTAAACTGTGGCATAGAAGGCTGGGTCATGTTAATCTCAAAAACATGAATCAGCTGATCCACAATAGTTTAGTAAGAGGTCTACCAATAAAGGAGTTCTCTGTGATGAAACCTGCACTGCTTGTTTAAAAGGAAAACAACACAAAGTCTCATTCCCTCCTATAGAAGAACCAAAGTCCACTGCCTGCTTGCAATTACTGCACATGGATCTCTTTGGTCCTGTGAGAGTAATGAGCATGGCAAAGAAGAAATACTGTCTGGTAATTGTGGATGATTACTCCAGATTTGTATGGACCTTCTTCTTGCATTCAAAGGATGAGGCTGCTCAGACAATTATTAACTTTGTGTTGTATGTTGAGAAGCAGTATTCCCTATCAGTCAAGTGTATAAGAAGTGATAATGGAACTGAATTTAGAAACCATACACTTGATGATTTCTACCTTTCAAAAGGAATCAAGAGGCAGTATAGCATCCCAAGGACTCCAGAACAAAATGGAGTAGTGGAGAGAAAGAACAGGACCCTAATTGAAGCTGCAAGGTCCATGTTGGCTGACTCTGGTTTGCCACTGACCTTTTGGGCTGAAGCTGTCAACACAGCATGCTATGTGCAAAATAGAGCTTTAGTGAATCAGAGGTTGATGAAGACTCCTTATGAAGTTCTACATCATTTGGCTCCTCTAATTTCATTCTTCAGAGCATTTGGGTGTCCTTGTTACATTCTCAACACAAAGGATCAACTCCAAAAGTTTGATTCTAAGGTGGATGCAGGGTATTTTGTTGGGTACTCATCCACTTGCAAGGCTTACAGAGTGTTCAACTGTAGAACAAAGATGGTTGAAGAAACCTTGCATGTGAATTCAATGAATCTCCTAAGGACAAAATCCCACAAAACCCTGTGGAGTTGTTTGATCTGGACATACTGCAATATGTTCCTTATCAGCCTCCAGCTGTTGCAGATCATGTGAATTCATCACCTTCTGCAGCTAGTCATCCATCTGGTGGTACTGATGTTCATGATGATCCCAGTACTCACCTATTCAAGTTTAGTGATCAACTGCCTGAGTCTACTCAACTTGATGTTCCTGTAGCTTCAGTAGCACCATCCACAACAAATGCTGATGAGATTTCTGAATCCTCTACCTCATTTGACCTGCCATCTAACACTTGTTTTCAAGAATCTGGATCAACATCTGTTGCTGCTGAGCGTGCTACAAACACTTGCACAGATCTCATAGTGTATCAGAGCTGAAGAATCACCCAACGTCTCAAATCATTGTGATATCAATGCTGGTGTCTCAACTAGAAGTCAATTGTCCAACTTCTGCTTCTATGCTCTTTTCATCAGTCAGCAAGAGCCAAAGAACTATCATATTGCATTAAGAGACAATGGATGGTTGATGCCATGCAGCTTGAGCTTCTTCAGTTCAAAAAGCAGCAAGTGTGGGAACTGGTTCCTCTACCCCCAGGTAAGTGTGCAATAGGCACTAAATGGGTGTTTAGGAATAAAACAGATGAAAATGGGCAAATTGTCAAGAACAAGGCCAGACTGGTTGTCCAGGGGTTTCACAAGAAGAAGGTATTGATTATGATGAAACCTTTGCCCCTGTAGCCAGACTGGAGGCAATTAGATTGTTCTTAGCCTATGCTGCATTCCACAATCTTAAAGTTTTTCAAATGGATGTCAAAAGTGCATTTTTATATGGTAAAATAAAAGAAGAGGTTTATGTGTGTCAACCACCAGGTTTTGAGGATAATAAACATCCTGATTGGGTGTATAAACTTGATAAGGCTCTTTATGGGTTGAAACAAGCTCCTAGAGCCTGGTATGAAACACTGTCAAATTTTCTTCTTCAATAATTTCACTAGAGGCTCCATAGATAAAACTTTGTTCATTAAGAAAGTGGGTCAGCATAAGCTCCTTGTTCAAATTTATGTTGATGATATTATTTGCTTCCTCTGATCCACAGTTGTGTGATGCATTTACAAAGTTGATGCAACAAAAATTCGAAATGAGTGCCATGGGAGAATTACAGTTCTTTCTAGGTTTGCAAATCAAACAAAGGCTGATGGAACTTTCATTCATCAGTCAAAATACACAAAAAGTCTTTTGGCAAAGTTTGATTTACAACACTGTAGCCCTGTTCTACTCCCATGTGCAGCACCACACAACTGGATGCAGATCAGAAAGGTAAAGCTGTTGATGAAACACTTTACAGATGTATGATTGGGTCCTTGATGTACTTAACAGCTTCTAGACCAGATATTATGTTTGCAACTTGTGTTTGTGCTAGATTTCAGGCTGCTCCTAAAGAGTCTCATTTGATTGCAGTCAAGAGGATCTTTAGATATCTGCAAGGTACTCAATCTCTAGGTCTTTGGTATTCCACTGGGCACTCTTGCAAATTAGTTGCTTTTTCTGATAGTGACTATGCAGGGTGTAAATTAACTAGAAAATCAACTTCTGGTGGATGTCAATTCCTAGGCAACTGTTTGGTTTCTTGCAGAGTAAGAAACAAACATCTGTTGCTACATCCACTGCTGAAGCCGAGTACATTGCTGCTGCAAGTTGTACATCTCAGGTACTCTGGCTTCAGAATCAATTACTGGATTATGGCATTACAGAGACTAAGACTCCATTACTAATGGATAGTGCTTCAGCTCTTTGTATTGTCAAGAATCCAGTCCAGCACTCTAGGACCAAACATATTGAGATCAGACACCATTTTATTAGGGATTGTTTTGAAAAAGGTCTGATTGATCCAAAGTTGTTCCTAGTGCTGATGAGCTTGCAGACATATTTACTAAGCCTTTGGACAGTTCAACTTTCCAAAACCTAGTGTTAAGGCTTGGTATGCTGCAGCTAGAATAAGTGACAACTACTGATGATCTCAGTCAACAAGTACTGATGAGCATTCGTATACTAGTCACAAATAAGTACTGAAGTTCTTTTATCCTCAGTAGTTTTCATAACTACTGAAGACTAAATTACTTAAAAGTACTGAAGTACTCATCTGTTGAAAAGAACTGATGTGGTTACAACTACTGCTGTAGTTACAACTGCTGATGTCAGAATAACAGATAAGTACTGATGACCTATGAAACATCTGAAACTCAGACAAGTCTGATGAAGTGTTGAGGTCAGAATGAAACAGCTGATGAGCTAAGAATTGACGACAACAGCTGATGAGAAATTTTTCTCTTCAGTTGTTTCTACAACTGCTGCTTCACTTCAAACAACTGAAGCCAAAACCATGTCTTCAGTAGTTTCACAACTACTGATGACTAACACCAAGTCTTCAGTTGTTACAACACCTGAAGCCAAAACCATGTCTTCAGTAGTTTCACAACTACTGATGACTAATACCAAGTCTTCAGTTGTTACTTCTGAAAGTTAAAACAGGTCTTCAGTTGTTTTCAAACAACTGATGACAGCACCAACACTTTCAGTCGTTTTATATCAGCCTTTTTCTTACCCTATAAATACCTAAACCTACTTTCAAACGTTTCATTAGCCGTTTTCCGTCCTTCACTCTCTCAACAATGGCGACCATGAAACTCAAACCCAGACACAACTGTGTTGCCTACCTCTCGAAATCGGCCTTCTGGAACAAATTTGATAACGCCATCGATCTTATGGTAGATTCCCAGTACCGAACCGCGTTTCTTCTGAATCCTACCATATACCCCGATTCCCTAAGCCAGTTCTGGACCAACGTCTCTGTGCAAACTAGTGAGAATGATAGCCAAATCACTCTCCAGTCGTTGGTCAACCAGAAACAGGTGGTCATCACTCCGGACATCATTCGACAAACCCTAGATCTACATGATGCCACCTGTGTCACAGAATACCCGAAAGGCACAACCGATATGTCTTTCATCAACAACGGGTATGAAGGAGACTTAAGTGCTACCACCATTCTGAAGAAGCACTTCCATGATGCTGAACGTCTTATATTCCACATGGTGAATGTCTGCCTTGCACCAAAAACCTCCTCATGGGATCAGATGTCCTCCCGATGGCAACAGGTATTATACTCTATCTTTGAACGACAAACTTTAAATTTTTCTGAGATAGTTTTATGGAACTAAAGGATCTGGCCTTGAAACCTGTGGCAAACAGATGGATATTATATCCCAGGTTTCTCATGGCCATAATTTTAACACAGCTAAAATCAGACGGCCTTGTTGGCCTTGGAGTCCCTGCTCCGGCTGTATTGCCTGAAGTATACTCCAGGCACAACTCTGACCCTACAATGAAAGGGGCTGCCCGGCTGCTCAACCCAAGCAGCGGGAACCCACAGCCTCCACTTCCAGATCCAAAGTCCCCACCAAACCCAAAACCAAAAAGCCAAAAAGGCTACTCAGGGAGATGAGTCCCCTGAGGATGCCCCTGTACACCAATACAGGAAACACTTACTGGTTCTAACCCCCCAGTAGTGTCAAAGACTCCACCAGCCCTAGCCGCTCAGGCATCCTCTCAACAGGATCCTGATGCAACCATAATTGGGGATACCACAATGCTGGAACCTATCTCAATTGAGAAGGTTACCATTGAAGAGCACCAGTCACCCCGGGTGCAATCTGCTTCAAACCTATCTCCAAATGCAACCGCCCCTCAAAGCCCAACATTATTGTTGCACAAGTGTTGAGTCAGCTGCATTCCTCTCCTCCTCCCCAGACACCAATTACAATGGGGAGAACCTCAACAGCTGAGGAAGAGGACCAAAATGCTGCTGATAACCCACAGCACAGGGGTTATAATGTTCAATCTCCCCGTGTAGAGGAGGAGGTTAGAACATCTGGTGAGGCTGCCACTTCTACTGATTCAGCAAATGAACAGGATGAAGTTGGTAACATCTCTAAGACCTCACCAGGCAACTGCCGATGAAGGACTCAGTCCTGAGGCAGGAAGTCCCCAGAACCAAGAACAAGGGGCACATGCTACAACTGATCTACACTCAGGGCATGTACATCCTGATTCAATCAGGAGGTCAGGTGATTCAGCAAAGACTGATGATGACCTGGGCTTTTTCGATGTCTTAGCCCATAACACAATCCTTGAGGCTGAGGTGAGCAGACTCAAAGAACTGCTTGCCAAAATGTCTCAGGATCAAAGTCCATCTGCCCCAATAAACCCACAGATGGCACCTTCATCTGAAGGTTCCCAAACACTCGCCACTACACTCAACTGAGCCACCAGCCACTGTTTTGGCACCACCTCTCAGGGACAGAACCCTCTGAGCAGATGGTTGCTACCTTTCAAAATTCTTACCTCTCATCACTCCCATCATCAATGAGATTGTGCATAAAGCCATTGATGAGAGGATCTCCTCAAATCTACAAACACTTGTTGATGATGCTGTGCAAAAGAAGCTTTCTGCCATTCAAACCCCTGAACCCATGCACCCAAAAGGGGGAGTCTAAGGCAGTGAAAGAAGAAAGAGAAAGAGAGTGGAAGAGGAGAAAAACAAGAAGAAAGAAGAAAAGGAAAAACAGCTGATCACATACAAGAGAAAGAAAAGTGCTGAAACTCAAAAGCTGATGAGAGAATCATTGGAAGATCTGATTAAAGAAGCTGATGAAGCTCACAGCAGATCAATGGACAGAATAATAGATCAACTCTTCAGACAGGGCTTTGATACACCACATTAGACACTGAGATCAGAAGGCTGGAGATAATGAGATACAAGAAGATGGGCCAGTTATGTGTGATGGAAAGGGAGAGGTTGGAAATAATGATCAGGTTTTTTGCAAAATACTTGGGAAGATCATTAATTGAGATTAAATCATGGACCAGAGACAGTATTCTGGCAATAACCACCAGAATCTGTGCTTCTGAAGCATTCAAAAGGGGTGATTATAGAAGCCTAGAGAAGCAGGTGCTGGGAAGAGAACTGATATGGCCAAGCTTTCCAAAGCCAAACTCACATAAAAATGCTAGATCAGCCTTCCCAAACTCCCTCTCAAAAAACAACCAACCCCACAACTCTCCAAATCAACTCAACCTCAAAACCAACTCCCTTACCCCAAAAACCACCTCAAACCACATCCAGTGATGCCCCCGAAGAGGAGAAGGGTGTTGAGGATGGTAGAAGATGAGAAGAAGATGATGAAGAAGATAGTCTGCCAATCTCTGCTGTTCTAAAATTACCTGAGCCCAGAAGTCAACAAATGATCACACCAGACTTTCAGAGGCAAAGGTGAAAGTTAAGATTGAAGAAGAAGAACAGCAGAAACAGACGATGAGCAACTTTTGAGATGATTGACAAAGAGTTTCCTCAGTCATCATCTATACAAGCCATGAAGAAACATCGCTCAAAGGCTGTATGCTCTCAGGTATACCTTTCAATATCAAAAGGAGAGAGTAAGGATTTGGCCAGACCCCAGGGTTCTAGAATTCATAAGAAATCCATACCAAGTAGATACAATGGCCAAGTGAGAAAGACCATAGATGCTGCTATTATGTTGGCCATTGTAGTCTCACCCTGGGAAATACTTGAAGACTTCAGAGAGCCTACAAGTCAAAGATGACCTCAAACTCTAATGGAGAACAAAATGGTCAAGAAGGGGTTGTTATACAAGAGGCTTGAAGAGATCAAGAAAAATGAACTCCAGTTGTTATTAGAAGGGACTCACCCAGATGAATTTGCTTACAGAGAGATAACAACTGTTGAGTTGAAAAATGGAAAGACGATAAAGTACTTATCAGAGTACTATGGCCCAGAGTTCTTCTTCGAAGGAGAAGCAGAAGAACTCACTAAGGAGGAACAAGTTGTTCTCCTTGAGGCCTACGTCAGAGAGTCTTATAGACTCATCAATGGGAAGTAGGTTTCATGGTTGGGATAACAGCTCTGTGTCCAGTCCCCAAGACAGAGTTCCCTTCCATCCTTTGACATTCACATCTACTGAAACCTGTTCCCTGGCCTGTGCTTATCTGATATCTCTAAAGCTGATCAAGAGAGTATTTCTGCCAAGAATAAGTGGGACCTCAATAAGCTAAAGGTTTTGGCTGCATTGGTTCAGGGGGAGTTTGTTGGACCAAAAGACCAATGAGCCTGATCAGAAAAACCTTTAAGTCCCACAGACATTACAACAACTGAAGTAGTCTGCAACAGCTGAAGACATAAGCTGATAACAAGGTCTGAAGACAAAGTCTGAAGTGAAAGAGCTGAAGACAAAGTCTGAAGAAAGAGCTGAAGACAAAGTCTGAAGCTAAAGAGCTGAAGACAAAGTCTGAAGTGAAAGAGCTGAAGACAAAGACTGAAGACCAAGTTTCAGATGATTGTCACAACAGCTGAAGAAGACCTCTTCAGTAGTTGTGATGGTTTCCTTTCAGTAGTTGTATTTTCTTTTTCTGTACTTGTAGTTTCAGTAGTTTTATGTTCTTCGTGTACTTAGAATACTCTGAGATGTTCTCAGTTGTTGTGAACATTCTCAGTAGTTTGCTTACTTTCAGTAGTTTGTAATAATTCTGTTAGACGTCACTATCAAGTGACATCAGCAGACGTCACATTCCTTTATATAAGGAATGCTGACCTAATTGTAATGGGTGCAGCTTAGGAAAACCTAGCAGCCGCCATACGAAGCATTGTGCATGAATGTTATTATCCCTTTTGCAGAAAACCCTATTTCTATATAAACGTGTACTGTCTTCAATTGATATTTATTGTGTTCTTGCTATATTTGCTTATTCTTGCTCTAATTCGCTGTGATTAAACTCTAATTGA